>JACAVU010000006.1:25218989-25646489 GCA_014183005.1 Castanea mollissima | reverse complement strand
TATTATTTGCATAAATTGTGGCATTCTAGCCTGTTTCTTTGCTCTCCAATATTCCTAACCTAGATTTCAAACCCATACTATACAAATTTCATTGTATAAGACTCTTTGGGCCTGGGTCCATCTAGTGATTGGACCGGGTACAAATTGTGTACTTACAATTGGCGCCGTCTGTGAGAATCTAGTGTTGAAGGAATTGCAGCATATTCATCTATTATTTGCATAGATTGCGGCATTCTAGCTTTTTTTTTTAGCTCTCCAATATCCCTAACCTAGATTTCAAACCTATACTTTATAAATTTCATTGTATAAGACTCTTTGGGCCTGGGTCCATCTAGTGATTGGACCGGGTACAAATTGTGCACTTACAATTGGCACTGTCTGTGAGAATCTAGTGTTGAAGGAATTGGAACATCATGGCAAGCTTAGGTTTGCATCATGCAGAGTCTCAAGGGTCCCAGGGCGAAGATTATTTTGAGCGTTTTGAGCGTCGGAGGGATTGAGAGGGAAGTGTGCATACACTACACCCTAATGCAGGTCATTCGCCGTGTCAGACGAAGGCGGGCTTCACCTCCATCCAATCCTTCCTTTAGGGGGTCCTAGGGAAGTAGTTATAGTCCAAGGTCTAAGACTTCCCCTAGCGAAACCTTCTCTTATGAGAAGGATGAGCTTCCAAGTCGTAAGCATAACAAGTTTCCCTCTAGGGGTTTGGGAAACGATGCTATGAGCCGAGCGTTGCACCAACTCTCCAAGTCGCTCTTCTCACATAGGATCAAGAAGGGAAGGCTCCCACGGCAGTTCACTCAGCCCACCTTCACCATCTATAATGGCAGGACAGACCCAGTCGAACACGTGAGCCATTTTAATCAGAGGATGGCGGTACATTCTCAGAACGAAACCTTGATGTGCATAGTCTTTCTCTCTAGCTTGGGACCTGTTGCTATGAGATGGTTTCACGGACTAAAGTCGGGGTCTGTTGATTCTTTCATGGAACTCACTAGGGCATTCGCGTCTCGATTCATTACATGCAGCAGAGTCCCTCGGCCTTTGGACTCATTGTTATCCATGGCCATAAGGGAGGGTGAGACTTTGAAAGCGTATTTTGATAGAAATTGGGAAATGTTTAATGAAATCGATGGTGATTTTGACAAAGTGGTGATTAACATTTTCAAAGTGGGCTTCCCAACTGATCACGATTTAAGAAAATATCTGACCAAAAAGCCCATGCCGAGTGTACGTCGTCTCATGGATCGCATCGACGAGTACAAAAGGGTTGAGGAAGATCAACAACAAGGTAAAGGTAAGGCAAAGGTTATCCCTTAGGAGAGAAAGGATTTCAGATCAGACAAGTACCATAACAATAAGCCGAGGAGAGATTTCTCTGGGCAATCTGGTTCAGCCACTCCTCAAGTAGTTAATACCGTATTCCGAGAACCAGTGCACTAATTGCTGGAGAAAGTCCGCAAGGAACCCTACTTCAAGTGGCCCAGTAAAATGGGGAGGGACCCAATGAAACGAAATCGAAACCTCTTTTGCCACTATCATCAGGTAGTGGGTCATACTACTGAGAATTGTCGGATCCTTTGGAACCATTTAGAGCAGCTTGTTAGTGAGGGAAAATTGAAGCAGCACCTGGATCAACCCAATGGACAAGGAAATCATTCGGACTTAAATAATCAGAAGAACAACTCATCTTGGCCGCCCTTAGGAACGATTAATGTCATCTTCGCTGCACCTGGCAGGACCGGTTCCTATCCTACAAGGGTGATGGCGGTGTCACATTCCCAGGCCGAGGAGTTTGGCTCAAGGTCGAAGATGATCAAAGGGAATACACCTATTTTGGGATTCTCTGATGAGGATAAGGTTGGGACTATCCAACCGCATGACGATGCCCTAGTGGTCACATTGAGGATAGGGAATTATGATGTCAGGAGGGTGATGGTCAATCAGGGTAGCGGTGCAGATATTATGTACCCTGACTTATTCAAGGGGTTTAAGTTTGAGCTGGAGGATCTCACTCCCTATGATTCGTCGTTGATAAGCTTTGAAGGGAAGACTGTCATACCAAAGGGACAAATTCGTTTGCCCGTACAGTCAGGCCCGAAAACGGTCGAGGTAGATTTTATTGTGGTTAACGCATATTCTCCATACACGGCCATCTTCGCCAGGCCTTGATTGCATGCTTTGGGTGCTGTTTCCTCGACTTTGCATGTTAAAGTAAAATTTCCCTTGGGTGGATTGATTGAAGAAATTCTTGGTAGTCAATCAGTAGCAAGGCAATGCATATCGGCCGCAGTGCTGCATCAAGCCGAATCAGAATCCTCGACCTCGGTTGTGGAAGACTTATAGCAATTAACAACTCTGGATGCGCTCGGTGCAGTGACAGTAGAGGAGGCCATGTGTGAAGAGTTGGAAAGATTTCTCATAAATGATAACCCTGAAAGGTTCTTTCAAGTTGGGATAGGGCTACCACACCAAGAGAAGATGGAATTGGTGATGTGTTTGAAAAACAATATCGATGTTTTTGCATGGGATCCTTTGAGGCTCTAGGGGTTGACCCAAGTTTCATTTGCCATCATTTGAATGTCAACCCTGTCGTTATTCCTAGGAGGCAACCACCTCGGCGTTCTTCGAAAGAATATGCCGAGGTCGTTAAGGAAAAGGTGCTCAAGCTTAAAAGGGCTAGGGCTATTAAAGAAGTTTTCTAACCAGAATGGTTGGCGCATACTGTTGTAGTAAAAAAGAAGAGTGGAAAGTGGAGAGTATGTGTGGACTTCATAGACCTGAACAAAGCCTGCCCAAAAGACTTGTTCTTAATGCCTCACATCAATCAACTAATGGATGCTACGGTTGGGCATCCTTGAATGAGTTTTTTAGATGTCTTTCAAAGTTATCACTAAATACCTTTGGCGTTGGGTGATCAGGAGAAGATTGCCTTCATTACTCTTACGGGGAATCATCACTATAAAGTGATGTCATTCGGTTTGAAAAATGCAGGGGCTACTTATCAAAGGATGATGACGAGGATGTTCGAATCACAGCTTGGGAAGACTATTGAGGTATATGTGGATGATATGGTAGTGAAGAGTAAGATAGTACCTATGCATGTGAAAGATTTGGATGACACCTTTCAAACACTTAGGAAGTACAAGCTGCGCCTTAATGCTCTAAAGTGTTCTTTTGGGGTGAGCTCCGGAAAGTTCCTAGGCTACATGGTGACTCATAGAGGAATAGAGGTAAATCTGGTACAGGTCAGAGCCATTCAGGGCTTGCAACCACCTCAGAATTCGAAGCAAGTTTAGAAATTGACCGGGATGACTACTGCTCTCAGCAGATTTATCTCTCGGTCCGCTGATAGGTGTAGACCTTTTTTCCAATTGTTAAATAAGTGGAAAGGATTCCAATGGTCTAAGGAGTGCGTTTTAGCTTTTCAGCAACTTAAGGAATATCTTTCCCGACCACCCATCATGTCTCGACCAGAGGTCGATGAAATCCTGTTTGCATACCTAGCTATAGCTATCCATGCAGTCAGCTTGGTTTTGATAAGGGACGACGGTGGAGTACAAAAACTGATTTATTATGTTAGCAAATCTTTGAATGAAGCTGAGGTATGTTATTTGCCTTTAGAGAAGGTAATTCTGGCTGTAGTCCATGCTACATGAAAGCTTTCTCACTACTTTCAATCCTACACCGTTGTGGTTTTGACTCAACTGCCTCTCAAGTCAGTATTGCGAAATGCTGACTACTCGAGGAGGGTAGCCAAGTGGAGAACTATTCTGGGAGCTTTCGATATCAAATATATGTTGTGCACCTCGGTAAAGGGCCAGGTTCTCGCTAATTTGGTGGTAGAGTTTGCCGACCCATCGTTAGGAGAAACTGCAAAGGAATTGCACATGGATGAAAAATCAATAGGCATGATCACATGCAAAGGGCCTCCAGTTTGGAAAGCATATGTTGATGAGGTAGCAAACCAGAGAAGATCAGGCATTGGACTTATTTTGGTATCCCCTGAGGGACTTACCTTTGAGAAATCATTAAAATTAGCGTTCCGGGCCACTAATAACGAGGCTGAGTACGAAACTATCTTAGTTGGTATGGATATGGTCTGGAGAATAGGGGGAAAGACAGTTCATATGTCCTCAGATTCTCAATTAGTTGTGGGCCAAGTGATGGGGACCATGGAGGCTGGGGATCCAAGAATGCAAGAGTACCTGACCCAAGTCAAATGTTTACAATCCAAGTTTGATTCTTTCATCCTTTTGTATGTTTCTAGAAGTGGAAACACACATGCGGACTCATTGGCCACTTTAGTGATGTCCTTGGCTCAATGTCTGCCTAGGATTATCCTCATCAAAGACTTGCCAAAACCGACTTTAACCACCGCAAGTGCCGTTTGTATCCATCTAATAAGGTTCGGACCTAGCTGGATGGACCCGTAGTTTCTTTTCTAAAAAGCAATGTTCTGCCCGAGGAGAAGTCTGAAGCAGATAAAATTCATCGTAAGGCACCTCGATTCTGGTTGTCTAAGGATTAGAAGTTGTATAAATGCTCTTTTTCTGGGTCATACCTACTATGTGTACGCCCTGAAGCAACGGAGGCACTTTTGGAAGAATTACATGAGGAAATTTGTGGAAGTCACACTAAGGAGAGATCCTTAGCCCATAGAGCTCTGACTTAGGGATATTGGTGGCCCAATATGTAGAGAGAAGCTCAGGACTACGCAAAAAAATGTGACCAATGCTAGAGGTTTGCTCCCAATATTCATCAGCCTGGTGGTGTCCCTAATCCTTTGTCTAGTCCTTGGCCATTCGCTCAATGGGGATTGGATATAGTTGGGCCTTTTCCGAGGGTTGTGGGAAACAAAAGGTGGCTACTCGTGGGAACTGATTACTTCACCAAGTGGGTTGAAACTGAGCCTTTATCAAATATTAGGGACGGTGGACACCAAGAAATTTATCTGGAAGAACATTATCACTAGATTTGGGGTATCTCGCACACTTATTTTAGATAATGGCGTGCAATTTGATAGTAAAACTTTCAAGAAATATTGTAATAACTTGGGCATCACAAATAGATACTCCACTTTAGCTTATCCTCAGGAAAATGATCAGGCCTAGGCCGTTAACAAAGTTATAGTCAGTGGACTTAAGAAGAGGTTGGATGACGCAAAGGGTAGATGGGTAGAGAAATTGCCATACGTTTTGTGGACATATCGGACTACGCCGCGAAGATCCATTGGAGAAACACCCTTCTCCATGAGTTACGGGGCTGAGGCAGTGATCCCTTTAGAATCAGGGTTTCCCATATTAAGGACAAGTTCTTTCAGCTCGGGAAATAACGATGGCCTCTTGGGAAAAAGCCTGGATCTGGTTGAGGAACGGTGAGAGGCCACCATGGTCCAATTGGCTTATTATCAGCAGAAGCTCAAACAAGGATATGATGCTCATGTGAAGCTAAGGCCACTAGTGCTTGGGGAGTGTTGAGGAAAGTCATGAGTACTTCCAAAAATCCAGCGTGGGGAAAGCTAGCACCAACTTAGGAAGGACCATACCGAATCATTTCTATAGCGGGCATAGAGTCATATCGCTTAGCTGATCTAGATGAAAAAATTGTACAACGCCCTTGGAATGTAAATAACCTACGAAGGTATTATTATTAATGAAAAGCACTTTTGTTGTTTGTTGTTCAAATTATCATTATGTAACAGTTCGATTTACTTATTACGAATATCAAACAGAAACTTGGTCATGCATGGTCCTCGGACCCCATACCTCATGGAAATTGAAATCTTATTGATTGTTAAATAGAACCTTAGTTATGTCGGGTCTTTGGACCTTCTACTTTGGGGAAATTAACATTCCAATTCACTATTTCTAAATATCAAATAGAAACTTGGTCATGCATGGTCCTCGGACCACATACCTCGTGGAAATTGATATCTTATTGATTGTTAAAAAAAACCTTAGTTATGTCGGGTCCTCGGACTTTCCACTTTGGGAAAATTAACATTTCAATTCGCTATTTCTAAATATCAAACAGAAACTTGGTCATGCGTGGTCCCCGGACCACATACCTCATGGAAATTGATATATTATCGATTGTTAAACAGAACCTTAGTTATGTCGGGTCCTCGAACCTTCTACTTTAAGGAAATTAACATTTCAATTCGCTATTTCTAAATATCAAACGACAACTTAGTCATGCATGGTCCCTAGACCACATACTTCGTGAAAATTTATATCTTATTGATTGTTAAACAGAACCTTAGTTATGTCAGGTCCTCAGACCTTCTACTTTGAGGAAATTAATATTTCAATTCGTTATTTCTAAATATCAAACAGAAACTTGGTTATGCATGGTCCTTGGACCACATACCTCGTGAAAATTGATATCTTATTGACTGTTAAACAGAACCTTAGTTACATCGGGTCCTCGGATCGTCTACTTCGAAGAAATTAGCAGAAACCATGCCTCATGAGTGTTAATGTGTTGATGAGCCACAATAAGTTTGATGGATTGCTTTATGCCCCAAACTAAATGCTAAGTTCAGTTTTAGATTGTGTATTGCTGTATTACATATATTATGGTTTTAAGGCATAATTTACATATATACACTAAGTGTATGTACTTTTATTTAAAAATACTGCTAATCGAAATGTTGTAAAAACTTTACTATGTATTAGGGGATGGAGTTAATTATTCCATTCATGCAATTTTGCGCTAAGGAGAAGCAAATTAATTTTTTTATATTGAAGATTGGAAGTTAGTTGAAGATCAAACCTTTCAAATTTCTTATTAATTTTGTCAAGATATACACTGGAAATGAAAGCCCTAATACAAAAATTATTACAGGAGAAAAGGGGCTGAAGTCCTAACTGGCCTAGGTCTTAAACCTTGGTGAGGGGGTCTTGCTTGGATGTGCTGGCAGCCGCTTTTGCTTTGCTGTCCTCCTCTATTTGTTTTAGCTCTGCTTCAAATGAGGTCTGGACTTGTTTCCCTTTGTCTTTTGCCACTAGTGGAGGAACATTGGGCGCAACATTCTTGCTTGGAGGCTTCTCGGCTTCGTTGCCTTGTTCCTTCTCTTTATCAAAACCAGCAGGTTCTTTAGGAGTTGGAATGGGCTTTGGAATGATGGATGGATGCGTTGAAGGCGCTATCTCGTGGGTAGGTGCGACAGGAAGAAGCTCTTTGAGCACTTGGATGTCCTGAGGAAGCCAAAAGTTCTCAGGTTTTCTCAATTCGGAAGTCGTGGGAATCCCTACCACATTTAGAGCTTCTGCCCACACTTGTTAGCAGTACTCCCTGCATATCTCTACGAACTCCTTTGTCAGTTGATTTTCTATCGCCTCAACCCCTTCTTTGTAAGCAGCCTTCTTGGCAGCCTCCTCGCTTCCCTCACTCGAGCAAGCTCTTTCTTCAGGTCAGAGTTTTCTTGTTAGGCTTTGGACAAGTCCTCGTCCTTTTGACGTAGAAGTTTGCGTTGCCCTTCCACCTGAGTTTTCATTGTTTTAAGGCTGGCCTCGGCACCATCTCTCCCCCTCTTCTCCTCTGTCAGCTGCTTGGTTAGGTTCTCATTCTCCGCAAGGGCTTAGCCTAAGGCCTTCTCGGTCACCTGTCTGACCTCAAGTTCAGTTGCAGCCTTCTTCTGAGAATCTTCTACCCACTTTTCTGCAGCAAAGACTTCTTGTATGGCTTGCGTTAAAGTATTAAAATAAATGCATTATTGTTAAAGAAAATTCAAAGTACATGTGAACGATTTTTTCGCTAAAGTGTAATGAAAGCAGTAAGGTGGGGGTAAATACGAGACACTCACCAAAGCCAAGTCCCTTTTAAGAGAGAGAAAAAGATGTGGTTGAGTCATCTTGTCTAGGGCTTCCATGTCCTTTGGTAGGAGAAGAGGCCGTTCCAAAGCCTCAGCTAGGTGATGAGCGTGTCCTTGCTAGAACGCCCTAATGTTGGATTGGCAGGAGATTGGGGCCCCATCTAGTTTCAGTTCGGGAGACCAGTTGGCTTGTGTACGGCGTACCTCGACCAGATCACGGTTCTCCCCACTCTCTATTGAAGAGGCACGTCCCTTACCTTTGCCTACTTTCTGTTGTTGTTGCTGCTTTAGTTTCTTTTGCCTCTCCATATCTGCCTCCTCAATCTCATTTTTTTCTCTTCTTCTTAGGCTCCAGAATGGAAATCTTAGGATCAGAGGGAGGAGGGGGTGGTGGCAGAGGGGGAGGGACCTGCGACTTAATCGTGCCCTTTTTAGAGGCTTTCGTGCCCCTTTTAGACATTAGCTTCCTAATAGTAGACATGTCGTCTTCCTCAGAGCTAGAGTCGGGTTGTGCTATTATTAAACCCTTTATGCCAGAAGTTTTTTTAGACACGTGCTCTTCTTCCAAGAGGATGACGAGTTGATCCTCTTGAGGTCTCTCAGCTTTTTCAAGGTGAAACTGGTCAATCTCCTCGTCCAACAATTGTTGCGAGGACACAAGTTCTTCTCGGATAGCTGTTGTTTGGGAATGTGCCGAGAGAGGAATTGCTGTGATGGGGCGAGAGTATAGGATGATGGAGGGGTTGTCTGGGAGTTCGTGGTCAGAAAGGAAGCCTCGTCGTGAAATATCTATCCTTTTGCATCGTTGGTCTCCTGCGGTGATCGCGTTGTCAATCTCTTGGAAATCATCTGATAAAGGATCGTATCCTAATATCAGGTGGGCTGCTCTCACTTGTAGGTCTTCGCTAACAAACACTTCGGATCGAAGAATGCGATTGAGGTCTGCGACGCTGCAAAGACTTAGACGCGACCGTACATATTGTTTATCTGTGAAAAAAATCTGAGGAGACGAGCATGGTTAGATCAGCAATAAATATCAAAGAAAGGTGTAGTAATACGCAATGTAACAAAAAATGATAAAGTTAATGGGACTATGTCACAAGTTAGGGAATCTAACTCCTATGAAGTCACACCTGGGTCTCCCCATTTGACTAGACAGTGAGGACCGTCAGAACAGTTTCCCGAGGCGATAAGATAGTTGTCTTTCATGCCTTTGTTGGATTTAGGAAGATAGGATATGAGCCTAACAATGCTAGATCTGGATTTAAGGTAGTATCCTACGCTTTTAAGTTTATGTCACTCATACATGTAAACGACGTCGTGCCATGTGAGGTTCAGGCTCATTTGTTCATTTAAAGCGTCGACACAACCTAAGACTCTAAACACATTTGGTGTGCATTGATCTGGGCATAACCTATGGTTACGTAGGTATTCGCTGGTTACATTTCTCATGAGAAGGGTCATCTCACCTTCTAGGAATGCAATGATGGGGATGATAACTTCTCCCTCTCTTCTAGCGTTACCTATGGCTTCTACTGGGCAATATCACAATCCTACATCTTGGGGAATATGATATTTGGCCTGAAAACCCTCAATACTGGTGTTGGTATCTACTAAATACTTAAATCTACCCATCTGGTGGGAGTGAGAATGAAAGTTTAGAGAAGGGGAAGAGTCTAGTTGGTGGCCGAGGACAAAAGCCGAGGAGAAATGAGTAAAGGAAGTTGAAAACTTACGGGAAATAGTTAGGAGATTCTTCATGAGCTTCTTGAGAGGAAAGAGAGTGAGTAACTCTTAGACTTGATTGATTTCTGAAAGGATGGATGGAGATTATGTTTCCTAGGCGTTTTGGCGTGTGGGAGGCGGCCTTGAATCAGAATTATCCCGCCCAAATTTTTAGAGCAAACCCAGACCGTTAGATGCGTATCTCACCGTTGAACGTGGGGAACAAGATGTAACTTGCAATCATTAATGCGAGTGTTCTAGGTTTCGAAGCGTCAGGGACGGTTTTAAAGGAACGAAAGGACCCCTACACGTGTGGCGGTATGCAAAGTGTGTAGAGGGTGCGCTGTTGGTTCAAAACTCCATTTCTCTCCTCGAATGGGGGGAAAAATGAAGTCTTGAGGGGCTATTATGGGGGGTAAAAATCCTTAAATGCACATTTGGGCCTTGGGCTTGATTTGTTGGTATAAGTCTATTTAATCAGAGTCTTTGGGTCCTATAGGCCAGTTCGCGCTACAAGGGGCAAAAGAATTGTCCGAGGAGGAGTATCTCCTCTGACGGGCCCAGTAAAGGCCATGGGACGTGCTAAAGGATTTAGAGATAGAATTTTAGAATATCTGTTGGATAAAGGCGTGATCCAAGCACTTGTTAGAAGGAGGAACGTGCGAGAAATATTTGAGAAAAAAAGCTGCTACCACCGCATTAAAGGCCTTGCATCTAACTCCCTGGCCGCATTAATAGAGGAATGACCTCTGAACAGTAATATTCAGCCTTCCAGCTATTATTTGAAGACTTCAAGAAGGTAGTGGATGGGATAAGTATCTAGGAGGAAAATTTGTACGACACATGAGAGAGAAAGAAGAGAAGAAGAGGGATATAAGAGGACAGGAGAGGTATGAAGATGGGGACGAAGAAAAAATTGGAAGACCAATTGTAATATTTTGCTTAGAGAAAGAAAGACAATACAAGTGGTCCTCTGCTTACGTTCGATGAAAGTTTTTTGTCATATTCCTCTATTATTTGTATAGATTGCAACATTCTAGCATGTTTATTAGCTCTCTAATATCTCTAACCTAGATTTCAAATCCAGACTCTACAAATTTTATTGTATAAGACTCTTGGGCCTGGGTCCATCTAGTGATTAGACCGGGTTCAAATTGTGCACTTACAATAATATTAGAGCTTATTACAAAGTATAACTTGTCTAGAATTTTCAACATCACCTGGAATAATTTAAAGGATATAATTAATTAAGCATATGCGACAGTAGTCACAAAGAGTTTAAACTCCTATTGAGATGTACGGATTTCTTGATTTAGATGTTCTATCTTCCTATATGTTAATATGAAGATTGTTTAAAAGTCATTCTATGGGGGCTTGTGTTGATCCCAATTCATTTTAACTTAGCCGGTAAGTAAAGTAATAAACATCCTTATTAATACCACTCCAAAAAAAAAAAAATAACACCATTATTCGTCAACTACTATTAATTGTCATTAAAATGTAAGACTTTTCAGTAAATTCCTTTCTAAGTTTTACTGTTTTATTAATGTCACCTCCATATCAAGTAGAAAAATCCTAAGCATTGGATCCAAACTCATTTATGGGGAAAATTTTTGAGTTGAAATATGAAAAGGACAAACCAACTTACAGTACTTTATCGATGGCTAGGGTTTTATCTAGGAACTCCAATTTTCACCAATAGACCTGCATCTCATAACTACTCCCCAGAGGCCAGAGCATGTGGAGCCTTAAGGTTCAAGTAGACCCCACATAATAACATGGCTTTGATTAATGATTATAAACCTAACCCTAACACACTTTTTGGGCTATGATTTTGAAATCTAAGTACTTTCCCCATTCTTCTTGCCTAGAATGCCCTCGAAATCTTACAGGGGTTCTCACATATGGAAATCTATTCTAGTACAAGTAGGATGCTCCTATTTCAAAAAGGGTCTAAGATGGAAACTAGGGCATGGCTCCTAAATAAAGCTATGGTTCGACCAGTGGCTAACTTGTGGGGCTCTCCAACAACTCATATCGGGACCATTACTTTCGCTTAGATCATGTCCGGGACGGTCCCTTAATCTGGACTAGAAATGATTGGGACTTGGGATACATTATAATTCAAAATATTATCAAAGGTATCCTGTTTCACATTCATGGTACTAGACATGATACATTAAGGTGGCCTAATGACAATAGAAATTTGTTCGGTTAAAGGAGATTCAAAACTCCTTTATCAATTACCTCAACAAATAAAAAATGAATAAATAAAAATCCTTTTATCAATTATCTTCGCTTCCATGTGACAACTTTTAATTGGTTTAACGATAGTAAGACAAGGGCTCAATATAATATGGCTTGAGAACATTGAAATCTAATTTTAGAATCAGATTAAATATTCCTTTATTGATTATCTTTGCTTCGATTACCTTCACACAGAAACTGTGAAGGCAAGTGGATCAATCGATTCTCAATCAGGTAAGGAACTAGCCTCAATAATACAGCTAAATTATGGGTAGTAAGACAAGGGCTCAATATGGCTTGGGAAGTAGGACACTGAAATATAATTTTAGAATCAGATTCTTCTTTAGTTATTTTTTAACTAACAACTCAAGGTACGATTATTTTCTGTTTTTTTTTTTTTTTTTCCTTTTTTTAGAAGAAAGACACATCTGCTTTTTTATTTCATAGTGAAAAGATCTATAACATAACAATCATGGAGGTTTGATGGAACATACCCCATACAAACAAATACAAGAAAAGAAATCCTAGTTTTTTTTTACTAAGGCACGAGTTAAAACATTGTCTTGTCGAAAAATATAAAAGAAAAACTTAGTGAAGAGTTAGCATAAGACAAAGACAAAGACTCTTAAACAAGGAGACCAAACGAAGAGTGTAGCAACTTTTTGTGACAAAGATTGTTGACCAATATTTTTGAATCACCCTCAAAACTGGAATTGTGAAAGCCAAGCTTGTGGATGAAAGAAACAGCTCTTCTAGCAACCAAAGTCTCCAGCTTAAGCACTAACTAGCCTCATCGTACGCTCCTTAAGCACTAACTAGCCTCATCTGCGCGTGCGATGAGGCTATTTCTTCTTCTTTTTTGGGGTACAAATTTTTCTACAAATACTAAGCATTGACTCATGACCTCATTTTTTTACAGGAATTTCATCCTTCTGGATATTCCCTATTTTCATGTCCTTCCATTATAGGACTTATAATCATGGACAAATCAATTGCAATAAAATAAAGTAAAAAAAAAATACCCAAAATTATATAGTTCAATGTTACAAAATTACAAAAATAATGCAAAAATAGAATCTATTAACACATGTAACTCACTCATGTACTAAAAATAATAACTTTTAAAGAGAATTCAATTAGAAAAAAGGGAAAAAAAACAAATAGGGTAAGAAAATGATGCCATCTCTCGAACCTTTTTTATTCATTGACTTTGATCTCATTCGGTACTTAGTTTCTTTCTTTTGGTACCATAAAAGCATATATACAACAGCTAAAATTGCTCCTATAATCCTACAAATAGTTATTATACAATGTTTATTATTTTTAAAAAAATTTCTTACAATTTCCATAACAAATAAATCATAATCTTATACAACAATCAAAATCATATGGGAAATAAAACAATAAAGAAAGAAACAAAATCACCTTGTAGGAAGGGCTACTCCTTTCTCTGAGAGAGAAAAAGAGGGTTTTTTTTTTTTTTTTTAAAGATTAAATAGGAGAAAGAGAAACATTTATTCATGCTTGATTTTGGCAACTGACTTGCCATTCAGAAGTAATAAAGAGAAATGGAAGTGCCTAATTTTAAGGGATATATATAGATAAAGAAATATATTTGAGAGTGAGAAAGAGGGAAAAAAGGTTTAAAACTTTATATAATTGTTAATATTTTTCTTTATTATTATTTTTTAATAAAAAGAACTTTAACTAGAACTAAAACCTTTTAGACGTTGGGATTCAAACTGGAACTAAAAACTTTAACTGGGTAAGAGTTAAATCAAAAGTTGAAATTAAATTTTTTTGAAAAAAAAAATCCGTACACATATCTTTTTATTAAATTTTTGAGAGCAAAAAAATGGTGCTTGAGTTTAGGAGAAGTTTGTTGGTAACCACTGGTACTAGGCTATTAGGAAAGTATTCATTTAGTGGGAAGTTATTGAGAGGAAATTGCAGTTTTTTTTTTGTTCAATTACAGTTTTATCCTTAATTTTTATTTTTTAAGAGTAAGACTATCTAATTAAATTAGGGTATTTTGATAATTCAAGAGTGATAACTAACTTTCCCAATCCTCTAAATATATAGAGATAAGTATAAGAAGTTAAGAGCAATTAGTTTTTTAAAAAGAAGTTTAAAGCATTTTAAATTGTAATCAAATGTGTATATATCTTCTTTTTTTGGGATAAACTTCAGGATGTTTTTTTTTTTAAAAAAAAAATTGTTAGGAAGATAAACGTGAGGATGATTTTTTTTAAAGGAAAAAAAAAAAAAAAAACAGCAACTTGAGGTTGTTTAACTTTTTTTTTTCTTTGTTTAACTTGTTTTTCTTTTTTCTTTTTTTTTTTAATATAGTTGCTTTGAAAAAATGGGTTAGTGGAATGGTGATCCTATTTTGTAGGAAATATTTTAGGTGAGAGTTAAATTTATATTTTTATAGTGTTATCCTCAAGTTTAGTCCTTACTTAAACATAGACTGTAGGGAAATTTTGGAATAAAAAAATGTCACAAATAGGGGAAGTCCTATAAATAATAGTATAAAAAATGGCATGAGAATTTTATCAGACAAAGCCGCCATGATTTCTCCTTGAGAATTTCGAACAACCACCCCTATACCTACTTCATGAGAGCCTACAAAAATGGCCCCATCAAAATTCGTTTTCAATTCACTAGGATCAGAAGGTTTCCAAGTAGGCCTAGTGGGGCAGATAGGTTTTGGAGGGGTCGAGCAGGCTTGCTAGAACTCTTGCAACAATTAACAAGCTTGATTGAAAATCCTTTCTAGTAGCACCATACCGACCATAGCTTCATTTGCTTTGATCTTGTTTTGTCTATTCTTGTGTTGGATTGCAAAGACCTTTTGGACGAATCCAAATCTTCTGTCCCACTTTTTCTGCTCCACTCTATACTCCACTAATAAAAACTTGTCATATGTTTACCTAATGAATTAAATACTACTATTATTGACTTATCATTTATATTGTAACTACCAAATAAAATAAAACAAAACAAAACCCAAACACTTCCTACCACCACCACCGCCCTTCACCGCCACCAAACATGCCGGCATTGTTAGCCATCGCCCTTTGATTCTCTGGTCACGGAAACCACCATCACCCAATCTACTCCACACCGGACATCCAAGCCGTCACTGCCCCTCGCCAACCACCATCACTCCAACAAAAACACCTACAAGTCTAGAATCACCATCATTCAAAGCAAGACTATGTCTTTCTCTTTTTTTACAAGACTATGTCTTTCTCAAATCCAAATATTTTAAATCTTTCTATCTTTGTTGTTTGTTAAATCTGTTGTTCGTCTCCAATATTAGTGATTCTTCGTTCGAATCTAATGCATGTATCAGAATCCATAACAAAATGCCAAAATTGTAACACATAGAGAGAAAGAGAGAGCACTTTTGGTTTGTTTTGAAAGTCTAGAGTCTTGAAGGGGTTATACTTTAACCCTTTTATATACAAGCTTTGAATGATCGCACCTAAAACGTTTGGCTTGCATGGGCTTCAGAATTGTTGGGTTTATTTGGTAGTTGAGTGATGGTGGTTGGATGGATTGAGAATATATGACATGTTTTTATTGGTGGAGTATAGAATGGAATAAGAAAAAGAGGACAAAAGATTTAGACTCCTTTTGGACAGGGATTGGAAGGTGCATCCTTGGCACATGTATTGTAAAGCGAATGGATGTATTAACATTTTGGATAGGACTGGTAGAGAACAAAACACCATAGTAATAAAATCCTTCTTTTGTTTATCAATATTATGTAAGGGATGTAGTAGGTTTGGGTCGGTTCAAAGATGTCCAATGAACTAATATGTTTATAGTAGTATTTTTTTTTTATACCAATTTATATCTGTAATTGATATTCCTATTTGTTAATTAAAAAAAAGAAGTGGCTATAAAATTTCTCATTATTTGATATGATCAATTTTTAAAATGAAAAATGAATCTTGAATTTGATTGGTCAAACAAATCCTGAATTGGGTCAAAATAATGTCACATGTATTGTTATGGTCAGAATATTAAATATAATACATCTTCTAACTTTTCTTAAACTCTTTTTCATTTTTCTTTTCTTTTTTTGGTGGTGGAAAAGGTGAACATGTTTTGCTTAGCTTAGTCATGTGGGCTTTGAGAGTAGCACTTGGATTGCCCACATGCTAACATGTGAGCTGTTCAAGGGCGGTCAGGGAAATGGAGGTGGGAGAGGTGCACCTTATAAACGTGGACCTTTGTACTACACTCAATCAAAACAGGTCAAACTTTACTCTATGTATACTTACTATAATTTGGTCCTATATATGGTCCATTCTATTAACTTTTTACTTCAAAATTCTCTTTCAATAATTTTTTTTTTAAAAAAAATCAGACAAAGAAGAATCAGTCTTCACGGTCATTATTGGATGACTTAGGTCCATATGAAAAAAAATTATTGTTTATCGTAGACAATATTGTCAGAATGACGTTTGAATTTGGCCTCTATATTAGTGTATAATTAATAGTAACATACGAACACAAGTCATAATAAATGATTTTGTTTTTCAAACTGGGGATTTCTGGGTCTCTCTTGCTCCCTTTTGGTCATGTTGTCCATGATTTAAATTTTCAGCTTCCTGCTCTCTTTCCTTCCCCACATAAAAAAGGGCTCTAGGACAGTCAGCTGATGGACCTGGATCCACAGATAATACTTTTTAAGGGTTGGGTCCCTTTCTTTGATATAATTTTGGGCCCAAATAAGATCCATTAAGAGTGAAATAAACAATAGACATGATGAAAAAATAAAAATCTTCCCTTTTTTTTTTTTTTTTTACTGAAGAATCTTCCATTTAAAAAGAGAGGAAAATGGGAAAAACAAAATTAAGAACCAAGAAACTACTGGTGCCAAGAGTTTTATATTTCAACTGGTTGGTTTCTCTTGCTATTTCCATCTGTTGGTCTAACTTTTCTGAAAAGGGGTAGACTATTAGATTTTAAAAGCCCAGAAACTATCATGCTTGTCTGATTAAATCAATTTAAGTCATAACATTAAATAACTTATTTCAAAAGGAAAAAAATTACAGGTGAAATCACCAAAAATGCAAAATAAGACTCGGTATTTGGAACAGGGTGATCATTTCACATTAATTCCTATCTGCGTTCTTCAAAGTATTCTTAGCAAAATCTATACACAGTAGAAAAAACTTTTACCTCATTCTTTTCTGGCAATTCCTGAATTCTGAACTTGATGGTTTTTTACTTTTTTCCATTGACAGAACTCCTAGCATATGATGGAAGTTAGGGGAAATTTAGCAAAAACCGAAACCTACAAACAAGAGAGAGAGAGAGAGAGAGAGAGAGAGAGAAGAAGAAGATTGTCAATTTAAGCAATTTAATGAAAAATAAAGAGAGAGTGAGAGAAAAGGGTTTGGCTTACCTCTAATATTTTTTTAACTGGAAGTCTCATAATGTTTTAAATACATAAAAGCAAGTGGTAGTGGATTTTAATTTTTACCCTTTACTTAGTTAATGGATGATGTGACAGTTTTTTATTAAAATAAAATAAAATTTCAATTAAAAAAGTACTGAAGATAAATCAAACCCGATAAAAAATCAATATAAAGTTTTACCTCCATATCCCCACGAAGATGGAAATTTTTTCTAACACAATATGTACATGTTACAAACTTTGCAACATGTACAAACTTTGCAACATATACATAATTGGTCAAAACCCCATAACTTGGTACATTGGAATTCCTGATATACCACTCATACTCTTGATGCAAGACAACCAAAATAATGTGAATGAAAAATAACCAACGGAGAAATAAGGGATAAAACTTATGAGTAAACATCTAGGGTTGCTAGGAGTTAGCACTAAGCATGATTAAAGTCAACACTAGTTATAAAACTAAAAAATAAAAATGTATTACCAATCCCAAAGTTGTTTTACAGAATTGAGAATTGTGCTTAAATAGAGAAAAACAAAATGCATAAAAAAGTCTTAATTATTGAATAACGTGACCTGGTAGATTTTGAATTCCAATTATTAGTAGGCTCCATATTAGCATGTCCCATCCATGAGATTGCAAATTGGGCTATCTTCTTTCTGCTTCTAAGTCCCAAGGTATTTATAAATATTGGAAGCCGATATATTGTTTCTACATGCACTCCACTTGCTCCTTTATACTAAAGATCAATATTACATTCTAATTTCTCCAAAAAAAGAAATTACATTCTAATTTATAAAATGAGCCACCATATCTAACAAAAGGCCAAATGATAATTTGACGTGCATACTTGCCAATAAGATGGTTTGAAATAAATAGAATCAATTTAACTATTTGTCTTTTCATTGAAGCTAAATTTTCAAAAAAGAAAATAAAAGAAACAAGAATGTAAAAGAAACACCAATTTTAGATGAAAAAGAAATCATCTTCTTGCAGATGAAAACGAAACACACATTTTTTTTAAGAAAAATATCTATTACTCAGATTACACACTTTCCAAAAATAAGAAAAATGACTTCAAAACACGATTTTCCTTATTTTTTTGGGAGTTGGTGTACTATGAATGTTAAGGGTTGTTTACCAAACATTTTCCTTTCTTAATTAAAGGGCAATTTTTCTCAAGTGAATATTTAATAATTCTTGCTATAGAAAACATTGGAATCAACAACCATGTTGCGCAGTGACATCACAAAGGCATTGATGCACTTGGTAGTACTTTAAACTATCATAATATATTAAGCTTCACTCTGTCTGGATAGTCTCCGTTATCTAGTACTCAGGAAGGAAAACCACAACATAAAAACCATCTTCATATCTTGGTCCCCGTTCATCATTTTTCTTTTGAATGTTGCCAATATGAAACTTGTACAATCATTGTATCTAATTTCATTACCTGTCTGAGTGTTAGCAGTATTAGCATCACGTAAAGCTGAGGTGAATCAGTATCACATACCGTGTGGCGTTATATCAATAGCGAAGACAATGGCATCATGACAAAATTTGGTTCTGTAGAGAGCGCTTCCACCATTCTCATTGCACTTAGCATTCCATAAACCTTACCCGGTTACCCTCTCCCTTACCTCCTGAAAATATTCAAGAAGCAATAAAGAGAAGTACCAAATCAAGAAGAATGTAGAGGATTTATGTATTTCAACTTTAATGGATTAGAGCATTCACAGTAAAACATTTATAAAATTTAGTTTTTAACAACTCAAAAAACCACTTTATCTATTTTAACAACCCACTTTATAATATACCCTACAATAAAAAATTTATTTTAACATTCATTAAAATAATATAAAAAACATAATAAAATAATATATTCAATATAATAAACAACTACAACTTACACAAACAACCACCACAAACCACCAGAGCAAAGTCATAGCCACCATCATCGACATCCACAACCTAGCCACACCGACAACCCAACCACTCTAAAAACTCACAACACAACCACGACAGCAAGCGCCCAGCCACACCAACAAATGACCCATGACGGCAAGCGACCCACCCACCATACTAGCTACCCACTGCATTGATTGACCTACCCGCGGATTGGGATGGAAGCACGCGGCGGACTCCGGGCGGATTAGGTTCTTGATCGGTGTGGTGGGTTTGGTGGAGAGGGATAAGCAGAGAGAGATTGGAGGGAGAAAGGGCAGTGAATTGTGCATTTGAGAGTGAGACAAGGAGATAGTGGAAACGTGTGGGAATAAAAAATAATTTTTTGTTATACCTTCTAGCAGTAGTGGGTTGCTAGAGATAGCAGCCCACTGTAATAGTTAGTCAAAAAAATATAATTTTACCTTCTTTGCTGTAGTGTATATTTTTTATGTTTTGGTTGCTAAAATGACTATTTAGTCATTTTAGCAACCTTATTGTGAGTGCTCTTAGAGTTATAAATAAACCTCATATGATAAACTTTTTTTTTTTATTTGATAAGTTAATAGTTGTCGTGGAGGATTTGAACCTTAAATATTAGAAAGCTGTTAATTAAACTGCAAGTCTCTTAATCGAATACAACAACCTTAAAACCATGGTCTATTATCTACCAAATTCTTATGGTAAGGTCATGTACCAGAAACCAATTTAAGTTTGGATATGAGATTATCTCAAATAGGCAAATGAGTGAAGCTATATAGTACCCTAAAGGAAATAATGATAAACGAAAGGACAATCCATATATTGGGCGAAACTTTGGTCAGGTTCATTAATTATGTAAAACTGTTGTTTTTCAGTTAATAAATCCACCACAATAAGGCTAGAAGATCATAACCCCTAATCCTGGTGTCATGGAATATATAAATTCTATGAAAGTCAAATTGTATATATATATATATATATATATATAGAGAGAGAGAGAGAGAGAGAGAGAGAGAGAGGAGAGAGAGAGAGAGAGAGAGAGAGAGAGAGAGTTACTGCAAACTCTATGACAAATTGATTATAATTTTTTTTTTATTTATCTTTTTAATGAACATTGTGTTGTAATATTTGGGGGGGGGGGGGGGGGGATTTAATTTTGTATTGATTTAAAGATGGTGGAAGTTGGAATTCAGAATTGCAAGTTAAAGGATTTCGCTCAAGTGAAATTGTGGTGTCAGGCTAAATTGGTTTTTGAAAAGCAATTACCCAAGTGTTTCACTGGACACTGAAGACATTGGCTTGAGAGATACTTTCAGAGTAGAGAAATTAGTTACAAACTTCTCTATAGTACCAACCCCTTACCTATCTATTTAAGCTTCATTTCCCACAAATTTTGTAACTTCAAAGAGTTAGAGAGCTGGGATAAACCCTAAGATTAAAACCCTATTTCTCTCTACCTTCTCCCTCTCCACATATAATGAAAGGAGATTAATAACATCACTTCCTTCACTACCTTCCAAGTTGTGAGAGTTGATTGGTGTTTAATTGGGAAATCATTGGACATGGTGGGTTGAAGATGCCATTGGAGCTCAATCATGGATTCAGATGCAATACTAGTAAAGAAAGGACTTGTGGAGTTGGTTACGAGTATGAATTTGGAGGGCTTGAGTACCTAGATACCACTAGGCTTAGAGCATTTTGTGATTATTATATACTACAACTAACTATCTATTCTAGTGGATTGTTCCAGCGATAAGGTCATAGAGAGGTTTTTTTGCTTGGTTGTCAAGTTTTCTTCTATGACAACACGTGTGTTATGACTGTGTTATTGTGCTTTTCATTTAATTATGTGGATTGTACATTTTATTTTCTTATCCATGCTTAGCATATCATCCCTCCGAAGTTTAATTTTTCAATCACCTTAATTTGGTCTTAACCGCTAGATTAGCCTAAAATATCTTAGTTGTAATCTAAAATTTGGGATCTAAATATTAATCAACTTAGATTTGATTGTTCTCAATTGGTATCAAAGCTTGGTATACTGATTTTGTAGATTTATTTCCTAAGTTTGATTCATGACCCCAGTTGTGATTGAGCATTCTCAATCACTTAATGTTTCAATCCACACTTCGATAGTAACAATCATGCATATAAGAAGGTTTGCATGTGCGTGTTCCTCAAATCAATTGATGTCCATATTTGGATGTCCGTTGAGATAGTGTTAGGTTCTAAAGATTTAGGATTAAATGTTTAGAATCATATTTGTATGTGTTTGCAAACTGAGAACAAAACATGTCTAATCTATGTATTAGACAATGCTCAAAGGTGTATGTTTCAAGCTTTAAGTTCGAGCTGACTGCGGAAAAAAGGAGTCAGAATCTGTAAAGCTCAATCAATTAAGAATTAGAATCGATCAATCGAGAATCAGGCCCTATCAATCGAGAATCGCAGAAAAAGAAATTTTGCAAAATTTTAAATCAGGTCTAAGCCCGCAAAAACGTTTAGGGTCTCAATCTAACTTGTCCACATATAAAATGGAAATCCTAGTTATATTTTTCAGACTTTTGGAAGACTTATGTGTTACTCTTTATGAGATCTGAAAGGTTTTATACCTTCTAATTACATAAGCGTCTACCAGAGCAAGATCTACAATCAAGCGGTGGTAGAACTTAGTTGCTGCTACAAAAATCAACATCTCCTAATAATCTAAAACTTTTGAGTGGGATTTCAAAGTCACAAGTGTGGGTGCTTGTGTTGTTGTAAATCTAAGGAGAGAAGGAGCTTGTGGATTTGGAACTTGCATGTGATCGTGTTAGTAAGTTAATACTTGAGGTAGTAATAGATTTAAAGCTAAATTTGATTATAAAAACTTCGATTATCTTATAGTGGATTTGTTTTACCTTAAGAATAGTTAGGTCGAATCCTCTTCAAGTTTTTACCTTGAAATGGTTTGTTTTATTAGTTTCCTGAATCATCATATCGAGATGTTATTTACTTTTTTGCTATTATGCATGATATGATATATATGCTTGTTTAACTTATATCTAAATAATTAATTTAAGTAATCACTTGGCTAATATATTAAGTTAAACAATCTGATTTAAGATGTCTGAACAGAACAAACAGAAAGGTTGGAAGAAGCCGGATTAGCCCATGACTGAATGGATAAGGATATCCTCAGATGAATTTTGCAGGATTCCTTGTGTAGAAACACCCAAGGAAGCATGGAACATACTTGAGTTTGGTATTTCCCACCTTTGATTGAGTAAATGGTGGGTCATGAGAAGATGATGGAGAATAGTCGTTGGATCAGGAACTGGTGCATGAGTAATGTGAGGTGAGGGGCCTTTGAAATGGTTGCAAGAGAGGTGGAGTGAAAAGCTCGGCTAGGTTAAATGTGGAATGAGGAAGTCGACTCTCAGTTGAAGGCATGAAGGACGAAGACTCGGAATATGAATAAGGAATGAGAGTGTGTTGGCTAGACTCTTAACTTTCTGATTGGGGTCTAAATAATCTGGAGTGATAAAAAAAAATAAAGGAAACCTACACTAATATTTAGCAATGTGACAACAACTAAATATACTTCCACAATTTTTTTTGGCTGAAAATTAATTTATTTTTCATACTAGCTAATCTGTAACTCGGATGTTCAAGGTGTTGATGCCAAACTTCATCACTCACCATTTGTTATCTATTAGAGTAAAATGCTTCACCATGTTGTGAGTTCAGTTCAGTTCATACAAGGCTTGAGATCTATTTCTTGAGGAAATTAATCACTTTCTTTGTCTCCTTGTTCTTTATCACAAAACCATTTGAGAATTCAACATTATATGGGAATTGACATGTATAGTGACTAATTGATAATAAATTCTTCTAAATTATTGAAACCACAAGAACATCTTTGAGTTTTGACTCTTTAATTAGTTCCTATACTTTTAAGTTTACATCCCCAAATATGTGTAATGTCTAAGATTTCATCATTTCCCACCATTATTTTATCAAAACAAGAATAAGGAATGCTAGATTCTAGCTTACCATTATTGAAGCCATATGTGGTGAAGCTGCAGAATTAGGACATGCACCAAACTGGTCCAAACATCATTCTATCTGTCTGTGATTGAGTGAGCTGTTAAAGCTTTTGTCCTTTGGCTGAAAGTGTTTAGTCCACCAAATAATTCAAGTACTTCTTCTGATATGATACCGGCAATCCAACCGTGGAGTAGGCGATTTTACCTTGTCCATAATGCAAAGTCATTATTTTCAACAAAATGTTTCTCGTATGCAGCGTTAGCAGATTAAGGTAGTCACAAATCTTTTGGGCATTAGAAATCTTCCATAAAGAAAGCCAAGCATATCTCCTGCTTTCAATTAAACCCACATGATTTGTGTCTTCTTATGTTAAGGATTTATTTTTTTGATAATAGGTTAAGGGTTTATGGGAAAAGTTAAAAATGTGCAAGTAAGGCCATGATGGCTCTCATATCATAAAGTGATTCTAAATGAAGAAATTTTAGAAAAATGACCACCTGGTCTTTGTATTGTTCATATAATTAATAATTGCTTTTGTATTTAATGTGCTTACCTAGTAATACAACATATGAAGAGAATTTTATCTACAAAAATCAACATCTAAATACAATATATAAACTACACAAAATATTCTGCTTAGATCATTATCTTGTGAGTTATCCGTAAAGGATATAATATATGGTGACCATTTATAAAATCTAATAAAATATGATTAAACTTCTTTCAAAGTAATGATTTTTTCAATTAAATTTTGGGTACATTTGATATATCAAGTGAGGTTTAAAAAATAATAAATTCTACTTATTAAGATACGACAATCTATTGAGAGCTAGCTTAAGTTGTTGGAACTTTACCCAACTATATATTCTCTAACGTCATCCTTCACTAATTCATTATCTATTTTTGCAAGCCATCCTCAATTATTGATCTACTTCCATACATTCTCCATTGCACCAAAAATCACTTTAGAAGGACTCGCTTATGTTAATTACAAACTAAATTGATTCAAAACTATTTATATGATTTTCTTTTGGTAGACTATATACGTTGCATTAATAGATTATAGTAAGACAGTTAGTGGCCTCTTGATTAAGTGAAATCTCTAACTCCTTAACTCCTCCAAATTGATGAGAAAAAAAAGAGAGGAAGATCGACATAGCAAGACATAATATGAACTACTTCATCCTAGTAGTAATTAAGGCCTCTAACTCTGTTTGTATCATCCTCGTAGGAAGGCCTAAGTCTTTCCAAAACAAAACATGGAGAAAAAAGCATCCGAATATCAGACAAGCAAAAGAACTACAAAATTTACCTCCAAAATTTATAATTTTATGACAGAAAAAGGAGAATTTTGAGTTTTCCGTTGTAAGAACCAAAGTTATTCAATCAGCTTATTCTAGGAAGAATATCAAATTCATGTTATAGCGCCAACGTAGGAAAAACTATTAACACAGACTCGTTTTAACCAGAAACAACCCCCCCCCCCCCCCTCCCCCCAACAAAAAAAAATCGAAGAATTTTTAAAAAAAAATCCCAGCTCTGATTACTATTGCTGTTTAGCTTGTAATTGTAAAAACTAAAAACTGAGTAGCAACACCAGAGTAGTAAAAACAAAAGTTGCAACATGGAATTGACAAAAAGTATGATCAATGCCAAATAAGAAAGTTTTCACTTTTCAGTGCTAAAAATGAAAAAAGAACAAAATAGTTACTATTACCTTCAAACTTTGTGGTCGGCCTAATCCTTTCACATATACTAACTCCCACCAGGTCATCACCTTGATCAAAACTGAGAAATCTGTCTCTTAGAAATCCAAAAGTGGAGAATAGGTATAGCCACATACTTGCTGATGCAGCATCATCAAGATTCCCACATGAGAAAGAAACCTTTCCAGTAAGAGACCACTTGTACCAGCTAGCTAGCTATCCCACTCAATGAGGCCCTTAAAGTCTGTGAATCTTAATGATGCTGCACCCGCCAATACTGACTGTTGATCTTCCCATGCAGGTGAAAAAGTACAAACCCTAACCCTTAAAAGACCACCCCATAAGGTAAAAGTAAAGAAAGGACTAGCTAGACGACTATTAAGTAGCAACAACTATAAAAAAGCAAAAAATCCAAAACCCAATTAATCATTATGCAACTATATACACAAGCAATACCCACCTGACTAAAAAAAGTAAAAATCACAAGGGTATACTTTCATTAAATACACATAATAAGAAATGAAAATTGAGATTTGGATCAACAAAACCTATCAAAGATAGAGAAAGTTATTGCATATGAGGTTTGAGAAAGGAGAAAGAGAGTATGTATATATAAAGAAACAGTTTAGTTTAGTGGCTAACCACTATAAGCTGAGTATATATAAGAGAATAAAGATCCAGAGGAATACAAGCCCATCCCACTGATACAGATGTAGAAAATTGAGATAGATATATATAAGAGACTATAGTAACATTTAGCAAAAGTAAGAAACATGACAAAATTGTGGTGTAATGCTGGCGTTTGGGAATATTTTATACACAAAGCCGGCCCTCGGGGTTGTAACAAGCACTTCACATGGAAGGAATTGACAGCGGCTGGCCAGATACCAAAACTTTCTGTACAAAAACAGTTTCGACTTGGACTTTTGCATTATTAGCATCATGTTCAACTGCGTCACGTCTACTCATTTAAACTCAATGTTACTAATAGTAAGGGGCGGCTTTATGCATTTAGAGCTTAAGGCGAAAAATAAAATGAAACATTTGATATATTTAAAAATAATTTAAATATTGTTTAAATTTTATAATCTTATTAAATGTAAAATTACTAATTAATATGAACCACTTATAATTTTTTTTTTTTTTGAGAATGTTTATAGACGTAAAAAAATTGACAAATTATCTCACATCTGTTGATCTGACAGATTAATAATGTTAAGTCAAAAAGTGCCATTAGTGGTGGATCTAGATGAGAATTAGTAAAAATTTGTCAACTTAATTGTTGTGAAAAAATCTTGTGAAATTTTTTGTGTATTGCTTTTTTTTTTTAGGAGTGCTAATTTATAATATTTTCACAACAAATTTTAGGTGTTAAGTTGTAACTAGTTCTAATTTGAACCCACCATTGAAATTATTTTTTTAACCACCAATAACAACTAGTAACATCCTACTACTTAGAATTTATTGTGAAAGTAATGTGAAAAATATTGTGAACGTAGAATTCTTTTTCGTAAAAATTACTATTTTATCTATTGGCTAATATTTGAGCTTAATTAATAATATTAAAATGAAAGAAATAACTCTATTGGTTAAAATTAGGGGGCCTTTTTTTTACCCGAGGCCTTATGTGATTGCTTCTCTTGCTTATATGTTAGAGCCAGCTATGGTAATTGTAAACGCACAATTGTACCTGGCCCCAAGGACAGTTACGGGCCCGGGCCCAGGCCCAATGAGCCTTAAACAATATGAATTTGTAGAGTGTGGGCTTAAACCCAGGTTAGAAGTGTTTAAGGATTCGATGGCAAGCCAAAGACTGCAAATACTCAAAAATAACAAGGAATATAACAAATCAGCCTGCTCGGACCTAAGCCGAGGGCTGTTCTTGTATTATCTCTTTCTTTTCTTTTTCTTTTAGGTTACAAACAAAAGAGAGAGTCCCCATTTCTGTTCTAGGTTTTTCCTTAAATACTCCTCTTTTTGATACTTTGTATACCTGTTGCCCCAAATCCCCCTTAGCTTAGATATTTCTTTTTTCAGTGCCTTTGAATAGCAACCAGAAGTTTCCCTTCCACTGTTTAGGGGTCACTTCCCCATTAATGCGGCCAGGGTGGTAGGTGCAGGGTCTTTAATGTGGAGGTGGCAGCCTTTATCTTTGGTACTTCTTTAACATCGGTGCTTCTAGGCTGTTCAAGGGTTCCCCCCTTTTAACCGTCGATTTTCACCGTGTCGTTCCTTAACCTTTACAATGATGTCCCTGGTTCTTCTACGTCTATCCGAGGATAAACTCACCCTCGGATAGGTCCTCGGGTCCTCGGCGTACGGGCTGACCCATGATACTAATAAGTTCTGAACCCAAGAGCAGGTCGGCCTTCCTTAGCATGGCCCAAAGGCCCACATACCCACTAGGGTCCTTTTACTCCCCATAATTAGCCCCTCAAAATTCTAATTTTCGACGTCCGAGGAGAAAAATAGGGTTTTGATCTAACGAGAACTTACTCCGCACACTTGGTGAATGACTGCACGTGTGGAAACCGTTTCGCGTTCCAAAGGATGCCACTTGGTGGTTTTATTTTCAAAAACGCGCGCATTTATTACTGTAAGTTACATTTTGTCCCCCACGTTCAACGGCGAGATGGGCATCCAACGGTCCTCGTTACTCCACAAAAATTTGGGCGGGACAAATATATTTTCAAGGCCGCTTTTCCGCACATCGTGACGCTTCGGGAACCTGTGCCTTCATTTAATTCACCAGGGGCTAATCCCATCAAAACATCAGCAATCATAATTTACCTTCAGAAAACCGTGGAAATTTGCACACCTTCAACTTCGTAAGTTCTTGCTCTTTTTATTAACCCTATTCGCCTCGGACTTTGTCCTCGGCTGTCCTTATAAACATTCTCCCTCTTAGAGTTTAATCTTTCGTTCCTCTGTAATGGGAAGATTCAAGTGTCTAGTTGATACCGCCGCTGGGATGGAAGGCTTTAGGGCCAAGTACCGTATTCCCAGCGACGTAGGTCTAGAATATTGTCCGACGGAAGCCGTGGCCGATTCCAGGAAAGAGGGAGAGGTTATCATCCCAATGATAGCCTTTATAGAAGGTGGGATGACCCTCCCAATGAAGCCTGTAACTAGGGAATACCTTCGCAACCACCGGTTGTGTCCTGATTAGTGCCTCCCAAACGTTTTTAGAGTTTTGGGTAGTGTCGATGCTCTAAACGAGCAAATGGGTCTAAACCTTACCTGGCACGATGTCGTCTTTCTGTACGAGTCCCATAAACTCTCCAATGTGGGTTACTACATTAAGTCCCGTTCTAGTGTCGTTAGGTTAATCTCCTGCCTACCCAAATCCAACAAAGGCATGAAGGACGACCACCTGATCGTCTCTGGGAACTGGCACGACGGCCTCTACTGCCCAGTTGAGTAGGGGGATCTAGGTACGATGCCACAGGGTTAATCTCCCCACAACACCACTTCCTCTAACACACACAATAATGCATATTCACACTTACTTAAACACATTACATATTTGTGTGAATCTGACCAGACTTATTTGTTTTGACGTCTTTTTTGCAAATAAGCAACACGTGCGCCCTCGTTTGAGCCATTGTAACGTCGCTGACCTAAATCGAGTACTCCGTTCCGAAGTGTTCGTTAGCGAAGACTTGCAACTCCGAGCTGCTCATCTGATTCTAGGATACACTCCCATCTCCTCGAACTTCCAGGAGATAGAAAACGCCATAATCGCAGGTGACCGAAGACGAAGGAGAATAAACGTAGCCGGGCCCCACTTCCTAGACGACCACGATCTCCCTGACGCTCCTCACACCATTTTGTACATACAGCCCATAGCGGCAATTCCCCTCGCCGTGCACTCTCAGGCAACTGTGGTTTCAGAAGAGCAGGTGTCTTCTTCACATACACTAGACGAAGAGATAGATCAATTCCAATTTGAAGACACCGAAAGACCTCGAGGGAACCAGTTCGTCGTACTTTCTGACGAGGAGGAAGAAGCCACCGAGGCCTCCGGAATTGCAGGGTTCGTAGTTGCCCGACCGGAAGACGAATCTGAGGAAGACATGGATAGGATGCAGGGTCTCCTGACCAAAAAAGCTGCGAAGGTCGCAGAGAAGAAGACTGGGGCATCCTAAGCTCTTCCTGCTTTGCCACCTCCCCCTCCAGCTGAGCCAAAACTTCCAGCCGAGGACCCCAAAAAGAAGAGAAAGGGGGAGGCCGAGGGGATGATCAGCAAGGACCCCAAGAAACCGCGACATCAACCCCCTCCGGCTCAGCAGCAGAAGCTGGACAAAGGCAAGGGTAGGGCCCGCTCAGTTGAAAGGGGGGAGATTAGAGAAGTGGCCGAAGTGCGCAGAGCATCGGCCATCTGGTCCCCTGACTTAAAACTGGACGGCGCGCCTATCTCCTGCCAGTCCAGTATTAGGGCGGTCCAGCAAGGTCATGCCCATCACCTGGCAGAGGTGTTGGAGTGCCCCCTTCTGCTGCCCAAGGACATGGAGACCTTGGAAAAAATGAGCCAGCCACAACTGTTCCTCTCTCTAAAAAGGGACTTAGTGCTGGTAAGTTTACCCCTTTTTAGGAAGATTCCACCTTTAACAATGTTCACAAGTTTTTTTTTTTTTTTGCTATATTTGACTCCATCATACTTTATTGCAGGCCATTCAGGAGGTCTTTGTAGCCGAAAAGTTCATAGAGGACACTCGGAAGAAGGCCAGAGCCGAGCTGGAGATTAGGCTGGAGACTGAGAAGTCCTTGGGCACGGCCCTTGCTGAGAATGAGAAACTTATCTCAGAGATGGCTGAGGTAAAGAGAGAGAGAGATGGGGCCGAGGCGAACCTCAAAACCATGAAGACCCAGATAGAAGGGCAGCGCAAGCTCCTTCATGAAAAAGACGATGAGATCTCCCGAGCTCAAAGGGAACGCTCGGCTTTGGAAAAGGAGCTTGCGCTGATGAAGGAAGAGGCCAGCACATTCCAAAGTTCTTTAAAAGCTGCCAAGCAGGCGAGTTTCGAGGAAGGGGTAGCAACCACAGAGGAGCAGCTGACAGAGGCCTTCGCGGCCTTGTGCCGGGAGTACTGCCAGAAGGTTTGGGGGGAAGCTTTAAACGTAGCAAGAGTTCCTCTATCCTTGAATCTGAGGAAGTCCGAGAACGTTTGGCTTCCCCTAGAGATACAGGAGATTGAAGAGGCTCCTGCTGCTACTCCTACCCTTGAGACAACTCTTCCTGCTCTTCCTCCCATGGTCCCGAAGCCAATTCCAGATCCTACAGAACCTTCGGGTTCCAATAAAGATAAGGAAGGAGGCGGAGATGCGAGAAGGGCCTTAGCCAAGTCATGGAATCCAATGTCCCTCCAACGAAAGCAGCAGACAAAGGAAAAAAAGTTCTGTCTCCTTTTGAATTGGAGCTGAAAGAGACCGAGGCACCCAGCAGTTCTCAGCAAGATCCTCCTCCAAAAGCTTAGGACCTAGCTTAGGGCTTCTCTTTCTCTATATTCAGCCTCTATATGTAATGCATGTCTAAGTGATTAATAAAGAACAATTTTATTTGATTTTCACTCATGTTGCATCTCTTTTTACTTTATTCTTTTTGTACTTGTCGCAAAAGTTTCCTATTAGTACATAGCAAAAGTTTCGCAGAGTAAACAAATCTAACTCCAAGGATTGCACAATCATAACCTCCACACAATCATGCGCATGTTATTAAAGACTTAACAAAAGGTGACATGGTTGAGATATTTAAACAATGCCTTGATTACAAAGAAGAAAAGATCTCATATAACGATCAAACCCTTGTAATATATAGCATCGTTCTTATTAGGATGTAAGATCCGAGTTAATAAACGGTATGTCATTAACACCCAGACACAATAAGGAGCTAACTTTAATCAAAGTTGTGGTCCGAAGATAAGATTCAACCAATTTTCCGTTTGATTCTTTAGATCATTAACTTCAAATATTAATATTCCCAAATGAGAGGACATCAATTTCCCTAAGGTTTGTGGTCCGAGGACTGCACTTAACCAAGTTTCTGTTTGATCCTAAAAATTGTAACTTCAAATGTTAATTTTCCCAAAGTAGGAGGTCCGAGGACCCGGCATAACTAAGGTTCTGTTTAACAAATGACAAGACATCAATTTCCACAAGGTTTGTGGTCTGAGGACTGCACTTAACCAAGTTTCTGTTTGATTCTAAAAATTGTAAGTTCAAATGTTAATTTTTCCAAAGTAGGAGGTCCGAGGACCCGGCATAACTAAGGTTCTGTTTAACAAATGACAAGACATCAATTTTCACAAGGTTTGTGGTCCGAGGACTGCACTTAACCAAGTTTCTATTTGATTCTAAAAATTGTAACTTCAAATGTTAATTTTCCCAAAGTAGGAGGTCCGAGGACCCGACATAACTAAGGTTCTGTTTAACAAATGACAAGACATCAATTTCCACAAGGTTTATGGTCCGAGGACTGCACTTAACCAAGTTTCTGTTTGATTCTAAAAATTGTAACTTCAATCGTCAGAGGAACTCATAACCTTGAAATGTTAACTGATAAAAGCACATTTTATTAATAATAGTACCTTCTAAGATTATTTACATTCCATAGGCGTGGTACAATTCTTTCATCTAAGTTAGCTAGCCGATATGACCCTATGCCTGCTACTGAGACAATACGATAGGGGCCTTCCCAGTTGGGTCCTAGCTTACCCTAGGCTGGGTTCTTAGCGGTGCCCACGACCTTTCTTAGTACAAGATCCCCAGGTGCTAGTGGCCTTAGCTTCACGTGAGCATCATATCCCTGTTTAAGTTTTTGTTGATAATAAGCCATCTGGACCATAGTGACCTCACGTCGTTCTTCAAGTAAGTCTAGGTCCTTCTCCAGAAGTCCGTTGTTGCTCTCAGGATTAAAAGAACTCGTCCTCATGGTGGGAAAGCCAGATTCCAAGGGTATCACGGCCTCGGCTCCATAAGTCATGGAGAATGGTGTTTCTCCAGTGGATCTGCGCGGTGTAGTCCGATACGTCCACAGGACATGTGGGAGTTCTTCTACCCATCTGCCTTTCTCATCGTCTAACCGCTTCTTCAGCCCATTGACAATGACCTTGTTCACAGCCTCGGCCTGCCCATTTCCCTGAGGAAAAGCTGGGGTGGAGTATGTTTATGATGCCCATGTCACCACAATATTGCCTAAAAGCCTTGCTGTCAAATTGGACACCATTGTCAGAGATAAGGGAGTGTGGTATGCCAAATCTAGTAATAATATTTTTCCAGACAAACTTCTTGGAATCAACATCTCTAATATTTGCTAAGGGCTCGGCCTCAACCCATTTAGTGAAATAGTCTGTTCCCACAAGAAGCCATCTTTTGTTTCCTGCAGCCCTCGGAAATGGCCCAACTATGTCTAGTCCCCACTGTGCGAAGGGCCAAGGACTGGAAAGGGGGTTAAGAACTCCTCCAGGTTTATGGATATTAGGGGCGAACCTCTGACACTGATCACATTTTCTGACATAGTCTTGAGCCTCCCTTTGCATATTGGGCCACCAATAACCTTGAGTCAGGGCTCTGTGGGCTAAGGATCTTCCCCCAGTGTGGCTGCCACAAATCCCTTCATGCAGTTATTCCAGAAGCCCTTCCGTTGAATCAGGGTGTACACACAACAAGTACGGTCCTGAAAAGGATCGTTTGTACAGTTTCTGGTCCTTGGACAACCAGAAGCGTGGCGCCTTTCGACGTATCTTATCTGCTTCAGATTTTTCCTCAGGAAGGACATCATTTCTAAGAAAAGATATGACCGGGTCGATCCAACTAGGTCCAGGCCTTATTAGATGAATGCGAGGCGCGTTGGCAATGACAAGAGAGGGTTCTAGCAAATCCTCAATAAGGATAACCCTAGGTAAACCTTGAGCCGAGGACGTTGCCAGCGTGGCTAAGGAGTCCGCATGTGTGTTTCCACTCCTAGAGATGTGAGCTAAGACAAAGGAGTCAAATTTCGTTTGCTGACGCCTGACCTGAGCCAAATATTCCTGTATTCTTGGGTCTCTAGCCTCCATGATCCCCATGACTTGGCCGACCACTAGTTGAGAGTCCGAGAAGACATGGATTTCCTTTCCACCCATTCTATGGACCATTTTCATGCCTACCAAGACCGCTTCGTATTCGGCCTCATTATTAGTGGCCGAGAATGCCAATCTCAAAGACTTTTCAAAAACAATTCCCTCGGGGGACATCAGAACAAGTCCAACACCAGATCCTCTCTGATTGGCAGCCCCATCCACATACACTTTCCAAATCGGAGATATCGTAGCTGTGATCACACCAACTGATTTTTCACCCATGTGGGACTCCTTTACAGTTTCTTCTAGCAATGGTTCGGCAAATTCCGCCACCAAGTCAGCGAGGACCTGGCCCTTCACCGAGGTGCGAGGCTTGTATCTAACATCAAAAGCCCCCAGGATGGTCCCCCATTTCGCTATCCTTCCTGAGTAGTCGGTGCTACGTAGCACTTCCTTGAGAGGCAATTGAGTCAGGACAACCACTGTGTGGGACTGAAAGTAATGAGGAAGCTTTCGCGTGGCATGAACCACGGCCAGGAGTGCCTTTTCCAAGGGTAGATAGCGCATCTCGGCATCACCCAAAGACTTTCTAACGTAATATACCAGTCTTTGCACCCCGTTATCATTCCTTATAAGGACCAGGCTGACCGCATGGACGGCCACTGCCAGATAAGCAAACAAAATCTTGTGTGCCTCTGGACGAGATAGAATGGGTGGCCGAGAAAGATATTGCTTAAGCTGTTGAAAAGCTAACTCGCAGTCCTCGATCCATTGAAACCCTTTCCACTTATTCAACAATCGAAAGAAAGGACGACAGCGGTCGGCTGACCGAGATATGAACCGATTCAAGGCGGCTATCATCCCCGTTAACTTTTGAATTTCTTTTGGGTTCCGAGGAGACTGCAAGTCCTGAATAGCCTTGACCTGCGCCGGATTTACCTCGATGCCTCTATGAGTAATCAGGTACCCTAAGAACTTTCCAAACCCTACGCCGAAAGAGCACTTTGAGGCATTGAGGCGCAGCTTGTACTTTCTCAGTATCTGAAAAGTATCGGTCAGATCCTTTACGTGTATGGGTACTGTTTTGCTTTTCACCACCATATCGTCCACATATACCTCAATGGTTTTCCCCATTTGCTATTCGAACATTCTGGTCATCATCATTTGGTAGGTAGCCCCAGCATTCTTCAAACCAAATGGCATGACCTTATAGTGGTAGTTTCCTGTTGGAGTAACGAAAGCAGTCTTCTCCTGATCCTTCAACCCAAAGGAATCTAATGGTAACCCTGGAATGCGTCCAAAAAACTCATCCGAGGATGTCCGACAGTGGCATCCACCAATTGATCTATACGCGGCATTGGGAACGAATCTTTGGGACAGGCCTTGTTCAGATCAGTAAAGTCCACACATACCCTCCATTTCCCATTCTTTTTCTTAACAACAACAATATGGGCCAACCACTCAGGGTAAAAAATTTCTTTGATAGCCCCAGCCCTCTTGAGTTTGAGAACCTCTTCCTTTACGGCTTCAGAATGTTCCCTGGAAGATTGCCGAGGTGGCTGCCTCCTCGGAACAATAGCTGGGTTGACATTTAAATGATGACAAATGAAGTTTGGATCCACGCCTGGGGCTTCATAAGGATCCCACGCAAAAACATCAATATTGTCCTTCAAAAATTCTAACAATTCCATCTTCTCCTGGTGTGGCAAAAGTATACCAACTTGGAAGAACTTCTCTGGGTCATCAGCTACTGGAAATTTCTCTAGTTCTTCACAATGTGTCTCCTCTCCTGTCAACACTCCAGATGCACCAGGAGGCGTTAACTACTATAAATCTTTGGTGACCAAAGACGAAGACTCGGCTTCTGTCTGATGTAGCACTACGGCGGATATGCATTGCCTGGCCACCGATTGGCTGCCGAGGATTTCCTCAACGTAATCCCCCAAGGGGTACTTAACTTTCACATGCAAGGTAGAGGAGACAGCTCCCAAAGCATGCAGCCAAGGCCTGGCGAGGATGGCCGTATATGGAGAGTACGCATCAACGACAACAAAATCCACTTCGACTGTTTCTGATCCGGATTGAACGGGCAGACGGATCTGTCCCTTCGGCACAACCGCCCTCCCTTCAAAACTTATTAGTGGCGAGTCATAAGGAGTAAGATCCTCCAGCTTCAATCTCAACCCTGTAAATAGATCAGGGTACATGATATCTGCACCGCTGCCCTGGTCTATCATCACCCTTCTCACATCATAATTCCCTATTCTCAGCGTAACTACAAGGGTATCGTCATGGGGCTGGATAGTCCCTACTTTATCCTCCTCGGAGAAACCTAAGACGGGCAAAGTGCCCCTCAACCTCTTCGGTCTACTACCTACATCCTCAGCATGAGGATGGTAAACCGCCATCACCCTAGTGGGACCTGAGCCGGTCCTACCAGGTGCAGCGAAGATAACATAAATCGTTCCTAATGCTGGCCGAGATAAATTGTTCCTCTGGTTGTTTGAGCCAACTTGACTGACATGCCCAGTAGGCTGACACAAGTGTTCCTTCAACTTTCCTTCACAAACGAGCTGCTCCAAATGGTTCCACAAGGTCCAACAGTTCTCGGTAGTGTGGCCCACATCCTGATGATATTGACAAAAGAGGTTTTGATTTCTTTTCGCAGGGTTCCCTGCCATCTTGCTGGGCCACCTGAAGAAGGGCTCTTTCCGAACTTTCTCTAGTAATTGATGCACTGGTTCTCGAAACACAGTATTTACAGCCTGAGGTGCTGCCGAGCCGGATTGCCCAAAGTAATCCCTCCTCGGCTTGTTGTTGTGATACCTATCCGACCTGAAATCCTTTCTCTCCTACGGGATAACCTTCTCCTTTCCCTTCCCTTGCTGCTGATCTTCCTCTACCCTTTTGTACTCATCAATGCGATCCATAAGGCGACGTACACTGCGGACGGGCTTTTTCGTCAAAGACTTTCTCAAGTCGTGGTCAGTAGGAAGACCTACCTTAAAGGTATTCAGTGCCACCTCATCAAAGTCGCCATCTATCTCGTTGAACATCTCCCAATACCGGTCAGAATATGCTTTCAGCGTCTCGCCTTCTTTCATGGTCATGGATAACAGTGAGTCCAATGGCCGAGGGACTCTGCTACAAGTAATGAATCGCGAAGCAAACACCCTAGTCAGCTCCCCGAACGAACCTATAGACCCTGATTTAAGGCCGTTGAATCACCTCATGGTCACGGGTCCCAAGCTAGAGGGGAAGACCTTACACATCAGAGTCTCGTTGTGTGAGTGCACTGCCATCCTCTGGTTAAAGTGACTTACATGCTCCACCTGATCAGTCCGGCCATTATAGATAGTATAGGTGGGCTGGGTAAACCTCCTGGGAATCCTCCCTTTCTCAATCCTCCGTGAAAACGGAGATTTGGAGAGCTGGTGCAACGCTCTACTCATGGCATCGTTGCCTAAGCCCCTAGAAGGAAGCTTCTTGCACCTGCGAGATGTCTGGTCGTCCTCCTCTCCAGTGGACATTGCACTAGGGGGTGAGCACAATCTTGAGCTGTAGTTACCCCCCCGTTCCTCCTCTGAGAAAAGACTAGATGAGGATGGTGAAGGCCTACGTCTAGCGCGGCGTAACTTTCTCTTCAAACGATTAATTTCCTTCTGCATAACTTTAGCTTCGTCCCCACGGGTGGTACTGCCTCCACCATGAGTATGGCTAACCCCAGGGTGTTCTGTATGGACACTTCCCTCTCAATCCCTTCGACGTTCAAGACGCTTGAAATGATCTTCCGGTTGTGATCCCTGTGACTCTGCATGGTGAGAACCTAAACCTGCCATAATATCCCTACCTCTTCTAGACTAGATTTCCCACAGACGGCGCCAATTGTAAGCGCACAATTGTACCTGGCCCCAAGGACAGTTACGGGCCCAGGCCCAATGAGCCTTAAACAATATGAATTTGTAGAGTGTGGGCTTAAACCCAGGTTAGAAGTGTTTAAGGATTCGATGGCAAGCCAAAGACTGCAAATACTCAAAAATAACAAGGAATATAACAAATCAGCCTGCTCGGACCTAAGCCGAGGACTGTTCTTGTATTATCTCTTTCTTTTCTTTTCTTTTTCTTTTAGGTTACAAACAAAAGAGAGAGTCCCCATTTCTGTTCTAGGTTTTTCCTTAAATACTCCTCTTTTTGATACTTTGTATACGTGTTGCCCCAAATCCCCTTTAGCTTAGATATTTCTTTTTTCAGTGCCTTTGAATAGTAACCAGGAGTTTCCCTTCCACTGTTCAGGGGTCACTTCCCCATTAATGCGGCCAGGGTGGTAGGTGCAGGGTCTTTAATGTGGAGGTGGCAGCCTTTATCTTTGGTACTTCTTTAACATCGGTGCTTCTAGGCTGTTCAAGGGTTCCCCCTTTTTAACCGTCGGTTTTCACCGTGTTGTTCCTTAACCTTTACAATGATGTCCCTGGTTCTTCTACGTCCATCCGAGGATAAACTCACCCTCGGATAGGTCCTCGGCGTATGGGCTGACCCATGATACTAATAAGTTCTGAACCCAAGAGCAGGTCGGCCTTCCTTAGCATGGCCCAAAGGCCCACATACCCACCAGGGTCCTTTTACTCCCCACAGTAATAGTATTAGCTTAGAAAAATGTATGTAAAAGACATATGGGTAATTATTCTTTCTCGTATCAATAGTAGTACTCTCATTATGAGTCTATAACATTCATCATTCATGCGTGAAAAAAAAGAGTACTACATCATTATACTTTTGTGCAGAATAATTTTCCAAGATAGCAATGTTTTATAAAAAACTTTATTAGTTGAATTTAAGGGGACATAGCTATTATTTGACTTTGGAGAGCAATGGCCCCCAAATTTTGTTTAAAATAATACTAAAACATATTATTAATTTTAGCAATTTGGTTCAATAAACTTACACTTGCCCCCTCAACAATAATATTAATCCCCTTAAAGGCCATAAAAAAAATTATAGATTTAAAATCTAAAGCAAAATTAACAAGTAGTAAACCCAACAACAAAAATTATCAATAGCAAAACAAAAATAAAATCTAATCAACCAATTTTACACACAAAATAAACAAACCAATTCACTTTAAAAAAATTTAAACAAAATAATTTTCCACTTACTACCTAGTAGTAAACATACTCATCAAAGACGCACAAGTTCCCTCTTCATAAATTATTGCATTGTAATGTAATAAGATACAATTAATTTGTATCTTTGTTGACAACTAACTCCAAGTCATGGCTTCATTGCTAGTTGAATTAACTATAACCCACCAAGAGATGCTAATATTGTGTTTGTGTGTGTGTGTGTGTGTGTGTGTGTGTGTGTGTGTCTCTCTCTCTCTCTCTCTCTCTCTCTCTCTCTCTCTCTCTCTCTCTATATATATATATATACATACTTAGATTGAAAAAAAAATCTTCTTTTCAATTAAATGATATCTTAATATGTTATGCAGTGTTAATATATCAATCAAAGACGCTTGCCTCTAGATAGGGATATAAACAGTTCAACTCAGCTTGAGAAAATGCTTGTTTATATTCTTTTTTTTTTTTTTTAAGAAAACAAGTCAAGTTCAAGCCTTAAGTTTAGGCTCGATTATTAAAGAGTCAAGTTTAAACATAAAATTGTGCTCGTGAACACGTATATAATATTATATTTTTATATGTATTCTTGTCAAAAAATATATCTATATAGACTTGAAATTAGATTGTATAAGTTTGTCAATAGTTTCTTTTTTCTTTTTTTTTGATACGTAATAGAAGATATATTTCATAAAAATGACATCATGTTCATATAATATTAAATTATTATTTGTATGTTATTGATGATATAGACAGTTTATCCAGAGGAAAATTTCATGGAATTATGAAGAGGTCAAATATTTTAGTCATAGTTTCACAATATATAAGAAAACAATAAGTTAATCAAATAGTTTGTAAACAAGCTTGAGCTTACTCGATAAGAAAATAAGTCAAACTTGAACATAAAATCTTAGTTAATGAGCTCGAGCTTGGCTTGTATTCCAAAAAAAGAAAAAAGATTAAATGAACAAACTTGAACTTTTAATACTTGACTAACTTACTACTGTGTGGGCCAAAAATCAATTGATAATGGGCTCACAATCTATTTGTATTGTCGGTTTTTGGGTTTCCTACTATGGGTGGCCCTATGATTTGCAACCCAAATACTCTCCTTCTTTCTACAAACCCTTCCTCATGTTGTCACTCTCCTCTCTTAATCTGATTATTCTTCAGTTCTCACTCTCTCTCTTCAAAATTGGCAACCCTAGTTCCTCATTCTTTTCTCCTATTGATAGCTTGAGACAAGTGGAAATGTTATGATTATTCTTAACTATTAGTGGAGATGGGGTCCAATTCCATCGCTTCAAAGTGGTCTTAGTGGGGGTTTCGTTGGGGACTATGGCAATGGCATCGGAACTGGTTCCTGCTTCCAAAAAGTTGTTCGACGGTGATATTCCATAAGGTAATATTGAACTGATGAGACCTTGTATCCCGAGAAGAAGCATCCTCGGGAGGGGGGGTTTACCAGTTGTCGAGGTATGTTCGAACCAAGGACATCAGGTGTTGTAATTCAAGGTGAGGGCCCATGGCCCAATAGGCCTGAGGCCTTGTCTCGTACGTTATCACAAAACTGGAGTTCAAGGCCCAATGGGCTCAGGGCCTCTCCCCGTACAATAGCCCCCCCTTGATTCGTGCCAGATCACCAAGAACGAATCAAGGATAATCTAAGTGGCGTTGATGATCCCTCGAGAATCTCGAGCAACATTTTTTATGCAGACAAGATGATTATCAAAGCCTTCTTAAAGGTAGTGTTGCACCAAGCTGTCACATCAGTAATTATAACTCGGCGGTTCGCGAATCATCTGACAGTTCGTGTACTATGCCCGCACATGTTGGGGGGTGGGGTTACCAAAAAGGGTTAGGAGGGATTTTTCCTGCCTTCTACCTCATTAAATGCATTACCCTCTTTATTTAGCTTCTCCTGACTTCCCATTTCACTTTTTTACATCCTCTCTTCTTCAGCTCCCTCATCGTCGAGCATGTTTCTCTCGTGTACACATTCTCCAGCCCAGATCATCGTTCCCTAGAGCCTACAATAAGTTCATCTTTCTTTTTTACTCTATCTTCTTTCTTTTGGTCTACCCTTGATTTCGAGTTTAGGAATGAGCTATTCTCCTCTCTTCTGAAGTGTCCTTGGCTAGCTTTAAAGCAACCTTTAATGTTCCTAGAGATGTTGATATCGCTTACTTTCATGAGGGTGATATCGACCTCCATAGGCGTTCTAACTTAAACACAGTATTTTGCCCCTTAATGGCTATTCTTGAGGGTGGGGTTAGGTTCCCCGTGGACTCTCTTATTATAAGTATCCTTAGATTTTACAGCTTGTGTCCCGACCAACTCCCCTCCAATTTTTACCAAGTGGTGAGTTGTGTTAGTTGGTTAAACCAAATATTTAGTCTTCAATTAAACCACCAAGATATTAACTTCATGTACTGTCTATGCGGAAAAGTTAAGATCGATTACTACCTTAAAACTAGGGATATGCGAGTACGGCTGATATCATGCCTTCCCGATTCCAACAGGAACTTGGAGGGAGAATTCGTCCGGGTAAGCGGCAACTAGTTTGCTGATGAGCTTCTTTGTTCGTTTTCGCCGTGTAGTGTTGAACGGTACAGAGAACCTTTGTTCGCTTTAAATTCAAATCTTTTACTTAGCTATTTACATGTATGCTAACCGGTCTGTTTGTCGATTTGTTATAGAATTAGGAAGATTTCAACCAGATCTCATAGTCATGCAAGTGAGAGATCTTAACTTCGTACTTAGGTCAGAAATTTTTGTACACAAGGACAGACAACTCTGAGCATCCCATTTGATACTCGGTGTCAACTAGGTGTATACTACCTGGTAATCTTTTAGTCAGATGTTGTTGGTAGACAGCCCACTTCTCTCATATATAGACATTCGGCACGCAAACTTCCTCCTGCCTATGCTCACCACTGGTGAAGCTCGGGACCTTGGCCCCCGTTACACTACCACGAAGGATCTTGCACCAGTGAGGGATGAATCTGCCGAACGTGTGTCTCTAAGCCGCAAAGTCCATGTAGCTATTGAGCAGTCTGAAGCTCAAGTCCTAGCAGCAAAGCCAGGAATAACTGAAGCCGACCTAGACACAAAGATGGTTACTAGGAAAAAAATGACAGCTGATTGGTTCTTGTCCGACACTCATCCCACGACTCAGCCTTAGCCTCAAGAAAAAGACCGTACCCTTCCTCCCCCCGTTGGCCGTGGCAAAAAGAGATAGCGTGTTGCCGATCAACCACCTGTGGATCCAAGCGGCGCTTTAACGAAGACCCCTTCTCAGGGCGAGATCACAATCTGAGAGCCGAAGGGTGCTTCCCAGCCAACTCCTCAGGTCAGCCAAGTTGGCACTGGTGTAGCATCTTCATCCCGGCCCGAGGTGGGTTGGCAGCCTACCTTCCAACTCGGTGACGGGATTCTGCCAGCATCTGCCAGCTTAAGGACTTGGGCCCAAGGTCATGGGGGGCAAGTGGCCCAGAGTCTAGTGCATGGCCTTCTGGTGCCCAAGGATGTTCATTTCTTTATGGAGGGGGTCGAAGAGTTGCTGACCAGACGGTTACAATGGCACACTATAGCTGTAACTCTCTCACCTTCACATTTATTTTGTCGTGTGTGTATTCCTTTTGCTTCCATACTAATCACTATTACAATATCAAGTTGCATAGCTTACTCACATTCTTGATAAGAGGTTGAAAGAGCTTGCCAAGGATGCCGAATGGGAGAAAGCCCTCAAGGATGTTACGGCCGCCATGGTAAAGGAAAAGGGTTAGGTTGCTGAGGCTGCTGAAGAGAGGGCTCAAACCTCTAATAAGGCTCGGGAGGTGGCAGAAAAGAAGTTGGCCGAGTTAGAGGCCAAGCTTGGGAGCGTGGAACTTAAACTGGCGAAGGCAGAAAGCTTAAACTTGGCTAATGCTAACAAAATAGCTGACCTAATAGCGGCCCTCAAAGCTTGTGAGGACAAGTGGTAAAATGAAGGTTTTGCAGATGCTAAGAAGCCCGGTCTCATAGGTTCGAAGAGGGGTGGCTGGTAGCCCTTCAGAGTCAAGCTGCTGCCGATGATGGGGAGGATACTCCCAACATGAGGGAGCTGGTGCGAGCGATTGATACTCACGGGGAAAGTATTGAACTCGAAGTTACCAGCAATCTCAATGTTGCAAAAGACGCGCCAGTGTAGCAATAACCCATCAATAAGCCAACCGAGGATATCTCAAGACAGCATGCCGATGATGTAGTTCATGTCCCATCCACCAATCCTACAGTTTGATGCATTTTTAGCTTTTGTTTTCTGCTCTTGTTTTAGTTTCTACTTTTATTTGTTTGGATTGCCTAGGATCACCGGGTTGTGGTGACAAAACAATGATTTGATTTGATTTTCTGTATGCTTTTATCAATCATCTAAACATTGTTGATGAACACTTGGTTTAATCTTATTTATGAACATTTATCGAACAGTTACCAAGTTATTCTTTCGGCCGTGTTCAGCTTGCTTGTTTTTGTTTCTGTATTTATACATGATTCTGGTGTCTAGGTAGCCTAACCATCGTTTTTCACAAGGAGAGATTATACTCGTGTGTATATACTGACCATGGTCGGTATGATGAGGTTGCCTATTTTTAGAAAGAATTGGCTCCTCGACAATAAGAGCCAAATTTGACGTATGTCAACTTATCTAGGAAAGTTTAACGTTGGTAAATATCTTTGTCCATGATTCAGATTAAATCCAAGAGATCAGGTTCAATAGTCTGACTAATTCGAGGGAGACTTCATGCGTTCAGTGATCAGAACAGAACTTGGAACGGGTTCCTGTTAGATAACATTCTTCCTGCTTTGGTGATGAGGATTAGGCCAGGGATAGGTTTCCATCCTTGATAATTTGTTGTAAAGTTTCCATATGCTCAGCGATTTAGGATCAAACTAGGGAGTAGGTCTCTATCCTTAGGATAGTTTGTCATAAGGTTTCTATCTGCTTAGTGATTTAGGATCCAACCGAAAAGCAGGTTTCTGTCCTTAGTATATTTTGACGTAAGGCTTCCACCTACTCGGTGATTAGGATCGAACAGAGAAGCATGTTTCTATCCTTAGGATATTTTAACGTAAGGTTTCCACCTGCTTGGTGATCAAGATTGAATAGAGAAGCAGATTTCTGTCCTTAGGATATTTTGACGTAAGGTTTCCACCTGCTTGGTGATCAAGATTGAACCGAGAAGCAGGTTTTCTGTCCTTAGGATAATTGGCCTCTATATCCCTCGCGTTTGTTGACCGGGTTAATGAATTAACAAATGACGGTATTATATGTACAGATACACCAACTGGATAAACATCATCTTCTTATTAATTAATAATGTGCACATACAACATCATACTAAGTTAGTAGTAAAATTTCTTCAGATTGTGGGCATTCCATGGCAAAGGAAGTGGTTGTTCGTCTAAGTTCTCCAAATAGTATGCCCCCACGCCAGCAATGGCGATCACTCTGTAAGGTCCCTCCCAGGTCAGGACTAACTTTCTTGCATTGGTGTCTCGCATATTTCCTACCACTTTCCACAGTACTAAGTCTCCAGCACCGAATCCCCTTGACTTTATGCCCTGGTTGTAACGATGGGCAAGCTTTTGTTGATACTCGACCAGACATATTGTCAATGATTCTCGACATTCCTCTAACAAATCTAACTGCCTTGCCATTAATTCGCCATTATGGGTGGGAGTAAACCCCATAACCCATGCACTGCAGAGATTCACCTCAGTCAGAATGACGGCCTCCGCTCCATATGTTAGGGAAAAAGGAGTTTCTCCTGTGGACCTGTTGGGGGTTGTGCGGTATACCCACAAAATGCTTAGAAGCTCCTCGGCCCATTTACCCTTTGCACCCTCCAATCCTTTCTTTAACCCGCTCACGATCACCTTGTTGATAGCTTCGGCTTGGCCATTGCTCTGCGGATAGGCTGAGGTGGAATATCTATTTTTGATACTGAGATTGCTGCAGAACTTGCGAAAGGCTCTACTATCGAACTGCAAACCGTTGTCAGACACGAAGGACTCTGGAACTCCAAACCTTGTAACTATGTTTTTCCACACAAATTTTTTGACATTTACATTCCGGATATTTTCCAATGCCTTGGCCTCCTTCCACTTGGTGAAGTAGTCCACAACCACTAGAACGAACCTACGATTTCCCGTGGCCCTAGGAAATAGACTGACAATGTCTAGCCCCCACTGAACAAAGGGCCAAGGACTGACGACAGGATTCAGGGATCCTGTTGGTTGGCAGATCAATGGGGCGTGCTTTTGGCATTGTTCATACTTCCGAACGTATTTGGCAGCGTCCCTTTACATTTATGGCCACTAAAATCCTTAGGCCATCACTTGTTGTGCCAATGTGCGTCACCCGACGTGGCTACCGCACACCCCCTCATGGAGTTCCGTCAAAAGTTCGCTGACTCTCTCAAGGCGCAAGCATAAAAGATATGGCCCTCCAAAAGACCTTCGGTATAGCTTCCGGTCTTCCGAAAACCAATACCGAGTGGCTACCTAGCATACCCTACCAACTTCCTTTTCATCGTCTGGCACCCGATCTTTGGCCAAAAAATCAATGATTATGTCAATCCAGCATGATTCGGATAATGCTGCCACTGAAACGCCAACTGTCTTGGTTCTACAATGAGCTCTACTTTCATTAGCCAAGGTACCTCCTTAGTTATTGATGACGCCAGGGTGGCTAAAGAGTCCGCATGTTGATTTTGCCCCCTGGTCACTTAGGTCACGTTCGCTTTAAGAAAATGGCCGATGACCTGCCTTGCCTCTCGTAAGTACTCCTTCATTCGGGGGTCCTGAGCTTCGAAACTGCCTTGTACTTGACAGACAACCAACCTAGAGTCCGAGTAAATCTCAACTTCCCAAGCACCCATATCCCGTATAGCTCTCAACCCTGCAATCAAAGCTTCGTACTTGGTTTCGTTATTAGAGGCCCTAAAGCCCAACCTAAGAGAATGTTCCAACATTATCCCCTCCAGAATGATGACGATGATTCCAGCCTCAGCCCCTCAATGCATTGGAATCGCCATCCACATATACCTTCCAAGGGTAGACGTCGATATGACAAATCACCTCCACCTCCCTCCTTGGGGAAAATTCTGCGACGAAATTAGTAAGCACCTAGCCCTTCACCGAACTTCTTGACCTATATCTTATGTCGAAGGAGCCCAACTGGGTCCCCTATTTAGCTATTCGACCTGTAAAATCAGATCTTTTTAGCAATGACTACAAGGGATATTCAGTTAGCACATAAACAGTATGAGTCTGGAAATAGTGGGGCAACTTTTTCGTGGCATGCACTATTGCTAATATCCCCTTTTGTAGGGGCAAGTACCTCATCTCAGCGTCAACCAAGGTTTTGCTAACATAATACATTGGCTGCTGCACTCTAAGGTCCCTAAGAAGCACGGCGCTCACAGCATATTCAGACACCGAAAGATACATGAACAAGTCCTCTAAAGGCTCTAGGGCTGTCAACATTGGTGCTTGCATCAAATATTTCTTCAGATTCTGAAAAGCCTTTTCGCACTCCTTATCCCATTTAAATCCCCTCCTCTTCCTCAAAAGCTGGTAAAATGGACGGCATCAATCAGCGAACTTGGAGATAAACCGGTTAAGGGTAGCTAACATGCCGGTCAGTTTTTGAACCTCCTTCGAACTACTTGGCAGTTTGAGGCACTTTACGACTTCAATCTGATTGGGGTTAACCTTTATTCCTCAGTTAGTGATCAAAAACCCCGGGAACTTACCAGCCCCTACTCCAAAAATACACTTATCGACATTGAGGCACAACTTATGTCGTCATAGTATTTCGAACACCTCTTTGAGATCGTTGATATGCTGCGTTTCCTATTTGCTTTTTACGACCATGTCATCTATGTATACCTCAATAGTACACCCAATCTTATCTCTAAACATCATTTTCATCATTCGTTGGTATATGGCTCCTGCATTCTTTAGTCCAAATGGCATCACCGTACAATGGTAATTAGCATCAGGGGAGATTTGATGATAGCCCTAGAAAGAATCCAAAAAGCTCATCTTTGGGTGTCTATAAGTGGCATCTACCAACTAATAAATCTTTGGCACGGGGAACGGATCCTTTGGGCATGCTCGGTTTAGATAGGTAAAGTCAACACAAACCCTCCACTTGCCATTCTTTTTCTTCACCACCATGGTATTCGCAAGCCACTTTGGAAAGAATGTCTCCTTTATAGCCCCCGCTTCCTTTAATCTTGTGACTTTTTGTCTTATAGTTTCGATGTGCTCCTTTACTGATCTCATCGGTCTCTGCTTCTTTGGAAGGTACAGTGGGTCCACATTGAGCTTGTGAACTATAAACTCGAGGTCTACCCTGGGCACTTCGTATGGGCTCCAAGCGAATACATCTATATTCTGCATAAGAAACAAAAGCATCTCTGTCCTTGCCTTGTCCTTCGTACTTGCTCCTATCAAAAAACTCGTATCTTCATCTTGTAGTATCTTCACTCTTACTAAATCCTTAGCACTACTAGCCCCCGTTTTCGCCTAGGGTTCCTCTGATTGCTATAAGGGGCCTCCTCAGTTGATCCTTTTTGCTTGATTTCCCAGCCAACTGTGGCCACCAAGCATTGCCTAGCCACTTGCAGATTACCCCGCACTATAGCGATACCCTACTTGGTGCAGAATTTGGCCTTCACATGTAGAGTGGACGGTACCGCTCCCATCACATGAATCAATGGCCTGTCGAGTATCGTCTTGTATGGAGAAAATGACGCGACCACTATGAAGGTTACCATCACCTCCTTAATTCATATTTACAAGGAGGGAAATTTGCCCTTCTAGGATCACCATCTGGCCGTCAAACCCCACTAGGGGTGTATCATACTTGGAGAGATCTTCCTTCTTTAGTCTAAGCCCCCTGAACAGGCCAGGATACATCACGTCAACACCACTCCCCTGATCTATCATCACTCTTTTTATTGTGAAACCATTTATCCAAGCCGTAACCACCAAAGCATCATCATGTGGTTGAATTGTGCCCTAGATCATCATCGTTGAAGGCTATAGCCTCTCAAATGTATCTCAGCCTCTTTTAAGGGGGTTGCTCATCCGTGCAGCTTCCCATGAGCACCACTGCCAACACATTCCTTGTCCTAGGCTCCAGCATGCCCCTAAGGGTTGCATGAATGACTTCTATCACTCATAGCAGAAGAGGAGGAGGATTCCCCTGCGGTTGAGCATCCTACCCAGTCTTCTGATTCCAAGGGCCCACCACGAACTCTTTCAAATATCTCGCCTTAACCAACTTCCCCAAATGATCTTTTAACACTCTGCATTATTCGGTGGTGTGCCCCTTATCCTTGTGGTGAGTACAATATAGGTTATGATTTCTTCTCGACGGGTCACCCCCCATTTTGTTTAGCCATCGAAAATACGACTCATTCTTGATTCGATCCATAGTCTTGTGCACCGGCTCCTTGAACGCCACATTCACTTCCCCTACCCAAGCCCCTAGCTCTTGAATCTTTAAATCCTTCCGGGGTTTGGGTTGAAAACCGCCCTACCAGGGATTGCTTACAACCGAGGCCTTACCTATATTCTGGAGTCGGTCGTCTTCTAACCGCTTATATTCTTCGATATGCCTCATCAACTACCTCATATCCTTAAGAGGCCTCCTTGTTAATGACTCTCAGAGCTTGGAATCCTCAGGCAATCCCAACCGAAAGGTGCTTACCGCGATTTTCTTGTTGCTACCCCCCCTCAATTTCATTGTAAAGCTCTCAGTACCGGCTAGTGTAGTTACAAAGGGTTTCTCCGGCCCCCATTTTCATTGATAGCAGTGCGTCTACTGGCTATGGTACTCAGCTGCAGGTCATGAACCAGACACCAAACTCCTAGATCAGCTTGGCGAAACTGTGAATCGAGCCTTTCCTTAATCTATTGAACCACCTCAATGCAGTGGGCTCGAAACTACATCAACGTATCATTAAAGGCATGCAATGACACCATCTGTATATAATGGCTTACGTGCTCTACTAGGCCTGTCTTTCCATCGTAAGAGTTAAACGGCGGTCACTTAAACTTGTTCGGCATAGGGGCTTGCTCAATGTCTCCCGAGAATGGTGATTGAGTAGCTCGACATAACACTTGGCTCATAGCGTCCATGCCGGCATTCTGGGGCCATCGCTCTTCGGGGGAAGTCAAACCCATATTTGCATATTCCCTTGACCGTGAGCGGTCCCGGTGATGATGGGGACTGGACTGATAAGACCCAGTTCCATATTGACCTCTCACATTAGCCGACCCTGCTTCATGTTCCCCACGACCTCTCCTCTGATGCCTCCTTCTTGCTTCCAACTCCAAATCTCTCACCAACCTTCGTAATCGCTCAAGTTCCTCGCCTCTCTCATCGATATGTTGAAGCTTAAAAGCACCCGACATTGTCCGGTGAGTTAGATACGACCTATCTCCAAGGCTGGACTGCTCTTCTTCCCGCTCATGCTCCCTATCTCTGCGTCCCTTTTGCCTTCTTTCTCGCCAAGTAAATCCCTAAGAAGACCTCTCAGAGCCACTTTCAGCGATACTCCCTGACTGACCTTCGGACATTTTCTCGTTCTGGTCTCAACAGAACCACAACTTTGTAGGAGATTCCCACAGACGGCACCAATTGTTCGGGCCAGAAATCAGTTAATAATGGGCTCACAATCTATTTGTATTGTGGGTTTTTGGGTTTCCTGCTATGGGTGGCCCTATGATTTGCAACCCAAATACTCTCCTTCTTTCTACAAACCCTTCCCTCCCATTGTCACTCTCCTCTCTTAATTTGATTATTCTTTAGTTCTCACTCTCTCTCATCAAAATTGGCAACCCCAGTTCCTCATTCTTTTCTCCTATTGATAGCCTGAGACAAGTGGAAATGTTATGATTATTCTTGACTATTAGTGGAGATGGGGGGTCCAATTCCATCCCTTCAAAGTGGTCTTAGTAGGGGTTCTGTTGGGGACTGTGGCAATGGCATTGGAACTGGCTCCTGCTTCCAAAAAGTTGTTCAGCGGCAATATTCCATAAGGCAATATTGAACCGCTAGGACCTTGTATCCCGAGAAGAAGCATCCTTGGGAGGGGCGGTTTGCCGATTGTCGAGGTATGTTCAGACCAAGGACGTCAGGTGTTGTAATTCAAGGTGAGGGCCCATGGCCCAACGGGCTTGAGGACTTGTCTCGTGGCTCAAGGCCTCTCCCCGTACAACTACCTTATCTCTAAATGCCCCTTTTCAAAGAAAAAAAAATTTTGGTTGATAGTACAAACTACAAAGATGCCGCCTTAAATTTAGGTGGATCAAAAACTTTTTAGCATAAATGGAGTAATTAATTCATTTTGTAACAACAGTGGGATAATTGAGATCAGTCGTGTTGGAAGATTTGGGTAAGTGGAATTTTAAATAACTATAATCCAAAAGCATTGTTATAAGCTTTTTCATATGAGGGTTCCTCGTGAAGGTCCAAATAAACAATAAGTTCCTCGTTTAGATTTCCTCTCTCTCTCTCTCTCTCTCTCTCTCTCAAAAAATGGGTTTAAGACTTGAAGATTCGAATTTCATACTTTTCCACCATCCCAAAGGGTATGTACCACTTGGCTAAATGGCCATTTAAAAATAAATTCATCAGTTAAGTTTTGAAAAAGAATTGTAATGCCTCATGGGTTTTATACTCTAGTTATAGACATTACATAATGTAATATAATTTTAATATTTATAATTCGATTACAAATTAATATGGTTGTTAAATTGTCATATTGCAAATTCATGACTCTACCTATTACACACACATATAACTATATCAATTTGTAACAAAATGATTATCAAAATCTGTACTCCAATATTTGTTTTTGAGAAATAATACCCAAAAAAAAAAAGAGTATTGATGATAATATAGAAAAATCTCGGATCTTGAGTGGTGATTCAAATTCTATGTATTGAGTTTGATTCAAAATATAAAATCAGATTCAATATATAGTAATAAAAATTACCAATATAACACATTTTATTCATAGTAATAAAGAATACCATTAATATTGTAATCCTCAATCAATATCCCAAACATGCCCTAATAGTTTAAAATAAGTGTTTGTACATTTTTTTCTAAATATGAAGAAAGTCCATTTGAATTTTGGTTCTTGGCAAAAGAATTTTAGTTAACATCATAATATTGTGTCACGGTAGTTTTTGAGACCTCACAATTTTGCACATCATTATTTTAATATATATTTCTTAATTTAATTTATATCCTATTTTATATTTAAACTCTTCATTAGAATCTTGATATTTCTTTTTATTTTTTTCTCTTTGAGAAATAAACACACACACACACACACACGAGAAAAGAAATGTTTTGAGTGAAGTTTATGGTGTATTTTAATGTTAGAACCCCATATTTTCTTTAAATAGTAAAATATATAATTCTATATTTCCATACTAAAGACACATAATCAACCTTTCTTTGGTCGTTCTTATTTGAAAATAAACTTAAGAGTAGAAAGTTGCATTGCTTAAAAGTTTCAAGGCCGCTAAGATCCCAAGGGAGAAAATGATGAAGAAGAAAAAGGAGGCTAGATTATCATACATGCATCCAGGACATTAAAAAAAAAATTTAAAAAAAGTTTTGAAAGTCGGTTTAAGCAAAAATTATAAGTGGGAAATCAACACAAATTTTATGTGATTCGGCAGCTCAAGGGAGTGGGTGGCTATCAATCCACTATATATATAAGGGATTAGGGTTACAACAATGTTTATACTTTATATAGCATAATCATACCCTCTATAAATTCGCAAGATAATCTTGATTTCACTATACTGTACCATAAATGGCATTGCCCCCACACCCCCAATATATCAAACAAGACCTTATATTGAAAACAAGTCCACAAATATAAACAAGAATTCTCTTAATATTTCTTTTTCTTTTTGAGAAACAAATGCACACACATACACAAAAAAGAGAGAATGTTTTGAGTAGAGTTTGTGCTTTTTGTGGTGTGCTTTTATGTTAGAATTTCATATGTTCTTTAAATAGTAAAATATATAATTCTATATCTCCGTACTAGAGACACAAAATCAACTTTTCTTTGGTTGTTCCTATTTGAAGATAAGATTAGAGTAGAAAGTTGATTGCTTGAAATTTCCAAAGCTAGCTGCTAAGAGACCAAAGGAGAAAGTGAATAAGAAGAAAAAAGGAAACTAGAGTACCTACACGCATCTAGGGAAAAAAAGGTTGTGAAAGTTAGTTTAAGCAAAAATTATTAGTAAATCAACTAATATTTTATGTGATTTGGCAGTGTGCTTACACTCAAGGTAGCGAGCAGTTATCAATCCGCTATATAAGGAATTAGGGTTACAACATATAGCATAATCATACTCGCTGCAAATTAATCCCCAAAATAACCTTGCCTCCCACACCCCCACAATCTATCAAACAAAGACCCTATATTTAACAACTCCAAAAGAAGTCCACAAAGATAAATAGAGGCAAAAAGGAAGTTTCAATGTGAGACTGAAGGAAAATACAATACTTGATAATTACAACCAACGCTCTATTCCTTGGTATAAAATTATTGTCGTTGCTGCCCTTAGTGACAGAATTTGTTAGTTCTTGAACCTTCTTGGTCTACATAGCTAGGCAAAAAGCAAACCACATTCAGTCATTTTTCTTAAGCATGCATGTATGATTTGGGGAAATCCTTCAACATGTTAAGTATTCAGTGATTTCTAGAAAATTCTAATAGATCACAAGGGCATCAATCCCGGCTCCTAGAAAAAGGGAATTCTCTTTGATTTTCTTATGGGCAAGTTGCACTAAGATAAAGCTTAATTACGTACAAGCTAAACTATGCTAATCGTGATTGTTTTTTGCAGCTAATTGGCGGCACAACGTGTGGTCTATGTGTAAAGGCAGGACACATTGGAAAGTAATCTGCTTTTGCTAAGTATTATTTTGCACAGGAACCAGCTTAGTTGGGATAATCTAAGGGAATCAAGTGGAATCATTGTTAAAGATAAGTGACAAAACTATAACAATATAAGGTGTACTTAAAGTAGAAAATATACAGGAAGAAACATAGTGACGCACTTAGCTTTGTTGGGGATTAGAGGAACAATAATTCAGATACCAGGGCCAGGGGTTAATGACTACTTAGGAGTAGAAACAATATATTTCGCACTTGCCTGTGTTAGTGACGCACTTGCATGTAGTTTAGCTTTATAATCATTATCTATACATTCATTCATTTTTTAAATCATCAACCACTATCTTTGTCACAAACAGTGTTTAATCATGCAGTTTTTTTTTTTTTTTTTTTTTTCATCTGAGCGAAATACGATTGAACAGCTAATTGCTTTTTCAAGAGATAAGAGTAATCGGAAGTATCTATGCCATAAAGATATTCTTTCTTTTCATTAGAAATTAATAACATTATGATCAAACATGTTCAAACCCATTTGAATTTAAACAAAGGATTTTAAATCAGGGATGGAGTCACACTAGGGCCCAAAGGAGCCCTGCCCCCCTCCCCCAGTTGCTTTTTATTATCATTGTTTATAGATATAAAGATATTCTTTCTTTTCATTAGAGATTAATGACATAATGATCAAACATGTTCAAACCCATTTGAACTTAAACAAAGGATTTTAAATCAGAGATGGAGTCACATTAGGGCCAAAAGGAGCCCTGCCCCCCTCCCCCAGTTGCAGATTTTTTTTTTTTTTTATTGTTTATAGATATATTATAGGTGTAATTCAAATTGGGCCCAAAAAAAAATAAAACTTACCCCTCTGCACAGCTTAGCCCAAACAATTGCACATATCAGCTCAAACAACGTTACAAATCAACCCAAACAACCACAGTCCATAGATCATCAGCCCAAAAAATTAAACAAAAACTTATTACAAAAATAAAATAAAATAAGTGGGCGCAACAATGTGTGTGGAGTAGTGGGTGAGTGACAAGTAGGGGGTGAGTGACAAGATGAGAGTAAGTGTAGACCATGTGCTTGAATAATTAATGGATGCCTATTAAGGATTTTCATTTTTTTTAACACTTTGGCTCCCCCTTTAATTTAAATTTCTGCCTCCGTCTTAAATGTATGAGTACTGAGAAGATAGGATTACCCCTATCATGTAACTTGCTATTGTCTCTCCTACGGTTTGTTTCGTTTGGTTGGAGGAGTGAAAAAGTGAAAGGACAGAAAATTGTGAGAGTATAGAAAAGTTAGAGGATAAAAAAAATTTTAATTTCTCTCCTTTTTATTTGGTTGGGAATGGAAAAGTGGAGAATGGAAAATTTTGATTTTGTATAAATTTACTCATACACCTTTATTAAAAAAAAATGATGGCTAATTAAAACAAAAAAGTGATAAAAAAAAAAAAAAAAAAAAAAGCAATCACCCAATTTATTAATAAATAAAAATTATGTCCCAAAAAAAATCATGTCTAGTTAAACAAAAAAACAAAACAAAACAATTATCACACCCATAGCACAGGGAATCAAAAAAAAAAAAAAGAAAAAAAAAGAAGAGGAATGAGACGAATTGCCCATGTACAAGTGCTCATGGGCATTTTTGTCCATTAAGCAACTTCAGTTTCTCCTTTCAGTTTTCTCTTCATTTTAGGGATAAAACTTTTTTATGGGTCTAAGAAGGAAACATCTGGGCCCTACCATTTATTTTCCTTCTTCTCCACTCAACCAAAAACACTCCAAATTTCATTTTCTCTCCAAAGTTTTTCATCCACCCTATTTCACCTCCAAACAAACACACCCTTAGTGTTAATGCCACATAATCTTTTAAGTATATAACACAACCTTCTGTTTAAATGTAAATATATACATATTATCATTGCTTAAGGAAATTATAATTTACCTCGAATTTAATACTGCATTACTAATTAAAATATAACTTTTTTATCAACAACTTATATATGTATTCAAAATTCTTAATATATATTATTATATTTTTAATGACTCAAAAAATAAAGGCCCAAGTCCATTTAGATCAGTGGTACCTTGTCCCTCAAATCAAGCTCAAACAATAGAATTTTTAAGAGAGTGAGTAACTAACTCAAGTGCAATACTAGGATAAGTCCATGTCTAAGGCCGAAGAATCCAAAGTAACAGATAAGTGCAATTTGAACATTTTAGAATTTTGGGGGATGATTTGTTCCAAGCCCACAAGCAGTTTGTCTGCTCTGGGGTTGAAGGACCGGCACAACTTTGTTTCTTCAAGCGACATGAGCACTTTTTGATACTTGCTCCACATTAAAGAAAGATGCGCCCCACTCATGCCTTATAAGCCTTAGCTGAAGGCAAAACTGTACCACTACAACATGTGGTGGTATACTCTTGCCTTCAGCTAAGGCTTATAAGGCATGAGTGGAGCGCATCTTTCTTCGATGTGGGAGCAAGTCTAAAAAACTGCTCATGTCGCTTGAAGGAACAAAGCCGTGTAGGTCCTTCGACCTTAGAGTGGACAAACTGCTTACGAACTTGGAACAAATCCTCCCTCACAAGAATAATGTCCTCCTCGGGCAAATCTGAGGATCAATCTCTAAGTATATAAGTTTAGTTCAAGTTCTACACAAAGCAATTCATTATTCTCTTTCCTATTCTATTGGTCCTTAGAAATTGTCCATCTTCCTTTTCTGGGGGGTTCCTTTCCTTTCATAGCTTTTTTTCATGCATCCCAGCCCTCCACCTGTACGTCTCAAGGCATTTCTCAAAATACTTGTCTCATTAAGACCTTGCTAAAGGTAGTAGAAGGAGTTGTTAGCTGTGAAGATACTGCTTAAGTGTCATTTTCACATTAATGTAGCTGATAAGGTTGGTACAGAGCATTAAATGCAAATGTAGGAGGTATATCTTTCAGGAAACTTTCTCACACCATGCTTGCCCTCAATACTATCTCTTCTCCTTTCCTTGGGCCTTTAAGGGATATCAATTGTCCTGATTTTCTTACTATCCTCAGGTAGGCAGAGTCTTCGGAGTTCGCTTACCTTTCTTGGCTTTGATTGGGCAAATTAATCCTCAGTTAAGACTCCTCAATCCTCAGACCCCACACAATATTAATTGTTAAAATTATTTTTAAAATTAAATAATTATTTTTTTATTGTATATTACACGCGGACATGTAATAGTTTTATTATTTGAAGAGATTTGACTTAATCCATAGCTTTTATATATTTGTATTAAGCCACATAAAAGTGATAACTAATACTTTTCAAATTATATTTATTAATTTAAGCATATTTTAAGAAAAAAATAATATTTAAAAATCCATAAAATATATAGGAATAAACTAAACATGTATATATCACATTCTTAATAATTTTATTAGATTTATAATCAATCCAAACGTGATCTTAGTTAAAACTCCTAACATTCAGAGATTTCAAGCATCGCATTCTCAAAATAATTAAATGTCAAAGGCATTTAAATATTTATTTTAGCCTTGTTTTTGTATTGTATCCCACATACGTGTAATGTTCACTTTGCTCAAACAATTGCCTCCTATGGATCCCTTGGTGGTTGAAGTCCAGGCTCCTCTTTTGGCACTCAAGGAGAGCTGGTTAAGAGCTTCTATGAATTGGAATGGGTCTCCTTCACCTTCAAACATAACAAAAGAAAGTTGATGGTGAACCACCAACTTGAGTGCCAAAAGAGGAGACCCATTCCAATTCATAGAAGCTCTTAACCAGCTCTCCTTAACTCATCAATTTTCCTAGTTCCTTTTATTCCATCTGTTTAAATTTTTGTTTCGTTAACAAACAGCTTAATTATTTAGCCGAACAAAGTTTCTCTCCAAACTCCTCATATATCTTATTGAGTGTCAGTTTGGATAGCTTATTTTTTGCCAGCTTATTTTACTATTCAACTTATTTTTGTTACTATTCATGAATCCCACTGCACTTTTTGATATTATTCATAGATCTCACTATACTATTTTGGTTAACTTTTACCTTTATTAACAGTACTTTTAGTAAAAAGTTTTCAGTTTCAGCAAAATAAGCAAATCCCAAACAGACCCTGAGTGTGAATTTTAAAAATTTAACCGTTAGATTACATGTTCTTATTATATTTTTTATGTTTGCAAAATTTCAAGAATATCAAAAATTAATTGCTATCTCATCAAACAAATGTTAAAATTTCAAATTTTTGTGATATAAAATTGTGTATAAAAAATAAGTTTATTGATCGAATAATAAATAATATCTGATTTAAACGAAATTTGATATGCATGTTAAAAATATAAGAAACATAAAATTTAACAGTTAGATTTTCAAAATTTATACAAAAAAAAAAAAAATATATATATATATATATATATATATGAAAAGTTCGAAAAGTTTTTCTCCAAACTCTTCTCTCTAAAAGTAATTTGGAGAGAAACTTTAATCTTATTAAGCTCGTAACCTTGTTTGTTAGGGTAGCTCATTATAAGTGAGAATGTGAGATTGTATCCCACATAAGTAGTCAAAGTGTTGTGTTTGTAACTTTGTATTGTATTTCATAATTCGTGAGACCTACTAGTTTTTATTTTATGTTACACAGACTTGGTTTAGGCACAATAGAGTCCGCCATCGCTAGAGTGGGCTCGGGCTTATATTTCACGCCCCAAAGATAATCACTTTTCAGGCCAGGCGAGCCCACCAAAAAAAGAAAAAGAAAAAGCATAATAAAAATTGTTACAATGGTATGGCATGTGAAAGAAGTGTTACTCCGATCATAATGGTCCTTGAATAAAATTATCAGAAAAAAAAAAAAAAAAAAAAAAAATTGTCCCTATATTGCTGAAAGGTAAAAACACACGATCATATTAAACGCCTATGCTCATTGTGATCACTTTAATAATTTGATTAGGGTGACAGGGCTGGGATTCGGACCGCCACACTCACCAAAACCATCACATTGCTCGCCTAAACGGAAAGAACAATCAATCACCACGCAAGTTTTAATTCCAACTTTCAAATTCTCCATGGAAGAAAGTTTCAGCCAAAAAAAATATTCAAGTAGATTCAACCCACTAAGCACAGTCAGTAAAACTAATTATATTATAAACAACAAGACCACAGAACCAAGCTACTCTGAATTACAACCTCAATAAAAATGTACAGTAGCTAGCTACTTTTAGGGTACAGTAAATTAAATTAGTAAGCTAACAATAACCCATAAACCAAAAAGGCAAAGAAAAGCAGCCAGATTAAGCACAAGCCTGCCTTGTTGGAGCCATGGCAAAGAAGATGTCAAGATCAGGTGGGTGGAAATACCCGTTTTTAGGAGGGACCCTCTTCTTCCCTAAAGCAAAAGGCTTCTTCTTTGGAGCTGGTGGTGGCAAAGACGCCACCGGTATTTGACACTCACAGCGTCTCGGAGTTGCACAACCCACTTCATCATAATGAGCACCTTTCTCACCCTCCATTAATGTCACCAAACCAACAAGTTCTCTCTCTAAAATAACAACAAAGAAAGTTCACCAATGAAGCTGTGATTTTGAAGCTTGATAAAGTAGTAGTGGCTTAGTGGGAACTGAGAGTGAGAGGAGAGCTTATATATATTTATATTAAATTGAAAATGAAATTTTGTGATTGGTGCCTGAAGTGAAGGTAATGAGTAAAAGTGTATGGTCGATTCTGGAAGTTGCTAGTGTTGAGTCTGTGTGTTGTTGAAATGTGCGGTCCTTGTGGTGACACCTGAGCTTGTGTTACAACTACGTGTCACGAAAAGGTTCAGCTTTGGTCTACGTGGAACTGCACGTGGTTCACAAAGATAGGGCCGTGTGTGTGTTCTTCCTTTATTATTATTACTAGAATGAATTTAAAATTTTGGCGCCAACCTAGTAAGGTCTGTCTGTGAAAGCGCGGGAATTAGAAGTGTGTGTGTTTGAAATTGGACCACTAGACTAGAATACTATGGTTTTGTTTTGTCTCTGCCTCTGCTTATTTTGTACAAGTATTTAAAGTTTATGAATCATGTCAGAGTCAGACCAGTTCTTTCGGAATTGCAGCCCACAATATTAGTATGATTTTCTTTTCCAAATTACAAATTATTAGTTGGCTTCTCTCCGTACAAAGTACAAAATAAAGAAAAAAATAAAATAAAAAGAGAATAAGCTGAGGAGCTGGCAAATGCAATCATGACTAAGGTGGAAATGTCATATAAGATACTAAAATACAATTGAGTGCTTAATTAGATGGTGAGAATTCCAAGGTGTGAGTAGAAATGGAAACCAGGTGGCTCATGGGATACATGGTGAGATATGCACTACAATGTGAGACAAAATAAAGGTGGGGACGTGTGTAAAGGAACATGTCCCAGACTTTATTGTATATATGCCAAATGGAAAATGATGTAAGAAAAGCTTTCATTTCATTACTAATGAAACTATAATGTCATTCAGCAAGGTAATATAGTAGTATGTGTGAAATACTAAAGTGGTTGAAAAACCATTAAAAATAATTAAATCTAGAAAATTACTGGAACTAGTCCATTGACATTTGACATTATTGGCTACAAACTTTTGTAAAGGTTGGAATCCTCTCCAATGGGAACCCAGCTCCTCGTACCTGTGTATGGACTTTAACCATTAGTAGTCACAGCTGTTACCAACGTAACGAGGCCTGGCATCCATAGTGAGTTGTAATTTTGATTTCGATGGGCCCAAATGTATGAATTTAGGTTAACTTATGAATTTTGGCCGGAGTCAGCAATTAAGTGTCGTAGTTGCATCTTGCATGACTCAGACCTCAATACTTACACCTCTTATGGCAAGGCTTACAATACAATCATGACAAGGTGGAAACGTCTTGGAAGATACTGAGATATAATTGAGTGCTTTTAGAATTAGAGGATTGGAATTCAAACATGTGGGTAGACACGGGATCCAAGTGGCTCATGGGTTATGGTAAAAGACGAAAAGTGTGTCGTCAGTATGTTTTTTGTCAATTTGATGGACGACTTGGATTTCTTGTTCAGAGAAAACAAGTGATAATAAAAGATGCTGGTGCTGTTCAATGACCCTTGATGCTTAAATTATTAATCTCTTTGAGGAAATCTCAAATATGTATTGTAGCTTCATTTGTGTGTTTACTTGCTCTTTATGGCTTTATATAGCCAACTCATGAGTAAATGCAAAGTCTGTTGATTTATACTGGCATTGTGCCTGAGCTAAAAGATTAATGGCTTAGAGCATCCACAGCAGTGGAGTTAAAAATTTAGCAATTTAGCTCCATCAAAAATTACTTTATCTATTTTACCTACACACATGCTGCAGCAGTGGATCTATTTTAGCTTTCAACATAATAAAATAATATAAACATCACAATAAAATAATATATCTACCACAATAAAATAATACATCTCACTACAATAAAAACACCACAATAAAAAAGTAATGTGAACACAAAATAAAAAAGTAATTTTTTTTAGCTCTCATGAACAGTGCACATCTATCTATAGATGTGCACTGTAGCAATGAGCTAAAAAAATATAGATTTACTCCACTGCTGCATGCTTCTTTTTGGTGTTTTGGTGGAGCTAAAATAGCTATATAGCTATTTAGCTCCACTGCTGCAAGTGCTCTTAATGATGACCATTAACACAACTCATAAAGATATTTGTAATGGTCGTGAAGCGGCTCGTAAAAGATGCCTATAATGGCTTTGTAATTATTGCTCATAACCTACTTAAATGAAGGATTATATTTGATTTAAATATGCTTACAGTCGTACATGTAATGGACAACCATTTGATCACTACTCGTCAAGTTACATAGTGAGATATGTAGAACATGCGAGACAAAATAAAGTTGTGGTCTTGTGTTGGAACAAGTCCCAAACTTTCTTGTATACATATCCAAATGGAAAATGATGTAAAAAAGCTTTGATTTTATTTATTTTTTCAATGTAAGATATATTTTTTAAGTGTAAGGTTTGACCAATGAAGATTTTAAAGTTGTGATTTTCATTTATGATTTGTTGGCTTTATTTCTGAATCAAATTTAATTGTATTTCGTCAATCATTTCCCAGTATGTTTATAGGATTTAATGTAAGAGGTTCATGTGTGAAATAGGTGAAGAAGTATGAACAACAAAGCAACTTGCGACTTGCTCGCAACTGGCTCACAAGTGGAAAACCTGTGAAAGACCACATGAGAAGCATATGTTGAAAGCTGAAGAGTCAAGTGTCAAAAGACTTCTCATGACTCATCTTGTGACTTGGCCAACTCATAAGATGACCCACGAAATGCACTGCTAGCCTGTTTTGTGTGCTTTTCTCATTTCTTTACTCACAATATAAGCCCACATTTTTTACCCACACTTTATAAACCCACATTACCCATGAAATTGTAAAGAGAAATTTAGAGAGAAAACCCTAGAAATCCATTTGAGTGTTAGAGATTTCACACCCACAATCCTCTACACATTTCTCTTATTTTTTCTCCATTCCTGCCCCTTTAATTCCATACCCTTTGAAAGTTTCTTAGCCCAAACACATACCACACTTAATCTGAGTGTTGTGAGTTATTTTGGTTCCTTTGGGAAGCATTGGATGAAGTCATTCTTTGGTGGACGCAACTGGAGCTAATTGTGGAATCCAAATAACTAGTGAAGACATGACTCGAAGAAGTCCGTTGGGAGTTAAAACTTTGAGGGTTCAAGTATATTGGGTAATTTAGGATTGGAGAGTCTTTTTGATATCCTTGCGCTTCAACTTTATTTACTAGTGGATCATTTCGGCTTAGAAAGCCACAGTGAAGTTTTTACGTTGAGCACTTTAGTTTTCCTCTTTAATAACACATCGCAGTGTTATCTTATATTTGCATCTCTCTTCTCTTACTTCTTATGCTTTATAATTAATTGTTGATTATGTATGCCCATGCACTAGGTTGTAGTCCCAATTAATTGCGCTTTCTTTACTCTTATTCCACACTTAGTTGAATAGATTGCAATTAAGACCTATTTTAAAATTTGGGGCCTAAACAAACTTTAGTAGTTTTACACTATTGGGCTTTCAAAGCTAAAACCAACATGGCAAGGTGGTGTGGAGTGGAGGCAAGGTCTTAAGCCAACAAGACTTAGGTCTTAAGTTTGAGTTCTTACTGGTAAATGTGTTGGTGCCCATCTTCCTTCGTTGCATTAACAAGTTAAAAGATCTTGTAATAGTAACTTAAAAGTAGTAAATTATTGCATTAACAATAATTTGTTATTAATAGTGTGTTGCTGCAAGATATTCAAAGCAATAAATTTTTTATTGCAACAATATATATATCATTACATCAAATTTGTCATTAAAATATATGAGTTTATTACAATGGAATTTTTTGTTGCTCAAAGCTATTACCTCAGATTTTATTGCAATACCTTATCTCAACTATTGCAACAACTATGATATTATTGCAAAAAAATTTCGTTGTAATAAACCTTTTTTTTTTCTTGTAGTGAATTAATTTTGATGTTAATCCTTAGCAAGATAATATAATAATATAGGTGAAATGGTTAAAAACCTTTGAAAATAAATAAATATAGGAAACTAGTGGAACCAGTTCATTAACATTTGACATTGCCTACAAAGGGAAGCCCAGCTCTTCTAAGTTCTAACATGTGCCATACAAGGAGAATGAACTTAAACAATTATCAGTCACGTCTCCTTCCAACGTAACAAGGTCTTGCATCCATAGCGATTTATCATATTGAAATCGATGGGCCCAAATGAATAAAGGTCAGTTTTTTTTTTTTTTTAATTTTTGGGCCTGAGTTGGCAACAAAGTTTTGTAACTGCATGATTATAATATGAAGACTCCCACGCCTCTTATGGCAGGGGCTTACGCCTATTAAGAAAAGATAACATATTGTAAAAAAATAATAATAAATAAAAGATAACACATTATTGACTATTCTCTCTTCTTCTTCTTCTTCTTCTTCTTTTTATTTTTTATTTTTTATATATTTTATTTTTATAGACTGACACACTATTGACGATTCTCTCTTCTTCTTTTTCTTTTTATTTTTTATTGTTTATATATTTTATTTTTATAGACTGACACATTATTGACGATTCTCTCTTCTTTAGCCAATTCCATAGTGGACATTTTGTATGGATCCTTCAAACCAAGATGTCCCCTATGGAATTGGCTTAAATGAGGAAGCAATTGTCTAAGTTGCTTGATGCAAGATATATTTAGCCCTCCAAAGCTCCTTATGGTGCTCTAGTTTTGTTCCAAAAGAAGCAAAACGGCTTGCTGTGAATGTGTGTTGGTGCAAGAAAAGCATCTAGTTGCTTATGAGAGTAGGAAACTTGAGAAAGAGATGATGGCAGTTATGCATTCTTTGCTGGCATGGAGAGTGTACTGCTAGGGCCTAAGTTTGTGGTGCAAACTACTAATGTTGCTAACACCTTCTTCAACACATAGAATAAGTTGTCCCCATAAACAAGCAAGATGGCAAGAGTTGTTGTAAGAGTATGATTTTGTGTGGGAGCACAAACCTAGTAAACACAACCAAGTGGAAGATACATTGAGTCACAAAAAAAGTGCAAGAGTATGTTGCTGCCTTGACAAGAGTTAAGTCAAATTTTGTGGAAAGGATCAAGAAGCGTTTAAAGCTTGATGCTACCCACCAAAAATTGGTGCAAGTTGTGTCTGCAAACCTAGTGCATCACTATTGGCTTGAGAATGGGTTGTTGTATACAAAGGGTGGCAAGTTGTATGTTCCTAGTGGGAAGATCCGTCAAGAGTTGCTGAAAGAGGCTCATGATCCACAATAAACAGAACATCCTGGTAACAAAAGAATGAATGCATTGCTGTCCCATTCCTACTATTGGCCTAAGATGGAGTTAGTCATTGAGTTGTATGTCAAAACTTGTCTTGTTTGTCAACAAGACAAGGGGATAACTCCAAAGGAAGTTGGTTTCTACAACCTCTTCCTATTCCAAAGAGCCCATGGATTTCTGTTTCAATGGATTTCATTAGTAGTTTACCTAAAGTGAAGGGAATGGGTTTAGTTTGAGAGAGAGAAAGAGAGACAATTGTGGGTTGTTCTTTATTACTTGACTTAAATTAGTTACTTTACAACAATGTTTTTTTTTTGAGAACCTAGACCCAGAAGCCAAGTTTTATTTACTTAACAATAGTATGTAGTCTCTTCTTTATAGACACATATCAACCACTTCATAAAACATATGAAATGCCAGATTTTTCTCATGAATGGTTACAACTCTTCCTCATATATTAGACAATTTTATTTAGACCAAGCCCACTATAGACATACTCTTTTATTAAAGGAGTAAAAAAAAAATTAATAAATAAATATTGTAGGGTCATGATTTGCACCTAGGCCCAAAATAGGAAAGGGATAGGCCCAAAAAGCCCAATACAATGAATTTGTAGAGAATAGGCTAAAAATCTAGGTTTTAATGAGTTTAGTTAACAATCACAATAGGCTAAAATCACAGTAGGATGAAGTTGGAATAGTTAGTATAGTGAAAATTGTCCTTGGACTTAGGCTAAGGAGGTTGATTCTTATATTTCACTCTCTTAAGGACAAATTACAGATATTGTTCTTGAGTCTACAATGTTTTCTTTTTCTCTTTTTCCGATCTCCCTTCTCATGAAGGACCTTTTTATTTTATATAGACCCTTTCAGATGATCCTAGTCTTCCACCTGTTGATCACACAGATCGTCCCCCAAGTGCTAATTCCATCTAGCACCTTCTTCAAGTCCCTATGAGATGCGGCACCCAAGACAACACTGTTCAAGGGTCTTCTCCACATAAATGTGGCCAGAATGTTTGGTGGGATGCATTAAATGTGGTGGCAGTCTGTAACTTTTCAATCACATCAACGCCATCCCTTTTCCCAAAACCCTTTCTGCACAGTAAAGCCTCCTTTGATGGCGCATTGATGACGTGATCAAAAAATCCGAGGGATGGCCTCCTCAGCCCACTAATTGTACTTCTTGGCTAGGCATGACACGTTGCGTGATCACCTTACTTGAAATCCTTGTACCCCACAATAACCCCTCAAAACCCCAATTTGTTTCCCCCTATTCGAGGAGGAAAATAGGGTTTTAACTTCAAGCAATTGATCTGATGCGTGTCTTTGACTCCCACGTGCGAGAATGTCATTTCGCGTGTCCCGTAACTGTACTTGATGCTTCGAAGTTCATAACACTTCATTAAATGCTCCAGGCGGCGTCATGTTCCTCGCATCCAACAGTGAGATGAGGATCCCACGATTAATATTTTTCCTCGAATTTTGGGTGGGATAACTCCCACCCAAAGCCCGCCTCTTATATAAAGCGCCCGGAGAGTTCATTTCCCTCATTTCGCACACCTTTGAACTCTCTAGGCTTCCCACATTCCCAGGCTTCCAAGATTTCCTGATTCTTTCCATTCTCAAGCTAAGGCGCTCTTTCTACTTACTTTCGTAAGTTTTTTTTTTAATTCTTTTACACTATTTTCTCCTCAGCCAATCTTCTCAGCCTTCAATTTCCTGTCTCCTTCCTTTAAACATATCTTTCGCCTCTCTCTAGTTGGCTTAGATGGGTAGATTCAAACATCTCGTAGATTCCCCCACCGGTATGAAGGGGTTTAGGGCTAAATACCACATCCCCGAGGAGTTTCCCTTAGATATTGTGCTCCGGGGCATAGGCATACTAATGAAAACAAGGGGGAGGTCGTCATTCCCATGATCGCCTTCATAGAAGGGGGAATGACGCTTCCTATAGGTAACGTAACTAAAAACTACCTGATCACCCATAAACTATGTCCTCATCAATGTACGCCTAACCTATTTAGGGTCCTGGGTAGCTTAGATCCCCTTAACACGCACATGGACCTAAATCTCACTTGGCATGATGTAATCTGGATGTACGAGTGCCATTCACTAGGTGACGCTGGGTATTACCTCAAGTCCAAGTCCTCGGCCGTTAGGCTTATCTCATGTCTCCCCAAGTCCAACAAGGGCATGAAGGACGATTATTTAATCACCTCTAGGGAGTGGCATGACAGTCTTCACTATCCAATATAGGAGGGGGAGCCATGTGGAGTGCCCTTATTTTAGGTCCCTCATCATGAGACTCAGTTTTGTGATTCTTCTCTCCTGTTTTTAGGTGTTCATCTTTATAACTGTGGGTTTTCTTCTCAGCTGTGTTTGCAGATAAAAGGCACATAGCTCCTAATATCAGACTTGTTAATGTCAACGATCTTAGCAGGGTGCTCAGATCTAAGGTGTTCATGAGCGAAGATAGGCAACTGAGGGCTGTCCACCTCATCCTTGATTTTCAACCCCTATCCAATACCTTCCAGGACGTTGGCAACGCAATCCTTGCAGGTGATCCTCGGCTTAATCGCATTGACGTCACGATGCGAGGTTTTCTAGCCCGAGAGGACGTAGTGCAAATTGTCTGACCTCTTCAACGAGCTCTCCCAGTAGTAGCGAGTCCTAGGGAAGAGACCGCCTCTTTTTGGCTATCACTTGAGGAGGAGATTGACCAATTTCGACTTGAGGAAGAAGAGAAAGAACCAGGAGGCCCTGTTATCTAACTTTCAGATGAAGAGGGCGAATTGGACAGAAACTCAGGTGTTCACTATCCCAGCTTTGTAGTTGCTTGTGTGGATAATAGTACCAAGAAAGAAGAAGAAGAAGAAGAAGAAGAAGAAGAAGAAGAAATGGCCTTGCAAACGAGGAGAGGTTTGAGGGACCTCCTTGCAAATAGGGCCAAGGAACAGACTTCAAAAGGCACTTCAGTGCCCTAGCCTCGTGCTATTCTCTCACCCTTTCCTCCTCTTCGAGGTAGTTTGCTCCCTCTACCCAACCTTAAGAAGAAAAGACAAGACAAAGATGAAACTGAGGAGGGGGAGCTGGTTCAGTAGAAGAGGCCCAAGCAGCAGAAGACAGCTAAGGGCCAAGTACGGGCTTCCTCTGTGGAGAGTAAAGAGGACCATGAAGTGGCCGAGGTGTGCCACTCTCAATCCAATTGGGCCCCTCGACTGGAGTTAAACGGGGCTGCTATTCCTTGAAGCTCCACCATAAGGGAGTTTCAAAAAGGGCATGCCCATTATTTAGCCGAAGCCTTGGAGCAGTCTATCCATCTGCCTAAGGATATAACTGTTTTAAAGAAGATGAGGCAGCAAAAGCTCTTTCTGTCCCTGAAGAAGGACTTAGCCTTGGTAAGTTCTGCTGCCAGCATTACTGACACCTAGTTTGATTATCTTCTTACATTCTCCTCTCTTTTGTGACATGCCTGTTTGTTACCTTCGTGCAGGCTATCCAGGAGGTGTTTGTCACCGAGGAATGGGTAAATGAGGCTCGGAACGAGGCTAAAGTCGAGGCTAACCTTCAAGTCGAGGCTAACAAGGCCCTAGGTTTGGTAGAGCAGGAGAACAATAAGCTCGCCGTGAGGTTGGTAGAAAAGGAGAAGGGGAGAAGGAGTGCTGAGGCGGGGCTCAAAAACGTTGAAACTTAAGCGGAAGATCAATGTAAAAAGCTACACTACATCGAGATAGAGCGACACAGCCTAACAACAAGTTCTTAAGCTGAAGGCAGAGCTAGCCCAGGCTAAGGAAGCAGTTCGCACTATCATGGAGACTGTGGAGGTTTCGGCGCAAGCTTCTTACAACCGTGGGGTCGAGGAAACTGAGATTCGCTTGGCTGAGGAGCTCGCCGAGGTGTGTAGGGATTACTGCTAAATGGTATAGGTAGAGGCCCTTAATGTGGCTGGAGTCCCTGCTACCTCGGAGTGGAGGAATGCTGAAAACATATGGTTTTCCCTAGAGATTCATGCGATTCTAGCTGTCCTCCCACCTCCCACTACCCGTAAGCCCATTTCCCCTGTGCAACCTTCTACCACCCAAAGCTCTCTCCCTCCTCCTAAGATCCCTACAAGGCTTGACCAAGTTAGTAACCAAAGTCAAGAGGCTGAGGTGGCCCAAAGTGAGGGGGCTGGTCAGGGTAGTCCTCAGCCAAAAAAGAAGGATAAGGGTAAAGAGGCTAAGTTTTTGCCAAAGGCCAAGGTTCCAAATGTTTCCCTCAACCTCAAGGAGGTTGCTCCCAAGACCAAAGAGACCAATGCCAAGTCAAAAGGGGTCGATCCCAAGGTAAAGAAAGCTGTGACCAAATCTAAGGAAGACCCTCTCCCAAAGGCCAAGGTATAGCTTTGGACCCTTTTCTCTTCTTTCTCTGTTATTGCAATAATTTCATTTTGTTATATGTTTCTTCTTGTAATTTTCCTTCTATTTTCGTCTATAATGTAATTATCCACATATATAATGAAAAGACTAAGATTTTTATCCTATGCATATTTTTGTTACTTTGAGATATTTGCCTATGGCCAGTTATACCCTTTGTTGGGGTTTTAGTTCAATGATGTCCCTAAAAGTGGTAGCCTTCGATTTTTAAAATGAGTAATGTTAATGATTTATTGCTTAATCAGATAGGATAGGACCATGTAAATGATGAGAAAAGAAAGAGAAAATGATTAAGTACTAATTCTGACATCTGTGTAATTAGCTGAGGAAACAACCTTGTTTTAAGAGCATATTAATGAACCCTTAAAATGTCTTTACCAAGGCCCTAGGTAAGCCCCTATTTTCATGTGATGACTCATATGTTGGGGTTCCATTCTTTGTGAGATCACTAAGTATTAGCTAATAAACAAATATTGAGAAGTATTAGTATACCCAAGGTATGTGGTTCTATTTGATACTTAGAAAAATGATGAACCAGGCATAGCTAAGTTCTATTTAACACTTAGAGAAATGATGCAAGATATTAATTTACCTAAGATATGTGGTCCGAGGAGCCAGACATAACCAAGATTCTGTTTGATATTTAGAAAAATGATGAAAGATATCAATTTACCCAAGGTATGTGGTCTGAGGAACCAAGCATAGCCAAGGTTCTGTTTGATATTTAAAAAATGTAACCTAAAGTATTAATTTACCCAAAGTAGGTGGTCTAGGGAACCAGACATAACTAAAGTTCTGTTTAACACTTAGAGAAATGATGTAAGATATCAATTCACCCAAGGTATGTGGTCCGAAGAGCCAGACATAGCCAATATTTTGTTTGATACTTAGAAAAATGATGAATGTAACGCATGAAGTAATAGGGGATATATAACAAAAAAGACCTTCATTGATAATAATACCTTCGAAAGTTATTTATATTCCAAGGACGTGGTACAATATTTTCATCTAGGTCTTCAAGATAATAAGTCCCTATTCCAACTACCAAGATAATGCCGTATGGCCCTTCCCAGTTGAGTCCTAACTTTCCTCATGCCAGATTCTTCGCAATACCCAAAACTTTTCTTAATACTAAATCTCCCGATGACAATGGCCTTAACTTCACATTTAAGTCATCCCTTGTTTGAGCTTGTGTTGATAATATGCCAATTGAACCATAGCGGTTTCCCTTCATTCTTCAATAAAATCCAAGCTCATTTGTAACAGTCCATCATTGTTGTTCAAAGCGAAAGAACTTGTCAATGTTGGGAATCCGGTCTTAAGAGAGATTACAGCCTCGACCCCATAAGTCATTGAGAAGGGTGTTTCTCCCGTAAATCTGCGAGAGGTAGTCCGATATGTCCAAAGGACATGTGTCAATTCTTCCAACCTCTTCTTGAGCCCATTCACTATTACCTTATTGACAGCCTCGGTTTGTCCATTCCCTCGTGGGTAAGCTGGGGCGAAATACCTATTCGTGATGCCCAAGTCACAGCAACATCTTCCAAAAGCCTTGCTATCAAACTGAAGTCCATTGTCTGAAAATGAGAGTATGGGGAATCTTGAAACGGGTGACAATGTTCTTCCAGAAAAATCTCTTTGTGTCCAGGTCCCTGATATTTGAAATTGGCTCAATTTCCACCCATGTGGTGAAATAGTCTGTGCCAACTAGTAGCCATCTCCTATTTCTTGCTGTCTTAGGGAAAGGCTATACAATATCCAAGCCCCATTGAGTAAAAGGCCAAGGGCTGGACAAAGGGTTAAGGACACCTCCCGATTGGTGAATATTTGGGGAAAATCTTTGACATTGGTTGCATTTATTCACATATTCATGTGCTTCCCTTTGCATATTTGGCCACCAATATCCCTAAGTGAGGGCCCTGTGGGGCAGATCTACCTCTTGTGTGGCTCTTGCAAATCCCTTCATGTAACTCCTCCAAGAGTAGCTCAATTGCTTCAGGGTGTATACAAAGCAGATACGGGCCAGAAAAAGAGCGCTTGTACAACTTTTGATCCAAGGACAGCCAAAACCGAAGAGTTTTTCTTCGTACTTTGTCAGTCTCAGGCTTCTCCTTAGGTAAGATATTCTCTTTAAGGAACAGCACAATGGAGTCCATATAACTAGGTCCCACTCTAATCTGATGAGTATGAACTACATCCACATTTTCGTCTTAGTAGGCTTACATAAATCTTCCACCTGGATGACTTGAGGTAAGCTTTGTGCCGAGGGCGTTGCTAGGGTGGCTAGAGAATCAGCATGAGTGTTTCTGCTTCTAGGGATTTACATTAAGGTGAAAGACTCAAACTTTGATTGTAAATGTCTAACCTGACTTAAATACTTCTGCATCCTTAAATCTCTGGCTTCTAGCTCCCCTTCCACTTGGCCTACAACCAGTCTTGAATCCAAGAATATCTCCACTATCTTCCCTCCCAACTGAACCATAGTCATTCCTGCTAGTAGAGCTTCATACTCGGCTTCATTATTCGTGGTCGAGAAATTTATCTTTAAAGATTTCTCAATAACGATCTTTTCTAGAGATATCATAATTAACCCCACTCTTGATCCTTTTTTATTTGCAACGCCATCCATGTACACCTTCCATGACAGAAGTTCCTTCAGGGAGATCGTGCCAACTGATTGTTCACCTATGTCCAGCCTCTTAGTATTTTTTTTCTAACGAGGGCTCAGCGAACTCAACCATCAAGTCGGCGAGGACCTAGCCTTTTATAGAGGTGCGTGGCATATACTTGATATCAAAAGCCCCCCAGAATTGTACCCCATTTGGCAATCCTTCCCGTATAATCAACACTTCAAAGTAAAGACCTAAGTAGAAGTTAGGTCAAGACCACAATTGTGTGGGATTAAAAGTAGTGGGGAGAAGCTTACGTGTAGCGTGCACTACTGCTAAAATAGCCTTTTCCTGTGGTAAGTAACGAACCTCAGCTTCATGTAATGATTTACTCACATAATATACTGGTCTTTATACACCATTGTCAACTCGTATCAACACGAAACTAACGGTATAGGAAGTCACAGCAATATAAGCAAACAAAACCTCGTCCTCCTCGGGCCTAGACATAATTGGTGGCCAAGAAAGGTATTCTTTAAGCTGCTGAATAGCCAGAGAACACTCCTCAGTCCATTTGAATTCCTTCCACTTATGTAACAATTGGAAGAAGGGCCTACATCTATCCACGGACCGAAAGATGAATCGGTTTAAGGCAATAGTCATTCCTGTCAATTTCTGAACTTCTTTAGGATTCCGAGGTGGCTACAAGCTGTTAATTGCCTTAACCTGATCAAGATTGACCTCGATTCCATGATAAGTGACAATATACCCCAGAAATTTACCTGATCCCACGCCAAAGAAGCATTTGGAAGCATTAAGGTGTAGCTTGTGTTTCCTTAGTATCTCAAAGATATTCCTAAGGTCCTCCACGTGCTTGGACAACACTTTACTCTTTACTACCATGTCATCTACGTAAACCTCAATGTTTATACCTAGTTGTGGCTCAAACATCCTGGTCATCGTCCTTTAATAGGTAGCCTCTACGTTCTTCAAACCGGAAGGCATCATTTTGTAATGATAATTTCTTATGGGAGTGATAAATGCTTTTTTTCCTGATCATCCAGGGCCAAGGGTATTTGATGATATCCTTGGAAGGCATCTAGAAAACTCATCCGTGGATGCCCCACGGTGGCATCTACCAGTTGATCTATACGAGGCATTAGGAAGGGGTCTTTCGGGTAGGCTTTGTATAAATCTATGAAGTCTACACATATTCGTCATTTCCCATTCTTCTTTTTCACTACCATTGTATTAGCCAACCATTCAGGATAAAAACTTCCTTGATAGCGCCTACTTGCTTAAGTTTGATCACTTCCACTTTAACAGCATTAGAATGCTCTTTAGATGAACGCCGAGGTGGCTGCTTCTTAGGGAGGACAACCGAGTTGACATTTATTCTTCTTCAAAAATATGACCAGCTTTTCCTTATCTTGAGGAGGCAACACTCCGACCTGAAAAAATTTCTCAGAATCATCGTCAATAATAATTTCCTCCAACTTCTCACACTCGGGCCCTTCTAACACTATCTCCATGGGCATGACCGGGGTCCTTGATTGCTACAAGCCCCCCTCAGCAAAGGCCTGAGGATTCAGCTTCAAGTTGATGCATAATTGCAGCTGTCATGCATTGCCTAGCCATGGATTGGCTCCCAACCAACTCTTCAATCTGGTCCCTTAACGGATATTTCACCTTTAAATTCAGAGTTAAGGAAACAGCTCACAAGGCATGAAGCCAAGGTCTTGCCACAATGGCTATGTAGGGAGAGTAGGCATCTACCACAATGAAGTCCACTTCCACCACCTCTGAACTGCTTGCACAGGTAATCTAATCTGACCTTTTGGAATGACAACTTTCCCATCAAAGCTTATCAATGGTGAATCATAGGCTATCAAGTCTTCTGGTTTCAAATTCAGCCCTTTGTATAAGTCAAGGTACATAATCTCTACACCACTGCCCTAGTCTATCATCACCTTCTTCACATCATACCCTTCTATCCTGAGCGTGACCACCAAAGCATCATCTGTGTGGCTACATGGTCCCAATCTTGTCCTCTTCAGCCTAGAATTAGAGTCCTTGGCGAGTGTTTATGCTATAGACATCACTCTGGAAAGACGAGAACCGATCCTCCCAAGAGCAACAAAGATGACATTAATCATGCCTAAAGGAGGCCTTGAGGAAGTATTCCTTTGAGTTCCTGACCTGCATGGTCTCCTTGCCCGTTGGGCTTATACAAAAACTGTTTTAATCTTCCATCCCAGATTAGTTGCTCCAAATGATTCCACAAAGTCCTACAATTCTTAGTGGTATGTCCTTGCTCTCGGTGATACTGATAATGAAGACTTTGGTTGCGCCTCATGGGGTCCCCTGCCATCTTGTTAGGTCATTTGAAGTATGACTCATTCTTAATTTCTCCAAGACTTGATGTACCAGTTCTCAAAACACCGTGCTGACCACCCGAGGAACCGTAGACCCAAATTGCCCAACAAAATCTCTTCGAGATCTGTTATTGTTGTATCTGTCCGACTGAAATCCTTCCTCTCTTGAGGGATAACCTTCGCTTTTCTCTTCCCTTATTGTGGTTTTCCTTAACTCGCTTATACTTGTCAATACAGTCCATAAGCTGATGCACACTCCTCACAAGCTTTTTGGTCAGTGATTTTCTCAAATCATGCTCTACAAGTAGGCCGACCTTCAAAGTCCTTATTGCTACATCATCGAAGTCTCTGTCAATCTCATTAAACATCTCCCAGTATCCGTCTAAGTACGTTTTAAGGGTTTTCCCTTCTTGCATGGTCATAGACAGCAATGAATCTAAAGGCCGAAGAACTCAACTGCTTGTAATAAGCGTGATCCAAATGCTCGGGTGAGTTCTTTAAAGGAATCAATAAAACCTGCTTCTAGACCGTTAAACTATCTCATTGTCACAGATCCTAAGCTAGATGGGAAAATTTTGCACATCAAAGTTTCATTTCTGGAGTGCATAGTCATCCTCTGGTTGAAGTGGCTAACATGTTCCACAGGATCTATTCGGCCACTGTACATGGTGAACGTTGGCAGAGTGAATTGTCGAGGAAGTTCCCTCCTTCAATTCTACGTGTGAAGGATGACCTGGAAATTTGGTTCAACGCTTTGCTCATAGCATCATTTTCCAAGCCTCTGCAAAATGAGCTCCTACTTCTGCGACCATGAGGGTTGTCCTCCTCATATGAGAAAGACCTACAAGGGGGAGCCCTTGATCTAGGCTTGTAACTGTTGTCTCCACCATTATCAGAAGAAGCGTCAGAAAAGAAGGAGCTCGCCTCCGCCGTTCGTGGCATAACTTTCTCTTCATAAATGGCTCTAGCATTTTCCTCATGACAGACTTTGCTCCCACCTCATGACTAACTCCTGCTAGTGTGGGTGGTGTGTACACTTCCCTCCCAGTCCCTACTTCTTTCAAGATTCATAAAGTGATCTTGATGTTGGGACCCCATCGATCCTACTTGGTGCGGACTTGATCCTACCATAACGTTAAACTTACTAAAACATAAGATTTTCCATAGACGACGTCAATTGTAGGGTCACAATTTGCACCTAAGCCCAAAATAGGAAAAGGATAGGCCCAAAGAACCCAATACAATAAATTTATAGAAAGCGGGCTAGAAATCTAGGTTTTAATGAATTTAGTTAACAATCATAATGGGCAAAAATCACAATAGGATGAAGCTGGAATAGTTTATATAGTGAAAATTGTTCTTAGACTTAGGCCGAGAAGGTTGATTCTTATATTTCACTCTCTTAAGGACAAATTACAGATATTGTTCTTGAGTCTATAGTGTTTTCTTTTTCTCTTTTCCAATCCCCCTTCTCATGGGGGACTTTTTATTTTATATAGACACTTTCAGATGATCATGTCCTTCCACCTGCTGATCGCGCAAATCATCCCCCAAGTGCCAGTTCCATCTAGCACCTTTTCTAGTCCCTGTGAGATGTGGCACCTAAGGTAACACTGTTCAAGGGTCTTCTCAACATAAATAAGGCCAAAAAGTTTGGTGGGATGCATTAAATATGGTGGCAGTCTCTAGGTTTTCAATCACGTCAGTGTCATCCCCTTCCTAAAACCCTTTCTGCATAATAGAGCCTCATTTGATGGCACATTGATGACGTGATCACAAAATCTGGGGCGTGGCCTCCTCGGCCCACTAATTGTACTTCTCGGCCAAGTGTGACACGTGGTGTGATCACCTTACTCGGAAACCTTGTACCCCACAAATATTACATAAATTTGATTTTTTTTTTTTGAATTTTTTATAGTCAAAAACAATTTTAATTAATAAATGTAGGGTCAATGGGCCCACGAGTATGTATTGGACCAAAGGCCCAATTCGATGACACTAAATGGTCCGAAGATGTGGGAATATCAACTCAAGAAGCAGTGTTGATGGATAAAGAAGCGGAGAGTGATCATGGTTATCCCGGAAGTTGGTCCGACGAGGATTCCATCCTCAGCTAGATAAAGCCGAGGTAGGAAAGGGTTACTTAACGTCCAAGAGCGATGTTCTAAGAGATCCTGTAAGTAAAGGCATGCATGGTAGGTATACAGGATAAGAAGAAGGGTTGTGAAAATATCCAAGGTAAAGCTGCTGCCACCGCATTAAATGCTCTGCAGCTAAACCTCTGGCCGCATTAATGGGGAGGTGATGCCTGAACATCAGGTTTCAGCCTTACAGCTACCTCCAAAGGCCTCAAGAATGGGCTGATGGGACAAGTATCCAAACTAATAATCTGATCTATATGTGGAGGATGAAGAGAGGAAGAAAGATGATATAAAAGGAGGAGAATATATTCAGGAAGAGAGAAAAAAAAACACTATAGACATTAAGATCAATATCTGTAACCTATCTTTAAGAAAGAGAAATACATGATCCAACCTCCTCAGCTTGAGTTGAGGACAATTTTTGTTATAAAAACTATCCCATTTATATGATGTTGCGATCTGGCCCATCATCTTTGTTAACGTGACTAGAACCTAAATTTCAAACTCACTCTCTACAAATTCATTGTATTAGGCTTTTTGGGCCTATCCCACTCTTATTTTTGGGTTTAGGTGCAAATTGTGTCCTTACAATTGGCATCGTCTGTGAAAATATTGTATTTTAGGAAGTTTAACATTATAGTAGGCTCAGGTCCACCCTATGCAGAGTCTATGGGATCCCAGCATCAGGATCATTTCCTATATCTTGAACGAGAAAGAGATCGGGAAGGCAGTGTGCATACAACCCACATTAGTAGAAGTCACTCATGAGGTGGAAGCAGAATTTCTCACGAGGAAAATGCTAGGCCTATGTAGCTGGAGATTGACCGTCTGAAGAGGAAGTTGCCCCACGAAAGGCAAAAGCGAACTCCCTCCTTTTCTGACCCTTCTTCTGAGAACACCAAGGATAGCAGTTGTAAGCCCAAGTCAAGAACTCCCCTTGGTGAGTCTTCCTCCTGTGAGGAGGACAACCTTCGTGGTCGTGAAGGTAGGAATTCATCCTATAGAGGTTTAGGAAATGATGCTATGAGTAAAGCGTTGCACCAAATTTTCATGTCACCCTTCACACGTAAGGTGTAGAGAGGAAAGCTTCCTCAGTACTTCATCTAGCCAACATTCACCATATATAATGGTCGAACAGACCCTGTAAAGCATGTGAACCATTTCAATCAAAGGATGACAATGCACTCCAAGAATGAGACTTTAATGTGCAAGGTCTTTCCATCCAGCCTAGGACCTATAGCAATGAGGTGGTTTAACGGCTTGAAGGCAGGTTTTATTGATTCCTTTATGTAACGCACCCGGGCGTTTAGGTCTCTCTTCATTACATGTAGGAGAGTGCCTCGGCCCTTGGATTCGTCACTGTCCATAGCCATGCAAGAAGGGGAAGCCCTAAAAACGTACTCTGACAGATATTGGGAGATGTTTAATGAGATCGATGAAGATTTTAATGATGTAACATAAGGACTTTTAAGGTTGGCCTACCTGCTAAGCATGACTTAAGGAAATCTTTGACCAAGAAGCCTATAAGGAGTGTATGCTGGCTCATGGACCGCATTGATGAGTATAAACGAGTTGAGGAAGATCAGTAGTAAGGTAAGAGAAAAGCGAAGGTTATCCCTTAGGAGAGAAGGGATTTCAGGTCGGACAGGTACAATAGCAACAGACCCCCAAAGAGAATTTGCTAGGCAATCCGATCCTACCACTCCTCAGGTGGTTAACATTGTATTTCGGGAACCGGTACATCAGCTGTTAGAGAAAATCCAAAATGAGCCTTATTTCAAATGGCCCAACAAGATGGCAGGGGACCCATGAGGCGTAACCAAAATCTTCATTGCTAGTATCATCAAGAAAGGGGTCATACCACCGAGGATTGCAGGACCTTGTGTTTTCATTTGGAGCAGTTAGTTGGGGAGGGAAGGTTAAAATAGTTTTTGTATCGGCCCAATGGGCAGGGAGATCATTCAGGCTCAGTAAATCAGGAAAACACTTTTTCAAGGCCTCCTTTAGGTATAATCAATGTCATTTTTGCTACTCTTGGAAGGACTGGATCTCTTCCTTCCAGGGTAATGTTCATAGCACAAACTTTCGCTAAGGACTCTAATTCAGAGCCCAAGAGGGCCAGAGGGAATATCCAGCCAGCATTGAGTTTCTCAAAAGAAGACAAGATTGGGACTATGCAGCCACATGATGATGTTTTGATAGTTATGCTGAGGATAGGGGGATTTGGCGTGAAAAGGGTAATAGTAGATCAGAGTAGTGGTGCGAAGATTATGTACTCAGACTTATGCAAGGGGCTAAACTTGAAACCTGAGGATTTAACGGCTTATGATTCACCGTTAATAAGGTTTAATGGGAAGGCTGTCATACCAAAGGGCCAAATCAAATTACCTATGCAATCAGGCTCAAAAGTGGTAGAAGTGGATTTCATTGTAGTAGATGTCTATTCTCCCTACACAACTATTGTAGCAAGACCTTGGCTTCATGCCCTTGGTGCCATTTCCTCAACTCTACATTTAAAGGTAAAATTTTCATCTGGAGACTAGATTGAGAAATTGGTTGGGAGTCAATCCGTAGCTAGGCAGTGTATGGCGGCTACAATTCTGCATCAGCCTGAGGTTGAATCCTCGGCCTCTACTGAGGGGGGCTCATAGAAATCAATGACTCTAGCCATGCCTATAGTGGCAGCGTAGAAGAACCCACGTGCAAGGAATTGGAAGAAGTTATTATAGATGACGACCCTGAAAAATTCTTTCAGGCGGGAGCTCAGTTGCCCCTCAGGAAAGAGAGAAGCTGATAAAGTTCTTGAAGAGGAACATTGATGTATTCACATGGAATGCTTATGAAGCCCCCGGGGTAGATCTAAGTTTCATTTATCATCATCTGAACGTCAATCTGGCTGCGGTACAAAGGAATCAACCACCTCGGCGTTCATCCAAGGAGCATTTTGAAGCTATCAAAGAAGAGGTAATCAAGCTGAAGAAGGCTAGCGCTATCAAGGTAGTTTTCTACCCTGAATGGTTGGCTCATACAGTGGTGGTAAAGAAGAAGAATGGGAAGTGGAGAGTATGTGTAGACTTCACGAATTTGAATAGGGCTTGTCCCAAGATCCTTTCCTAATGCCTCGTATAGATCAGTTGGTGGATGCCACTGTTAGGCATCCTCGGATGAGTTTTTGGGACGCTTTCCAAAGTTTTCATCAAATACCTTTGGTTTCGAAGGATCAAGAGAAAATAACTTTATCACTCCAACAGGGAATTATCTTTATAAGGTAATGCCTTTTTGGTTTGAAGAACATAGAGGCTACTTATCAAAGGATGATGACCAAGGTGTCGAGTCACAATTGGGAAAAACTATTGAAGTGTATGTGGATGACATAGTGGTGAAAATTAAAATGGCATCCATGCATGTGAAAGACCTAAATGACACCTTTCAGAAGTTGAGGAAATATACGTTACGCCTTAATGCTTCTAAGTGTTCTTTTGGTGTGGAATCAGGTAAATTCTAAGTGACATGGTAACACATCATGGAATTGAAGTTAATCATACACAAGTCAGGGAAATTAACAACTTACGGCCACCTCGGAATCCTAAAGAGGTTCAGAAATTGATAGGGAAGATTGCTGCCCTAAACCAGTTTATTTCTCAGTTCGCAGACAGATTTAGGCCTTTTTTCCAGTTGTTGAATAAGTGGAAAGGATTTGAATGGAACGAGGAGTGCGATTCAGCCTTTCAGCAACTAAGGAATATCTTTCTCAACCTTCTATTATGTCTCGGCCCGAAAGGGATGAAGTTCTATTGCCTACATTGTTATGGCTAACCATGCTGTTAGCTTGGTTCTGATACGGGTTGATAATGGTGTACAGAGGCCAGTTATTATATGAGCAAGTCCCTACATGAGGGCGAGGTGCATTATTTACCATTGGAGAAAGCTATCCTAGCAGTGGTGCATGCTACGCGTAAGCTTCTCCATTACTTTCAATCTCATATAGTTGTTATTTTAACTCAAATTCCTCTAGGTCTATACTTTAAAGTGCTGACTATACGGGAAAGATTGCCAAATGGGGTACCATTTTGGAGGCTTTTGACATCAAGTATATGCCTCGCACCTCTGTGAAAGGCTAAGTCCTTGCTGATTTAGAGGCATAATTTGTTGAGCCCTCACTAGAAGAGAATGTTGAGAGGCTAGACTTAGACAAAAAATCAGTTGGCATGATTTCACTCAAGGATCTCTGTTATGGAAAGTGTACATTGACGGAGCAACAATCCCCTAAAGGAATTACTTTTTAAAAGTCCTTAAAATTGGGATTCTTAGCCACCAACAATGAGGCTGAGTATGAAGCTTTACTAGTAGGAATGACTATGGTTTAGAAGATGGGTGGAAAAACAGTGCAGATGTTCTCAACTCTCGATGGTGGTACGCCAGGTGAAAGGAGAATTAGAGGCCAGAGATCCGAGAATGCAAGAGTATCTGACCAAGGTGAGATATTTACAGTCAAAGTTTGAATCCTTTACTTTGCTACAAATTCCTAGGAGCAGGAATACCCATGCAGACTCCTTAGCCACCCTTGCGAAGTCCTTGGATCAAGGCCTACCTCGGGTCATCCTCATTGAAGATCTGTGTAAACCTACTAGGACGAACGGTGACACCATCCGAATTCATCAAATTAGGGTTGGACCTAGCTAGATGGATCCTATAATGTTATTCCTTAAGGATGATATTTTGCCTGAGGGGAAGTTTGAGGTAGATAAAGTACGCAAAAAAGCACCTCGGTTCTAGCTCTCTGAGGACCAAAAGTTGTACAAACGCTCTTTTTTTGGATCATATCTGATATGTAACATCTTGAAGCAACGAAACTACTTTTGGAAGAGCTGCACGAAGGATTTGTGGAAGTCATACGGGAGGAAGGTCTTTATCTCATAGAGCTCTTACACAAGGTATTGGTGGCCAAACATGCAGAGAGAAGCATAAGATTATGCGAAGAAGTGGACTAGTGTCAAATGTTTGCTCCCAACATCCATCAACCAAGGGGTGTTCTTAATCTCTGTCCAGCCCTTAGCCTTTTGCTTAGTGGGGCTTGGATATTGTAGGGTCTTTCCGAAGGTAGCAAGGAATAAGAGATGGTTGCTCGTTGACACAGATTATTTTACTAATAGGTTGAAGCTGAGCCATTGTCAAATATCAAGGATTTCGATGCGAAAAGATTTGTTTAGAAAAACATTATCACCAGGTTTGGAATTCCTCACTCTTATTTCAGATAACGGTCTGCAATTTGATAGTAAGGCCTTCAGAAGATACTGTTGTGATCTAAGCATTACGATAGATATTCCACCCCAGTTTATCCTCAAGGGAATGGATAGTTCGAGGCTGTCAACAAAGTTATAATTAATGGGCTCAAGAAAAGATTGGATGATGCGAAGGGAAGGTGGGTGGAAGAACTATCGCATGTTTTGTGACATATCGAACTACACCTCGGAGGTCCACTAAAAAAACACCATTTTCTATGAATTATGGAGTTGAGGCTATAATCCCTCTAGAAACTGGGTTTACAACATGAGGACGAGCTCTTTCACCCCTAGCAATAATGATGGCTTATTCAAAAAAAGCTTAGACTTAGTTGAAGAGCAACGAGAAAACGCCATGATTCAACTAGCTTATTATCAGCACAGCTCAAACGAGATATGATTCCAATGTAAAGTTAGGTCACTTGCACCTAGAGATTTGGTATTGAGGAAGGTTTTGGGCACTGCGAAAAACCCAGCATAGGAAAAATTGGACCTAACTGAGAAGGATCGTATCACATTACTTCGTAGTTGGGATAGAGGCATATTATCTTGAGGACTTAGATGAAAAGTTGTACTGCATCCCTGGAATGTAAATATCCTACGAAGGTATTATTATTAATGAAAGGCACTTTTGCAATATTATTACTGATGAAATGTGTGTTATGTTGTTATCATTTTTCTATATATGAAACCGAACATTAGCTACGCCTGGCTCCTCAGACCAGATACCTTAGATAAATTGATATTCTACTAAGTATTGAATAGAGCCTTAGTTACGTCTGGTCCTCAGACCATCTACTTTGGGAAAATTAACATTTCAGTTCATTATCTAAGTATCAAACTGAACCTTGGCTATGTCTGACTCCTCGGACCATATACCTTGGATAATTGATATTTTACTAAGTATTGAACAGAACCTTAGTTACGTCTGATCCTTGGACCATCTACTTTGGAAAAATTAACACTTCAGTTCATTTGTCTAAGTATCAATCTGAACCTTGCTATGCCTGGCTCCTTGGCCACATATCTTGGATAAATTGATATTTTACTAAGTATTAAACAGAACCTTAGTTATGTCTAGTCCTCAGACCATCTACTTTAGAAAAATTAACACTTCAATTCATTTATCTAAGTATCAAAATGAACCTTGGTTATGCCTGGCTCCTCGGACCACATACCTGGGATAAGTTGGTATTTTACTAAGTGTTGAACATAACCTTAGTTACGTTGGTTCTCGGGCCATCTACTTTGGAAAAATTAACATTTTGGTTCATTTTTCTAAATATCAAACTGAACGTTGGCTATGCCTAGCTCCTTGGATCACATACCTTGGATAAGTTAGTATTTTACTAAGTGTTGAACAGAACCTAGTTACGTTTGGTCCTCGAACCATCTACTTTGAAAAATTAACATTTCGTTCATTTTTCTAATATCAAATTGAACCCTCTGATTCCTCAGACCATCCATTTTTAGTCAACTAACATCTAAGGTTGAATTCAGCAATGTTTAGCCATTTTGATCGCATATCCTGGGAACTTCCAAAAGTGATGAATAGATGGGAGTTCATGAGCATCACTTAAAGCATTTGTAAGTATGTCAAACATATTTGTTGCTTGGTCCATGTCTAAGTATTTCTTTAGATCATTAAGTTGTATTGGAAATGATGTGAATGATTGTTCTATTGTGATATATAGACTTTGCAATTATAAAGGTGTTTTGCTAGATTGGATAGACTACTTACTTGTGTTGCATTAGAAAAGAATTATCACTTATACAGATGACAAAGCTAGGCATATACTATTGCAATTCACTTACAGAGTATTCAACTACATCATAAAAATAAAATAAAAAATTGAAAAAATTGTTAAAGACAGCAGAAAGGAGAGACAAGGGACAATCATGGCTTCATTTTTATTACAAGATTACCCTTTGGAAACTCCTTGGGCATGATTAGAAAGGTTGCCAGGACAATTTCCATGGTCTCGGTAGCTTCCTTCTCCTTGGTAGAATCCTTAGAGGCAGGGGGAGTTGAGCAGCATCATACGCCACCCCTTTAGTTATTTCAGTTGGCTGTCCAATGGCCTCAACCTGTTTAGTCTCCTTGGACCGAGGTCTAGTGGAAGGAAAAGCTTCAACTGAGCTGTCCTTGCCAGCATCTGCTCCTTGGGAAGTAGTATCAGCCTTGGGGATAGATGGAGCAGAAGCTCAAATGGCTAGAGGGTAGTAAACATTTTTTGTCCTCTAAAGGACAAAAGAAGCATTAACCCCAGCCTAGGTAAGTGCTTCATTCCACACTTGGAGGGAGAAATGTCTACATACCTCCGAGACCTACAATCTGAGGTTTTCCTCAGTCTCAGCCACCCCAACCTCGTATCCATCTTGCTCCGCTCGGTGCCTTGCTTTCTTGGCTTTCTCTTTGGCTTTTTCAGCTTCCTTTTTGGCTTTGTTGGCCTACTCCTTTGCCTTTTCAGATTCCTTCAAACTCTTCTGAAAATCCCCTATAAGCTTCTTTGCCGCAGTATAATCCTCATCGGTCTAGCGAAGTTGTAGCTATTGGGTCTCAGCCTGTCTCTCATCTACTTTCAAAGCTGCCTTAGCACTCATTTTTTCGCTCACTGCCTTATTCAGCTAGGCAGTGACCTCTTAAAGCTTCTTTTCCACCAATTCAAAGGTCTTCTGGGCATTGTTGTGCCTAGCCTCCTCATTTTTCAATGCTCTGTGTGAGCTAATAACTATCTCCTCAGCCCTATGAGTAAATTAGACGGTTTATTCACAACAATAAAAAGGAACAAAGGGGCATGGTCAATTCAGATAAACTAAGTATAAAAAACAAAATGAGTAAAGGATGAAGAATAGTTAGATGAGAATCTTACCATAGCAACGCGTTAGGGTTGAATGGGTGGAGGAGGAGGGAGTTTAGGCTAAGAAGACTTTTCTAGCCCTTTATCCTTGGTTTGGGGAAGTTTAGTCTAAGCAGTCTTTTCGGGCTCTTGACTCCCTACCTGGGACTCCATTATATCCCTGAGACTGTGCCTGGTTTTGCGTTAAATTCCCATTGTATCAGAGCTGGGTGGATGACTTGTTGGTTCTGAAGATGAAGTGCCGAGGTTACCAGTTGGGCTCTCTGGAGAATTGGGTTGGTTGAAAACTTCAAATTCATCCTCGGAATTTGAAACTTCAACAATTATTCCTCTTCCTTTATGTTGGGTTGAGAAGATGTCGTCTCACCGGCTGTGTGTTGGGATGGAAAATGAATTAGAGGGATACCTTCAAGTATAGTTTGTGTGATGAGGGTGCCTTGAGGATTAGGAGCGTCCTCAAAGAGAAGAAAAACACTTATCCAATGCAAGCATGGGTCTTTCGCTTTGATCACACACTTTAGTGCCTAGAAAGATTTGGAGATATGACTGTAGCCGAGGATCAAATGTGCTGCTCAAAGTTGGTTATCGATATGCACGAATACTTCTGCCTTCAATATTTCGTTCAATTTTTTGTGGTTGACAAGGTTGAAGTGGCGAATAGCCGTGCGTCGATCTGCAAAATCACCAAGAAAAACAAGATTAAATCAAGAAAATATTTCTATATAGACTCAAGTTAAAGAAAAAGAAGAGAGGGTGATTATAAGTAGTTTATCTAAACTCAGAGCCTTACCTGGTTCCCCTTCCTTTGTCAGACAGGGGAGGCCATCGTGTCAATCTCCAGATATGATCAGAAAGTCTTTTTTCAGATCCTTGTTGGAGTCCATGAGGCATTGGATGAGTCTAACCTCCGGATGCCTAGATTTTAAGTAATATCCCTACCCCTTTAGGTGGTAAAGATTGTAAATCCAGTTAACTTCATGATGGGTGAGTCTCAAACCCATCTTTTCATTGAATGCATCTACATAACCTAAAATCCTAAACATATTTGGGGCGCACTGGGTAGGAGCTAACCTAAAGGCTCTAAGGTAATCCCTAGTGACCATCCCCATCGGGATTTTCATCTCTCCCTCTATGAAAGTGGTCATCAGGATTACTACTTCTCCCTCTCGCCTTTTCTCATGCCATTCCCCTACCTTATAGTACTTAACGGATACCCCAGGTGGAAGCCTATACAAGACTTTGAACTGTTCTATTTTTTCCTCGGAATCTACTAAGGAGGCGAATCTATCCATTTTTACAAAAAGATTGAAGGTATGGAAAAATAAAGAAAGGGCAGAGTGAGCCGAGGAGAAAAGGATACAGAAAAGAGAAAAGTATGCGAAGAAATAATGAGTGAAAAAGTTTATGAAAACTTACGCTAAAAAGAAAAACCACCTCGGGTTAATTCTTGGTAATTGTGAGGGCACGTGTAAACTGAGAGAGTTTGCAGGTTCATTGTATGAATGTTGAAGTGAGAAGATGATTTAACTTGATGTTATTTATATCAAAGAGGATTTGTAAGCGAGAAAACTCCCCTCTGCGTCCCTATACAATCCTTAGTTGTTGGATGTGCATCACATCGTAGAACGTGAGGGGCAAAAAACCGTAGGAATTTAATGAGGAAGTGCCTCGTATGCCGAAACGTCAGGAACGTGCAGTGGGTAGTTCAAGGGACACCTCCACTGTTAAGAATGATGTATGATGAACACAAGATCAAAGTGACAGATATCGAGATCCTCTTTTCCTCCCAAGATGGCAAAAATGAAAATCTCGAGGGGCTATTGTAGGATTAATGGGCCCACGAGTATGTATTGGGCCAGAGGCCCAATCCGAGAATACTAAATGGTCTGAGAATGTGGGAATATCGACTTAAAAAGCAATGTTGATCATGGTCATCCCAGAAGTTGGTCCGAGGAGGAGTCTATCCTCGGATAGATAAAGTTGAGGTAGGAAATGGTTGCTTGACGTCCAAGAGCGATGTTCTAGGAGATTTTGTAAGTAAGGGCATGCATGGTAGGTACCTAGGATAAGAAGAAGGGCTGTGAAAATATCCAAGGTAAAGCTGCTACCATCGCATTAAATGCTCTACAGTTAAACGTCTAGCCGCATTAATGGGGAGGTGATGCCTAAACATCAGGTGCCTTACAACTATCTCCAAAGACCTCAAGGATGAGCTGATGGAAAAAGTATCCAAACCAGTAATCTGATTCATACATGGAGGATGGAGAGAGGAAGAAAGATGATATAAAAGGAGGAGAATACATTCAGGAAGAAAGAGAGAGTGAGAGAAAAAACACCGTAAACATTAAGATCAATATCTGTAACCTGTCTTTAAGAAAGAGAAATATATGATCCAACCTCCTCAACTTGAGTCTGAGGACAATTTTTGTTATAAAAACTATCTCATTTATATGATGTTGCGATTTGGTCCATCATCTTTGTTATTTAACGTCACTAGAACCTATATTTCAAGCTCACTCTCTACAAATTAATTGTATTGGGCTTTTTGGGCCTATCCCACTCTTATTTTTTGGTTTAGGTGCAAATTATGTCCTTACAATAAATATTTCCACCATTGCCATTGCCTACCACCGATCACTTTTTTTATTTAATCTAAAATTCTCCATCTTTTATTAAATATGTGCTTGAGAGATGAGAAAATGTGAGAAAGTAGTAAAAAATGTGTTTTTCATAGCATTTTCATAAACATAACCAAATATTTCAAAATATTTTCACCAAAAAATATTTTACGGTCGAAATATATTTTCATTCAAATCAAACATAGTCGAAGTCTCGTAGCATGTGCTCTATTACTAGTATCATATATGGAAATACCAAATATCCTTATTTAGGGCTAGACAAAAGATCTTTTTGGGCTGATAAGAATAATATCAGATGTAATAGAGAAGCTTCATTGATATATATATATATATATATATATATATATATATATATGAAAGATTAGGATGTTTAAATAAACTATTAAAAATGTATTATTTGTTCCCATTAAAATAAACGAGGGATGGAATTAAACTCAAATTCTATCCATCAGGAATGTTTTAGTACTATCAAAAGACATTCCTATGAGAGGAAGAAGATTATTTTCGTAAAAGTGAATAATTAAATAAATACTATTTTTTTAATACAAGATATAAATTATATTCTAACTTAATTTAAGTGTATATGTGTGTGAACTGTGAAGCTCCCTCCTGGAGACTTAAACCCCAACCTTTACCCCATGCTTCACAATTACTTATACACCACTAAAAATGTATTATTTGTCCCATTACAATAAATAAGGGATAGAATTGAACTCAAGTTTTATCCATTGGGATTGGTTTAGTACTATCAAATCCTCATGAGTTTCTCAACAAAAAAAAAAAAAAACATCTTTACGAGAGGAGGGAGATTCTTTACGTAAAAGCTAATGATTTCTCCACAAATAAATTTTTTTTTTTTTAAAGAATTGTTTTTGTTTTACTCAGGAATAGATGTTATTATGTTGGGTCACCACTAACTAGCTAGCTGGCCAAAGAGATGCAAATACAAAAGAAGTTTTGTCTTCTAAAAAAGGAAAAGATTTAATAGTTTTGCCGATCGATTGTGATACTATGATAATGAAATACAAACATTTCAAACTGAAGATTTCCCTACCAATCGATATCTTGTCTGAGTTGCTTTATAATTCTTGCTTTCTTAATATTCAACGCGTAGAGCAATTAATTAGCAAAGGAGATTGTCCGTTTAGAAAAATATGTGATATGCCGCAAGTAAATAAAATTGAAGATGTCATAAGTTTGAACAAAGAATTTTTCTCTAAAAAAACAAATGGTATGAACAAAGAATTGATAAGACTTCGCTACCTATTTTCCTCACGGAAATCGTTTATCCACAAAAAGTCAAAGATGACCAATATATTATAGTCTAATATATCGTTCAGACGTTTCCTTTAGGGGAAGTGATAGAATTTTGATTCCTGAAAAATATCTGTCATAAACGAAGAATTCAAAACTAGTAGAGATCTGAGCACATGTTTATCAATTAATTCAACGATTTGCTTGACCTCACATTTTCAAGCCAACTGTGTTGCACTAATTTTTGACATTTTCAAAGATCATATCTGTAAAAATTTACCAATTCAATCAATTAATTAATGGTCTCTCTAGCCCCTGGAATCAACATGTGGCATTCAAATCTTTATGGAACATAACGTTGTTCTAGAAAGCAAACTTGAATTCTATCTATTCATCGCAAACCGAGTTAATGTCTCAAACATGAGCTGGTATACATATACGTGTATCCATCCGATAATATATGAATGTATTTATGCGTTCACATGAGCTAGACCCAATGATAAATTTTTTCTTCAAACACATCACAGTAGTAAACTTTACTAGTTATGAAAACCACTTTCTTTCTTTCTTTTTACAAGATAGAATTCTACTTTTATTTTATCTATACTTTCACATGAGTTATACTAAATGATAAATTTTCTCTTCCAACACACATCTATAAACCCACATTTTTCTTTTGTACAAGATAAAATTTCTACTCTAACCTAATCTAATTGTATATGTGTGTAAAGCTCCTTTTTGGAGATTTGAAATATAGTCTTGCCCCTATACCTCACAAGCACTTATATTTGCTGAGTGATCACCTCACTAAAAATGAACGATAATATAAAACCTACTTTTATGCGAGATGATGAATGCATATATTAGATATACAATAGATTTTCTTCAAAAATACACATGGTTAATAGACTTTACCACCAGAAATCTAACATGTGTTTAGATACCGCTTATTTTGTTGAAAACTGAAAACTTATTGCTGAAAACAATAAAAATAATAATTTCTAGGTTACTGTTCATTACTAAAAATACTGTTCAGCACTATAGTTTTGCCTTAATGCACTATTCATGTCCCATGAACAGTGCAAAGGTGCTGACAAAAAAAAAAAAAAAAAAAAGGCAAAAAGCAGAAATGAAACGCAGAAACACGAACGCCAAAACGTGATCCAAAATGTAGCTTAGGATCTGTTTGGATAGAGCTTATTGCTGAAAACTGAAAACTGAAAACACTGTAGCAAAATAATTTTTAAATGTGTGAATAGTACCGTGAACCCATTTTTAATAAAAAAAATTCGGTAAAGTGAAGTTTGTGGATCCCATGAACAGTACACGGGACCCACAAATGTGCTGAAAGTCAGCAAAATGTGGCTACTGTTCATGCACAGTAACATGAACAGTAGCCTTGTCCCCCTTGACTCGTGCTGCAGCAGCAGAAAAAGAAAAAAAAAAACAAAAAACAAAAAACGCAAACGCAAACGTGGAAGAAGCTGAATTCAAACTCAGCCTTAATCTATAATCTGATGCAGCACTCCACAATTTAATAGACAAGTTTGTTGTGTCACATTCACAAATATATATTAGCCATAATGTCCCTCGTGTACTTTTAGAATCCCAACGATGATCACATATTTATATATACATATGTAGAATTCCCACAATATCAAATCTCTCATGTGGCCAGGAGATAGTCCCAAGTCAGTGTCACAATCAAAATCATCCTCCATGTGTGAATTCCTATTGACAACACGGGATGCAATCATGTGCAATCTTTTTCTTCCTATGGATGCTGCCCACCATAATTCCTCCACGTAACCCTAATAACAATCAAAACCCCACCGATGTTCCCTATGTGATTTAGTACGTGGACCAATCACCACCAACCTTGTGTCACCCATCCCTTTGGAAAGTCCATCTCGGAGTTAGGACGTGTTGGGATTTTCTTGCGGCCGCCTCCCCCATTAAATTCCAATCCATTCCATTTTTAACCATAAATCTTGTAAACACAATTTTTGTCACAGTTTTAAGAGCATTCGCAATTAAAACGATGTATAGCATAATAGGGGTCAATTTTTGACCAATCAATCCCAAAAGTAGTTCATTTCAACTTATGCATTGTAAAAAATGTATTTTTGCTACAATATTTGTACAAAAATATCATTGTTTTGCATTTCATTTTTTTTTTTTTTTACATTTTTTAAAAAAAAAAAGAATAAAATGAATGGCAGTTGCGGTGTATATATGAGAGAGAGAGCTAAAAAAATAAGAAAGATTGATATTTTAATTAAATAAAGTTTAAAATGAATAAATTGGATGCAAGTGTTTTAAAAAGTGGTTAAATAAAATTTTATGCTAAAATAAACAAAAATATTTATATACACTAATTTGAATGCCCTACTATAATAGATCAATGTAAAAATAATAAATAATCACGGTCAAGTATATCAAAATTGTGACAATTCTCTATTTCTCAAGGTAATGAGAAAATACACCATGTACTGAATACATGTTTCCTCCCTCTCATATAGAAGTGAACTCCTTTGTGTAGAGTCAACCCCCATGTAAGAGGGAAAAAACATGCATAGTATTCTTAACAGTTGTATTATTATTCCTAAGGGGATATGGGTGCGTTACACGTGCGCACGTGTGGTGTATAAAGTGCGTATACAGCTGTGAAGTGGTGGACACGTGCGCATAGTGTCGAAATAGATGTAGGACCAAATATAAACGTGAGTTTGAGCTAGCTAGAGTAGTGAGGTTTGCGTGTTAAAAGGATAGGGGGGAGGGGAGGGGGCACTTGTTTTATAAAGCAAGCTGTGGGTCGAGGTACAGGCATACCCACGTGAATTAGTTGGAGGGTTTTGACAATCTAATCACACGTGTGTGGTTTGTGTTTTTGTGAATTTAATTTAACCAAAAAGCAATATATACTCCTAAATAATCCTCCTAAACCAGTCGTTACCTTACCCACCCAGTTATTGATAAGACAGTCTTCCATTCATTCTTATCCTATAATTATTGTTTATTATCATTAAGCATTTAAGTTCACACACATTTACGAGACGACGTAGACACCTGACAACTAAACTTACTTCTAGTGTTTGAATGTATTGGACTCGGGTACAGTTTTTGTCAGTATCTTTAGTGTACTGAATTTATTGCGATTATGATACATGTTCATTTTAAGATATGTTTTTATTTTTACAGGATACTGGACACATGTTATGATTGTAGCAGGTCAAATGTCACATGATACTGAACATAAACCACACCCATTGAACTCAACGTAATACAAACACATGTTTGATTTTTGCCCTATGTGCTGTTTGAATCATGTTGGCTCTAGTGCTGTAGGAAAATAGAAAGATTGTTAGCACTGAGCTGTGAGATGTTTTATAGTTTTATAATTATTATTTCTTCTCTACTTAATCATGTAATTTCTGTTCGAATTCGTATCTTTTATACTAATTAACAGTTTAAGTTAACTAAAACACCCACTGTCTTATACTGATATATATGAATTTCAACAAGGTGTGATAGATACGACTTTTGAGTTTTAACCCTTTTTCTTTGATAAAGACGTTGATGTTATAACCTTGAAATAACATGCTATACATAAAAGTTTTATATTCAATTACTAGGTTTAAATCCATCTATAAATTTGTTTAATAATAAATTCATATATATATGGTTTACAAAAACTAAGATTTGTGATCATGAGAACATGGATGTCGTAGGCTCGTAGGAGAGTATATAGATGGTAACAAAAATCATTGGCAATGATGAGTGCATGGCGTATGGACATGCGTAAAGACATTCCTTGGATAAGCTATATTAAGGTGGGTATACGTGGAAAGGAAACTCAAAGTGAGCAATAAAGTGAGAGCACGCAACAGTGAGTGATGGAAACTTAACGCAACACAATGCAAACCAACGCACACATGCAGCTCGATCTATTATGGCTTCATCTAATAACTATGTCGAGAAATTTGGCAAAAGGATACAAACCCAGAACTCAGACTCATTAAAAAAAAAAGCCAGATCTCATCTAACTCTAAATCAAAAAAATACAAGGCTCTACCGCAGTGACAGATTAATAACTCATCGACGGTGGCCCCCACTTGAGTGCTGAACAGTACGGACTCTCTTTACTGAGAAAAATAGATGGGGGCCCAGCCTAGGACTGCTTAGTGCTCGGGAGTCAGGAGATGCATAGACTTGCATCTTACACACCTGAGATTCTAACACGTGTGAGGTTCGATTCCCATCGTATGTTGTAAAAGAAAAACAACCACAAATTAAGGTCACGTGTTGCACGGATAAGATAGGCTGGTCATGGGTGGGCTGGACTGCGATTATTGGGCTGTGCCTGTTGCCGCCTTGGTTAGTTGGGCTGACTCATCTCATGGAGTTTTAATTTGGTCGTGGGTGACCGGATCCAAAAATTTCGGTTTGAGTGGCAGGTATCTTGTTTGAGAAACCGATGACTCTAACTGGAATGACACCTTCCTATCTTGTTCTTAATTTTGTAGATCTGGCAAGATCTCTACCAAAATTTATAGAGATCTCAACCAATCTGGTGAGATTAATGATTGATTTAATGAGATCTCCTTAAGATCTAATGAAGAGCGGTACATCAATTGATTTGACAAGCGAAAATTTGTACTTGTGGAGACTAAAGTTAAGCGAAGTAGTAGTAGACCGTAGGTCTTCAAGTCTCCTACCCAACATGGTTGAATCAGGTGACGAGTCACCTCCAAACCTAACAACTCCAACCCATAGACACCCTATTTATAAAAAAAAAATATTACAACACTTTTTCGTTCCCTTACTAATTCAATAGTTAAACAATGGTGGTGGAAATTTTGAAACATTAGATGTAAACAACATTATGATGTAAATTGAAGTAAAAGACTTTCAACATCACTTATTTACATTTTAGAGATACAATGTGTAAGTCATCCCACAAAAGTAGCACAAAAAAGCTAGGGATTGATTGTTAGTACATATTAGTACATAGATAATCTAGTTGTTGTCCACATATATGGCTTGTTCAAAAATTTTCTTTCTTATGAAGTTGTTGTACCCTTTTTCTTTTTAAAATTTTATAGTTGAGAGAGGACGAATTTGAACCCTGATCGTCTTCATTAAAAGCACTAAAAAGTATCAGTTGAGTGAGGAGACTTTTGACAGAGTTATTGTACCTTGATGTGTACTAATCTAGTGAGTAGTACATAGTTAAGTTGCACATAGTAAACAACTGTTTTACAAAGGACCAGGAACATGTATATTGTGTATTGGATTAATGTAGGAAGTAGGACCGTGAAGCCCAAATACTTGGTGGATGAATACGGCATAGAGGTATAGTAGCTATTGTGCATACAAGTAACGTTTATCGCAGAATGTAGATATTGTGGTCGAATTTCATCCATGTAATAAGTGTGTGGTATATATATTAAACACAATAGAAAGATTGATATTAGTAGCTTAATTTAGGAAACAAGGTGAGTTTGGCATTAGCTTTGAACCTTTAAGTTTTTATGTACAACTTTTTAAAACCTCATTTTTCCCACTTTTTCTCATTTTTTTAAATTTTTTCAATGTACAAGTACACTTTAACACACTTTCAGCAAAAAAAAATTTCAGCAAAAAGCTAAATAAGTTATTTCCGAACCAACTCTTAGAGTCTGTTTGGGATTTGCTTATTTTGCTGAAAATGAATCTGAAAATTTTTTGATGATATTACTGTAGATAAAGGTAAAAATTAAGCGAAATAGTATAGTGGGACCCATAAATAGTACCAAAAAATACAGTGAAGCCCATAAATAGTACCAAAAATAAGCTGAAAAATAAAATAAGTTGGCAAAATTTTTTTTGCTAAGCACACACTTAGGTGTTTAGCTCTAGATTAAAAAGCTAGCTTATTTTATTATTCAGCTTATTTTTACTACTATTTATGGCCCTACTACACTTTTTGATAATATTCATGGGTTTCACTATATTATTTCAGTGGAAAATTATTAGGTACTCCCGGAGTATTATAAATGCGTACTCCCTTCTCTCACATAAATGGTAGATCCCACCATGAATTTAATTAGTGGGACCCACTATTCATGTGAGAAGAGGGAATACGCATTTATGATACTCCCGGAGTACACAATAATTTTCCTATTTCAGTTAACTTTTACCTTTTTTTTACAATACTTTTAGCAAAAAAATTTCAGTTTTAGCAAAATAAGCGAATGCTAAACAAACCATTCGTGTGGTAATTTTCTTGTAATCTAATTCTAGTTTAAATTTTCAAAAGCTATCTATCAAACTCAATTGGTTCTCAGCTCTAGATCCATAATTATCGAATTATAAATTTTTTATTAAAAAAATCCAATTTAAATTTCCATAGTAGTAGTATTACAATAAAAAAAAAAATTATTGCAATGAAAAATTGCTACAGAGTTATTACAATAGTTGATGAGAAATGCTGTAATAAAATTTTAGATAATAAGTTTGTGCAAAAAAAAATTTCATTGCAATAAGTTTCAAATATTTTTAAGTTATTGCAATAAATTTTTGTAATGTAATACCATTAATAATTTATCAATTTAAAAATGTAATAACTTATTTTTGGTGTAGTCATGGTCCAAAAAATAAATAATAAAAAGAGAGGTAGAGCTGCAAGGTGTTTCCATAACTATGGTGACGTCTGTCTCAAACCCCAACCTCCCCACTCTATAAAAACACCCACGCCACCACGACATTCTTCCTTCAACAAGCACTTTTTGTTCAAGTTAGCCTCTTGCCACCTCTCTATCCTCTCATTAACACCATGCAAGTTTTCTCATTATCACCCCTCTTTGCACTTTTCCATTCTCAGTTTGTCATTCTTATACCATTACTGTTCTGTTCTTTGTTGCTGCTCCTACCCTTCCTCCAATGGCGCCAACCAGACACAAACGCTTACCCCCTGGTTCAATGGGATGGCCATACATAGGAGAGACTCTCAAGCTCTACACTGAGAACCCAAATTCCTTCTTTTCCAACAGGCAAAAACGGTACACAAAATCACACATAGGCCCCCCCCAGATTCTCATTTCTATGTTGACCCTTTTGTTCATAGCTAGTTCCTATCCAGAAACTAATTAAGTAAAATAATTAAATAAACACACCCAGAAAGAGTAAAAATTGTCTTTTTATTAGTAAGTTCTGAATAGTTTTTTATGGTCCATTTATTGCAGGCATGGGGATATATTTAAGACCCACATATTGGGATGCCCCTGTGTGATGATTTCAAGCCCAGAAGCTGCAAGGGTTGTGTTAGTGAGCCGAGCTCATCTATTCAAGCCAACTTATCCACCAAGCAAAGAGAAAATGATAGGGCCAGAGGCTCTCTTCTTTCAACAAGGGGCCTACCATTCAAGGCTCAAGAAGTTGGTCCAAGCTTCCTTTTTGCCCTCAGCAATAAGAGGGTCAGTCTCGAAGATTGAGCATATTGCTCTCAAGCTTATCCCCACATGGAACAATTGCACCATTTACACCTTGCAAGAGATGAAGAGGGTATGCCAGTTTGTTACACTTCCTGTTTTATAAATATATATTAGCTTCTTCTCTTTTTGTATGACTTTGCACATTAGAATTCTATTAATTAAGTTTATTCCTATTTTTTGGTCTCTTTCAGTACGCCTTTGATGTGGCAATGATTTCGGCCCTCGGTGACCAACATGACATAGAAATGGAAGGAATAAAAAATTTGTATCAATGCCTTGAGAAGGGCTACAATTCCATGCCTCTAGATCTACCGGGAACTCCTTTTCGCAAAGCGATGAAGGTAATAACTAATAGTCCTACGTTGCTTTGAAGACATAATTTGTACCATATGTTGTGATAATTTAAGATAAGGTTTATAGATATTTCTAAAATGGGGTTTTGATTTTTTTATAATAATTTTATATTTGCTAATGTTAAATAAGGCAAGGAAGCTTCTGAATGAGGATTTGAGAAGAATAATAGAAAAGAGAAGGGAGATTGGTAAACATGGTGGAGGCTTATTAGGAATATTATTGGGAGCCGAAGACGAGAAGCATAATCAGCTTAGTGATTCTCAAATTGCTGACAATATAATAGGAGTCATCTTTGCTGCTCATGATACAACTGCGAGTATCCTAACATGGATTCTAAAGTATTTGCACGATAATGTCAATCTCCTAGAAGCCGTGACGGTAAAATTTTCATTAGACTAAATTGGTATTTGTTTGTTCTTCAATTTTAGTCCAAATCTCTATGGATTTTTAGATTAGATTTTTGTTAAATATGTGTGTGTCTTTTTATTTCTTGAAATGTATTTTTCCACTCGGGTATATTTTAATATTCTTGGTTGAGGATTTTTGCTTCTTTTTAAAGCTTTCCCCAGTCATTGTCTTGATAAAATAAATAAATAATGTAATGATAGGGAGAGATATTGTGGCATTTGAATATCTAAAACAAAACAAGAGAACTCTTTGTTCTATTTTTTAATATTATGCATTGGCAATTAAATGTTTCAGAAGGAACAAGAAGGAATTCAACGCAAACTGTTTGAAGAAAATCGTGGGCTTACGTGGGATGATACTCGGCGCATGCCATTGACTGGCCGGTAAATTTTTATTTTTATTTTTATTTTTATTTTTATAATTGATAAATTTTAAAAAATTATAAATTTAATCATTTAACTATAGTTCTAATATTAAACTCAAATATTTGAAAGATTGAAAATAGCTATATATTTATTTTGGATAAGCTTAAAATAAGTCATTTTCCTTTCAAATGGATTTATTTCATAATTCTAATTAAATATTACATATTTAAATATGTACTAGCTTCATCACACGCGCAAAGCGCATGCAATGAGGGTTTTTTTTTTTTTTTCCTGTGGTCCTACTTATAGAAAAAAAAATTGTGATTTTTTATTTTATATATATAATTTTTATTTTGAAAATCTAATTTATAAGTGGATAAAGTAATTTAAAAATTAATAGAAAAGTGATCCTATTTTTTAGGCAATATTTTAGTGAAAATTAGAGTTGCATTTTTACCGATTGTCTTTTAGTTTTATCTCTACTTAAACATAGAGGAATATGGGCATTCTTGTACTAAAAAATGTGGAATCCAAACAGGAAAAATCCCTTAAATAATAGTATAGATACAATGACATATTATTTAAAATTTTAAACAATAGTATTATTTAATTTCAAAAAAATAAAATAATAGATATTTTATTATATTCTCTCTTTCATTTTTAAGTGAAATGGTGAGAGTATATTCTATGATTCAAATTTATTTATTTATCTAAAAATGTACATGACAATGCATTTTTTGGTCGCTAATACTGAACTAAAATTTATGAAATAGATCAAGTTGAAATTGGAGATGGTCTTATTGCCTCCACACTCCATCAACATTCGTGGTTTGTTTTCATAATTAAAGCTCATCATGAGTAATGATAAAGTGAATTAATTTCAGGTGATTCAAGAAACACTAAGAACTGCAAGTATACTCTCTTTCACATTCAGAGAAGCAGTAGAAGATGTTGAATTTGAGGGCTATTTCATTCCGAAGGGTTGGAAGGTTCTGCCTCTCTTCAGAACCATTCATCACAATGCTGAGTTCTTCCCTCAACCCGAAAAGTTTGACCCTTCAAGATTCGAGGTAAGTAAGACAGACTTTTCCTGCTAGCGTACCCAAATGCCAGCCTCCCATAAAAACAACTTCTGAGCATATCTGTGCCAAGATTCAAGAAGTGGGTCACACACACTGTTATATTCTATCTTGTTTTGGCAGAAATATAAGGTTGTCAATTGTTCGATTATCTTGAAGTGTCTTTTTCATTTCCATGTAAATCTTCCTCTACTCAGACAATCTGTGCCTGAAATCATTTTATGTTTCAGATCACGTGAGCTAATTTTGTATGGTAGTAAAAATTTTGTAGCATAAACTAGTTTGGAAGTATATATTTAATCCTGTTGTATAGTAAAAAAGATAGAATATATTGTTGGGTGATAGAGAAGACTTTAAAGAGATTCTGGCTTAATTTGGTTTTTGTTTGTGTGATGGAACAGGTGCCACCAAGACCTAACACGTACATGCCGTTTGGGAATGGAGTGCATGCTTGTCCAGGAAGTGAGCTGGCTAAGCTAGAGACTCTCATTCTTCTACACCACCTCACCACTTCTTGCAGGTTCTCTCTCTCTCTCTCTCTCTCTCCCTCAGATTTCTTCAAGTTTATTAGTACAATCTTAATCACTCACACTTTAATACAAATGGGTTTCAATAATGGTCCATTTTATGGTACTAATTTCGTTTTGTAATAGTGGAAGATATTCATAACATAGCATCACATATTGTCAACCAGTATGAGTTTGTGAAAAAAGGTTGTTTGTTTTTGTCTTGGTTGACTATAGAGGGGGGGTTTGATGCTTTGATCAGTGGTCCATTTTGGGTGTTCCTTAGGCTGTGGAAGTGGTCCTCAGTGGCTTTGAAGGCGAGTGAACATAAGTTTTTTCTTGTGAACAGGAAGAGTGGATGCCAAATTGCCAATCTAGCTTACCAAAAAAAAAAAAAAAACTAAAACTAAAACTAAGAATTGTTCACCTACATGTTTCTTCTATACACGTGGCACACATGCAAGACATTTTAGTCAAACGTAACTCTTATATGACCTCTGCATGACATACAAATTCTCTCAGCCTCATTGTCATCTGTCATCAGTTCAAAAACAGTGTGAGTGTATAACTGATCCACAAGATTCTTCATTATCATTTATGAATTCAACCTTGTCTTCATGCCCATTTTACAATTTAATTACTACTACTATTAAAATTTCCTTATCTTCCTGTGAAATATTGTATCTTAAAAAATTACTAAGTATTTTAATAAATTTATTGAAAATAATCTAAATGATTTTGCACTGGTTACAAGTAAGACATATGGTTTTTTTTAGGCAAGATGCCCATTTATAGAATAATGGGCATCTTAAGCTGAATGAAAGACACATTTTGACTGCAATATATAGCAGAGAAATTCTTTGTGCTCTCATTTTCAAAAAACTAAATGGGAGTGTTAATTAGATTTTGACTCTACCATCTAAGTCTCTTAATTTAATTAGTTTTAGACTTCATCATCTAAGTCTCTCACGCATCGGTTCATAAGTGGGTAGAAGAACTACTATATGGTCCATCTAAGCCTTTTAGTTTTAATTAATGAGTCCAATTAATAAAGTATCGTTAGGACAATTGATAATAAATTATTTTAGAAAAGTTTGACCCTCACTTTTATTTTATATTTTTTATGAAACCCTCACTTTTATTGAAATATAAAAACTTGTCAAAACAATTAATTCATTTTTTTTTTCATAAAAAATTTCTAAAAATACTTCATAAACCAATGTCTTTAAAATATTCATTAACTTTTATCTTAATTAATTAGTTTTAGATTCTATCATTTACATTTCCCAATTTTCTTTAGTTCTACATTTTATCATCCAAGTCTCTCTATTGGGCAGAACTATTATGGTCCATCTAAGCCGCCTATTAATTAAAGAACCAATGCCATAATAGTACTACCAAATGACATTGATTCTTTATTGTGAAGAACTATTATGGGTCATCTAAATCTCAAGAAATTATAATATTTTCACGGTGGACCATGTCATTTATCTATCATTTTACTAAAAAATTATCACTCATTTAACGAGTAAAAAAACATTTTAAGAGAAATTAATTACTGATTTAGTAATTTTAAATAGGTGAGAGTCTTTTAATAAAATGGTGAATAAATAACATAGTATACCACGAGAAGTGTATAATTTCTTATAAATCTCCTAATTTAACCCTAAAACAAATAACTATATATTATTGTCCATCTAAGCTGCCTTGTTTTAATTAGTTTTAAATTATATGGTCTAAACCTCTCAGACATTGATTTCCAAATAGGTAAGACAAGCATGATCATGTCACAACTAATAGTCTCGACCACCATGTTGCTGTTTTTACCATAAGTGAAAGGAAAGAGATTTGTACATAATAGTCTATTTAGATTGAAATAGAGGAAGGAGAAAATATAAAATAGAGTAAATTTAACAAAAAATTAGCATATTTTTAATAAGTTCTATTTCACTTTTCTACACTCGCCTACTGTCTCCAAATGGGCCCAAGTTCTTGTCAAGGAGGAGACCCAACAATGTCACGAAGCTACAACCTACAAGGGCCTACAAGGCTCTTCCCAGTCCAATCACCCTTTAAATTTAGGAAAAAAAGTTTTAGATTCCATTGGTCTGGGTAGAAAATAGATATTCTCCAATTCCAATGTCGTCTCTATCATTCATCCAAAATATCAAACCAATCCACTCAATATCTCAATTCTCTAAATTTTACACTAGCCGTTGGATCTACTATGTTAGAGATACGAACCACAGCCTAGTAAAAGGGACACAATTTGCCAGTCGCAGAAACCAGTACAAATGTGATTGTGTCCTAGCTAATTGTACAGGTCTCCTTAACACCACAACTTTGCTTTGCACATTTACATCATGTCATTTCTTAATTTGTCCCATATCATTCATAACAAATTTCAGTGATAGAAAATTATTAATAATGGATATGTAATATAGTAGTAGTAATGGATAATCAATAATATTTTGTCAACTCACTAATTGTAAGATTTATTTAAAAAATTATTGTGTCGGTAATATTATTAGAGAAAAATTGAGAGCCGCGAGTATAAAATTTATTTTGAGAAAATATCTGACTTATGGTATTGATTCCCTAATAAATATTATTTATTAAAAAAAATAGTTTTTTTTAAAAAAAAACAAATATTGAAGCATAAAAATCTGTGCAATTTATGTTATTTTATGTGGTTGCACCCGGTCTGAGCTCAGCTAATACAAATACTTCTTTGGTAAAAAAAAAAGTGTGTGTGCGTATACATGAGATTTTATTTATTATAATATGAGACTAGTACCTATGGCTAGATACCACATGAATGGCTAGACACAAAAGGGTGCAATTTTGCAAGGTATAGTTAAAATTTGAACACTTAAAAAAGTCCCCTACTTCATGCTTTTTCACATTCAAGGCTGGGGGAAAAATGTTGATATTTCTGTTTGTACAAAAAATTAAGCCCAACAATTTCAAAAGTTGAAATCTTGTGTCTTACTTTCTTTTAATTGTAATCTCATATGTTTGACTTTAATTAGGTGGCAAGTTGTAGGAGACGAGGATGGTATACAGTATGGCCCTTTCCCTGTACCCAAACAGGGTTTGCCTATAAAGGTAACCCCAAGGAACAAGAAATGAACCCTGAAGAGCATTGAGTATGTTGTCCAGTGGGTAAAAAGAAAAACACATTTCCCCATTGAGAGTTTCTGTTTCTTCTTCTTCTTTTTTAGTTTTTTTTTTTTTATTTTTTTAATTTTTATTTATCATTTCTCCATTTTTCAATTGTATTTGCAAACTTTCTTGTTAGGATTTATGTCTAGATGTAGGATGAGTGGGTCAGTGTCAAATGCATTATTAATCTTTGTGTAACGTATATCAAAATCCCCTTCAACAAGAGTAATTGATTTTTGCATTTTGTGAATTTGAGAAGAAGATCATGGCTTTGAGGATCAAATGTGTGTGGTCTTGAATTTGGACCGAGTAACTGTCATGTTCTTAGATATTTTTCTTTCCTCTCTCTCTCTCTTTTTATGGTGCACAAGGTTTCAATGACAACCTGGGCTAAAATGAGGTGCAGGCTCATCTAATGTTACCCCATAAGGCAATCATTGCACAGCAGTACAGCACGTGGCTAAACTCCATGGTGGCTGCTGTGGCACACTGAGGTTCCACGTTGGTCTATGTCTCAGCACAATATATTGGTCTATGTGGATACCTAACAATGTCCAGTAAGTACTTCATTTAAACCCAAAAAAGAGTTCATCCAATAGATAAAAAGAACTTGAGGACAGCATCGCGAGGAAGGAAGGAAACACATTAAAACGACGTTAAACATAGTCCAATTATGTACTATTGGTAGATGTTTTTCTTTCCTTGAGAGTTGGGACCACAACTTCTCACATTTAGAGGTTTTGTCACGATTCAGAGAAAGCGTTAGCAATGTCACATCACATAACATTACGAGGTTATTATCCGATGATGGGTATAACCAAACTCTACCTAATAAACATCTGATTCAGAACTCAACACAGGGTTGCACAACATGCTTATCCAATCAAATTTCATTCAATTCGGAGTACCACATGTTTGTTTACTCCTTAAGATTGTTTTGGATTATGCGTTCTGTAGATTCACACATAAAAACCACTATTCCTTCGAAGAAAAAAAAATCTTTGTCATGATGGACTAATGCAATTTTTCGTGACTTCTAATTAGTTTGAAGCAAAGGGGTCATTGTCTAGTCTAATAGTAATTCATGTAAAAGTATTGAATCCTTTTCAGGACCCCTCTTTAATATGGCCTATACAAAGTAATGACCCTGTTATTACAAAGCAAATTAGTTAGCCCGCTATGCATACTCTTCTGGACACAAACTCGCCGACACCTTAAGGCTGAAGCGTTCCCGATCCTGCAAATTCTAACGCCTGAGCAATATGAACCAGCTGTCCCAGAAGCTGTACTAAGAAAGACAAACTTATTCTGTTTGAATGGAGAGCTATGCATTAGACCAATTACTTCCATAAGGAATTAAATTAACTAATTACTTCTATATCATAATCAATTGACAGAGGGTAGAAAAGTCACATGACCATTACCAAATTAAATCACCACCAAATTCTAGAAAGATTTTCTTATGTCTAGATAAATGACTTGGGAACTACATAGGAACACAGACTGTGGCACCATTGTTCTACTCGTGTGCACGTTTTATGAAATGAAGTGTATATATAAAAGTCACTAGATCATCACATCAAATTCTCAGTTACTACAAAATTCAGCATTCCAAATAATAACCACAAAATTCGGCATTCCATATGGGCAAGCATGTCCACAACAAATTAATTTTCATTAGGAAGACAAGGGAACCCATTACTACAAATATTGAGAATATGATGTTGAACAGATCTGCAAATGACACCAAGACCTTTCTTTTTCTTTGTTTTTTGGTTAAATGATGGAATCAGTATTTTGTTTTATTTTTAATAATAACAAATTTACTAGAAAAGAGAAGAGACCTTATGAATACAACTTATACAAGATGTAAACAAGGGTTTCATCTGCACAGGACAGGACCTTTCAACGAATACAACAAAAGCTAAGTATAATCATTCCATATACTAGAGCTGAAAGATACATAACGAAACGGTTATTAAGTGTCTCGGACTTAGTCGCTATACCTGAAAAGGACTTTTTTTTGGGGGGGGGGGGGGGGGGGGGTGGTGGGGGGGGTGTAAGTTACTTGAAAAAGACACCATCAAATAACAAGCCAAAATCTTTAGTCATCTTAGAACTCGTCTATTAACTATCATAAGGATAAGCACATCAAAGGAAAACCATATCCAACTACCACAGCCTGGAAACACATGAAACCAAAATGGATTTCCAAATAGCACAAGTAAAAATCATGTCAAAAGTAGCACAATCGTACATCCAACTTCGAGAAGTATTGCAGAATGGGAAAACCTGTAGAGGTCACTGCATTTTTATTTTACTATACCAAGAAATTAAGAAAAAACACGGTCAAGCCAGCCTGCAGTCACACACATAAGAAGAGAAGAAACGACAGGATACCAAAGAAAAAAGAGAATCTGGATATCCCAAGACTGAAATATTGGTAGAAATAAGGAGCCAAAATAGGACCAGCCAACCCTTGTCTTTAAGTGCACGAAATCGATAACCATTAAAAGTAAATCAAAGAAGTGGTTTTTTTAGCTTGTCATAAGAAGAAAACCCCCATGCAAGATTATAAGTGTTCATTATGAGGATCTTGTAATTTATTTTTGTGTCTGTGAAACGTATGGTGCAAAATAAAGCTTATTTCACATCAGATGAGTTGGCTTACATGTGCCCATGAGGTGGCTTCCACAATACTAGATATTTTTCTTTATGAATGTTTAAGTCCCACACTGCCAGTCAGCACACCTTGTCAAATGCTAGAATGTTGGGTAGCCGTTTGCTGATAGGAAGGGTTAATTTGCAGGCCGGTTCATGCAATAACCATGAGGTCTCTGCCAGGTGCATTGTGATTTATAACTAGATAATACTCATAGTTGGAAAGTTTTCCTTAACTAAAGAAACAAGACAACCTTTTAGTGTAATCTGTTTAATTGGTAAGCATTCACGCACCCAATGGGGTGCGGAACTTACAACGTGACAGTCCACATCCAGTGACAAGGGGAGGAGGTTTTATCTAAGCTAAAGCTCATTGGCGTAGTTTAAGTTTTCCTATTGTTCAACACATTAGTCATTGGAAAAACTAAAAGGTAACTCAATTTCTAACAAAGGGAAACATTAAAACAGGCTTGATCATAAGATCTGCAAAAGTTGTGTAATCTACCAAACAACAAATGGAAAGAACAATCTATCAGACAACATATGAAAAGGACAATCAATGAAGGGTATTAGGTTATGTAGAGCATGGTTTTGTGTTCAATCTGGTTTGGACCCGACCCAGCTTGGGAGCATTATGATTTTAAATAGGTTTTTTTGTGAGGCTTAGGCCGATAGGAGCTTTTTTTCCCCTCTTTGGGGTTATATATATTGTCAAATCAGAATTAAGGTTTGATGTATTGTAAACTGTCTCTGTATTATTCTCTCTAACATAGTGAATATTGCTGCAACTCCATGGACATCGCCCTAGTGGTGAACCATGTAAATCTTTTTGTTGTGTGATTGTTCTTTGTGTGTTCTTCTCTATTTTTGCTTCTCACAAGTTTTGGGAATTAGAGTCAATTCCCTTCAAAGGGTCCAATACATAATCAATTAAAAAAGCAACAAGATGTGGATGTATCAAACTCGGACGGAGACTTGAAGTCACCTCATTGGCATTGTATTCTATAGATATTATGACTGATATGATATACAGGTACAATCAACAAAGGTTGTTTCAGTCTGTAGCGAGAGGAGATCATGAAATGCTTATCTAATCTGTAGCAATCACAAGACGGCATACTGAAAGATAAGGATCAAAGCATATCAATTAAATAGCAACAAGATGAAATGTATAAAGCGCAGATGGAGACTTAAACCCCATTCAATGGCCAATACCCAACAGATAATAGACCTGGTCTAGGTGGTATCTCATAAACTTCACTCCTCATTGTCTTCACTATTTAAGGGACGTATAACAAGAAAATTAACAAGGGGAATTTTATAGAGCCATGCCTGTTGTAGATGTCTTTATTTTTCAAGCAGTCACACATTTCCGAAACCCTTCTCTACAGCAAAATAACTAGCAGTCTCTATATCTTTGAAGAAAAAAAAAAACTATGTATTTAGATCCAAACACTTGCGCAGCAGATTAATTCAACAAGATAAGCATATTCCAAACAGATAATCCAACATGTGATTCAACCACAACAATCAATCACAAAATCTAAAGCAATGATAATGAAAGCAGCAAAAGCACACAAAGATTTTTGAAACGAAGTGGAAAAACAATGAACAACCTCTTCAATGTAAAAACCAATTCAGATTCAGGGGATCCAACCCATATAGAAAAAGCAATTACAAATAATCTACTTCCAAAACTTTTGCAAAGCTAAACTCTATATTGTAATCTCCGCAAACGCCCCATTTGTTTTCTCACCACAATGATTCAAGATACTCCAGAATCTTTCTATGTGAATCTCTTTTACAAGTGAACCTCATCTGCAACCTAGAACTCAACAATAACAACCCACTATTGAAGAATTAACTCACTCAGCATATGCACACACAACACATACAATCCACATAATCCAAAGTATCCAATCACATCCCCCCCCCCCCCCCTTTTAAATTCCTAATGTCCTTATCAAGGCCCACATTGTATTGCAATGCCCCCTAGTCACATGGTGTTACTAGGTTGGCTCTAATACTATTTTTTACAACCTGAGGAAATGCTATACCCCAAAAGAACAATTCAAGTTACAATTGAGACCCTGAGTAATCACTTTATAACCCAGTTTATTTAAGTAAATACCCAATGTGAGACTCAGCACATGCCTGCACAAAACACACTTATCCAATCCAATCCACATTTTTCGAACTATCACATCTACAATCTTGCTTGAGTGAGAGTGAAGCAAAGTTTCTGCCTATTTCAATGTTTCGTTTGAGCAAGTCTCAATTTTCGCTTGAGTGAAATTCTTTGGTCTTTAGATTTTCAATCAGCTCATTGACTTCTAACATAATTCAAATACATCAATTCCAGGCCTCTTTGACACTAGTTTTGTCATATGGACTTTGCCAACATCTAAAACCAAGCAGTCTTCTTTTTCAAGGTCATGAAAAGAACCAGAAAAAGAGGAAGCCTAACAAATGCATACTTGATCTTCCCTTAGGTCCCTGCAATGTCTTCCAGGTGAACCATATTGACATTCATGGGTCATATGACGAGTGTGTGCTGTGAATGACAACTTATTTTCTGTCATCTTCTCAGCCAGTGGAGCTAATAATGAGTTCTCACAAACTTCTGATGCCCTTATTTTTCATGCTACTCATTCATCAATATATAATCATTTTAGGTCCACTAATTTCATGGACATTAAATGACTTGACTAACCAGCATCTATAAACCAAACTTGCAGCTAGTTCTATGATCGTTGTATATGATACAGAGTCTGACAGGTGTATATATATATATTTTATAGGTAATCAGAAATCTTATATTAATGAAAAAAGACATGAGAAGTACAAGATGTTCATGATGACGAACAACAAAAGAAAAAGAACACACAACACAACAACAAGAGGGGGGTCAGGAGACTAGGCTAAGAGAAGACATAAACTCAGAAAGAGAAGAACACTCAGTAAAACCCCAACAACAAGACCACTCCAAAAGACTGCGTTAGCATAGAATCTTTAACTCCTCCAACGTCTTCTCTTTATCTTCAAAAGATCGACAATTTCGCTCCAACCACACAATCCACATTAAGCACCCTAGAACCATATTCCAAATTTCCGAATTATGCTTTCCAAAGCACTGACGCCAACTACTCGCCAATGATATCAGCATTACCCAATGAATACCAAAAGCCTGAAGCATAAAAGATGACAGGACAACAAAGAAGATGGTCAGAGAGAGAATACCACTTAGTAAAACCCCAACAACGAGACTACTCCAAAAGACTGCGTTAGCATAGAATCTTTAACTCCTCCAACGTCTTCTCTTTATCTTCAAAAGATCGACAATTTCGCTCCAACCACACAATCCACATTAAGCACCCTGGAACCATATTCCAAATTTCCGAATTATGCTTTCCAAAGCACTGACGCCAACTAGATAACAAACTCGCCAATGATCCCGCCATTACCCAATGAATACCAAAAGCATGAAGCATAAAAGATAATAGGACAACAAAGAAGAAGGTGGCTTGCCAACTCCCCATCACAGCAACACATACAACACCAATTAGCCAAAGAGCGACCCTTAAGCATTAGATTATCCAAAGTGAGAATCCGACCATGAGCAGCTCTCCACAAAAAGAATGTCACGCGCTTAGAAATCTTTGGTTTCCAAACACCCTTCAAAGGAAACAAAGAATTCAAGGCACCCCGAATCGCATGGTAGTAAGACCGGGAGTCAAAGTTACCATCCCCTTTTAGCCGCCAGCAAAGAGTATCTCTCCTATCACCCCAACAGGTATATATATATATACGGCACAATTCTAGGAGATCTATACTGCTTTGAAACTTTTATAGCAGACAATACTTTTCTAGATTATGGATTTGGATTGAGGAATCTGGATTGTGGTTCTTAGATTGTGGTTCTTAGGGTACTAGTGAATTATTTTAACTCCACTTAAATAAAATAAAAAAGGTGAATTATGGTAAATCTGTGACAATCAGACCACACGCTCATATAAGTTTTCCACTTCAACTTCATTAAGGTTAATTCTATAGGTTATCTCATCCTTTTTTTTATTGCTAAGTTACATGCACCTAACAAGACTTGAACCACAGACTCATCCTCCACCTAGAACTTATAGAGGGAGGAGGCGCCAATTGAGCTACAGCTTATTAGCTTATCTCATCTTTGATCTTTGATGTCCCTTTAAGAATCAGCAATCAAATATGAAAAAAGAAATGGTCAAAGGTCAGTACTGTCTTTTGCATCCAATGATTTTCACTCTTCCGTGCATTCAACTAGTCCTTTATAAAATTAATTTCCTGAGGCCCCACCAAGTATTGAGTTCAAGCCCAATTCCACAGCCATAAACACAATGCAAGCTGGGTAGACCATGGTTAAGCTCACTCAATTTATGACCAAAATTCTTGTTGTAGAGCAGTTACGCCCTGCTTGACCTGTACCTCAATGGCGCCAATTGATCAAAGCTTGTTTCTTAAGTGTGTCTCTCTTACTCTTACATTACTTTAGCAAGCACACCAAAGTTTACACAACGCAGTTATAGAGACTTCAGACATAATAGTAATTGCTAGCACATGTCCAAGTGAAACTGAAGAACTGTAAGAACTCAAAAGGCATAGAACAGAGAAGACCCATAGCCATTTGCTGTCTGCAATCTTGTAGGTAATGTAAGGTATGTCAATAAATAAGGGCAACATTAAAAAATGATAAGCCTACCTCGTAATCACAATCCAGCCAAGCTAGTACATTTCAAGGAACAAAAACTAACGCAACAAGAGCAATAGTAAAACTTGTAAATAATATAGAAACAGGCTTAACAAAAATGAATGAACAGTAATAAACATCCAACAGAAATGTGCATCTGTTATATAGAATCTGACATTTTCCATTTCCATTTGAAAACTCAAGTACTTGAATCCAACATATCAATCAGAAAAAACCCAACATTAACAACAGCATTCCTGAGTATTAACTAATAAATAAAAGGAATAAACTTGTATCTAACTCTAGTTGCATACTCCATATAACTCTCACCAAATGTCTCAACCATCAAAGCCTCTTCGAGTTTTGCCTTCTGCTCATAGTAAAACAAACAAACTGCTGCAACAAACAGCAAGCTCAAAGGTGCTCGAAGTGCAACACAGAAAGTAGCAAACAGTAGCATTGTAGACGAATATATTGGATGACGGACCCAACGATAAGGCCCAAACTGCACCACAGCAGTTGGCACAACCACCTTTTCTGAATACTTTGCAAGATACAACGTCGAATTATACTGCATTAACATTGTCAATATTATCAAAATCCAAACCCCCACATTTGTCCACCCTCCAGGAATGCGGTGCAGCTCAGGCCCTTCAAATGCAGCCAACCAGTGCCCAACCATAACTCCAACACAAAACAAAAGGCGATACCACTTGGGTGGGTTCACATCCCACTTGGGATCATGTGGACGAGCATAGTAATCGCCATATAACCTTTTCCTTACACTAACATTGAAGAAAAAGAAATAATGGTATACAAAGAAGAACACAAAAGGCCAACCTTCAAGATAGCCATTGAAATGGGCTGGTGGGACAAGAGTGAGCCAAGTAAACGTGGAAGTAACAATGGCAAGTTGCTCAAATATGTTTGCTTCACCAAGTAAATGCTTGCGAAAGCTATATAACCCGTAAATTGCAAGCGCTATCGCCACAAACCATGGCCAGAACAACCATGTCCAGCTGAAGTACATCCAGAAAAAGGGGTTGAATAGCATATTTACAGTCCATTTTGTGGCTGCAACGGCAATGGATAAGACACCAGACCACTTCACAACATCAATAGGAGTTAACTGAGAAAGGGTCTTCTTCAACGAATCAAGTGAGAGGTTTTTGAGGGGTTTTAGCAATGGGTTCTGAGAATCCGAGCTAGTAGTGTTGGAATATGAGCATTTGAGAGGAGTCAACAAATGGGTTTTTGTTCTTGTCGGTGAAAATGCTAATGGGCTTGCATTAAATTGCCAATGTGATGGTGGTTTGATGGGTTTAAGACTTTGGTGGCGCTGATAATTGGTGCTTGGCAAGTGTTTGTTGAAAGGTCTGAAGAGAGTTTGTTGTTTGTGAGTGTTATACCAAAAGGGAGGGTTTTTGAGTGGAGGACAATTGAGCTGGCTTCCATGGTTGATTGAGGAAAAACAGCAATGAATTTCTACGAAAATTTAGCAAATAAGTTGAGCGGAGCATTGCTTTGAATAGAAAATGAAGCAAATGGAAATGCGGAAGAGATTCATGTTCTTCTGTGTCAGTCACTGTGTCGTCGACAATGTGGCTAAGGCTTCTTTTTTTGTGGGTCTTGACTTTTGAGTTTTGACGACATTTTGGTTCGTTGGGTATTTGGGTTTTGATTATATGTGGGTTAATTGGGCCCAGCCCATCTTAGTAATGGCAAAAGTTTGAGTTTTAGTTATGACCGGTTATGTTAAGGAAAATAACCTCTTTTTTTCTTTTCTTTTTCTTTTTTTTGGATAAGTTAAGGAATGCGTAAGAGTTTTTTTTTTTTTTTTTTTAATAACACCTAAGAGTATTGGTTTATGAACTATTTGTAGAAACATTTTATAGAATAATGCTAAAATAATTAAATTTTTTGATAGTTTTTTATATTTTTTATAAAAGTAGTATTAAAAACTTTTCTGATATAACTTATTAACAATTACCCTAAAGGCATCTGTTAACATGACCATTTTTTTCTTTTATGCATTTGGTGGCAAATGGTCACTATGTGGATCCCACCTTAAAAATTCATTATTCTTTCTTTTTCCTTCCCATTAACAAGATGACAAGTTAAGAAGGGAAATAATTCTCCCTTTTCCTTTTTTTTTTGTTTCTTTCCTATTCCATTTTCTTCTCTCTTCCCTTAAAGAGTGTTAAGCAGGAAGCTTCACATAGACATGGCAAAATAGGCGGATCGGGTCGGGTTAATCGAGATGTGGGTCAAATGGGTTGCGGGTTAAAAATGGGTTTAGGATCAATCGGGATGCGGGTCGGGTTAACCAATATTTTTCACATGATTTTTTTTTTAATAAAGAAAATAACATTTATTTGTCATTTGAAAAGTCATGTAACAAATTACTTGATGTAAAATGCATTACTTTGAATTCACCACTTATATCAAGAATGAACTCAATTAAACTTATTAATACTTATTCAATAATTTTAAAATTATACAAATCATAACATTACTATCTAAAACAAAATAACACAAAGATAAGTAAAACAAATACATAAATTTTTATCTCTACACAATATCATTATCCCATAATAGAATTACAAATGACTTATTGGATAATTTATTTGACAAAGAATAAAAACATATAAGAAATTTACAATCTTGAAAATTAATTTTATAATCTATTATCAATTGTAGTTGACACTCTATTTTAATTTGAGATATACATTAAAGTTTGATTGTTTACTTATTTATACATGGTCTCTTTTATAAATATTATATCATTGTTAAGCAACACACACTCTATGAAATATCATAATTTACTTTGAAAAGTCGTTTATTTTGGACATAAATTGTTTAAAAAAAATAGATCTAAACATTCATAATTTATATTAGTTTGATACTTTGGCTTTACTATTTTCATAATTGTGAATGTTTCTTACACATGTCTACAATTTTAAATTTATATTTTTAACTCTACAATAACTAGATTATCTTAGCATATATTTTGCTATTTGATATTTAAAAAATTTTACTTATTACAAAATACTAAACCATTTATCTTTCAATTAATTTAGATGAAGTTATGTAAATGTCTCAATTGTTTCCTTAAAACTTACAACAAACAATTAAACCAATATAGTCTTAATTTTATTAATTTTTTTACAAAATAAAAAAGTTTTAAAAAATGGTTCAGGTTCGGGTTGGGTCAGGTTGACTCGCAAAAAACACAGGTTGGGACATGGGTCAACCCATTTTTGCTTCAGGTAAAAAAAAAAAATCAGATTCGAGTAGAGTCAGAAAATTCTAACCCGTTTTGCTATGTCTAGCTTCTCATACAAGAATAAAGTTAAAGTTCAATTTATTCCCTTGATTTTTACTTCAATTATAATTTAGTTTATAAGGATTAATTTATGTCCATTTAATCCCCACATTATCAAAAGGGGTAATTATAGTAAACTTATTTGTAGTTTGGCTCAAAATCACTTTGTCTACTTGTGGTTTAAAAGATGTCACTTTATCCACTTAATATAAGCTCTATTTGTCTTCCGTAACCCATGCCTGTTAACAACAAGGATAAATAGGTATTTTTGTTGTCCTTTTTTGTCTCTCTTCTCCCAAAACAATAAAACACATACAAAAACAAGATCAAGAAATGTTTTTGAAAAAAAAAAAATTGTAGATGAAGGAAGAATTCATCCAAAAACTAAAACTAAATCAAACACATTCAACCAAATATTCAGATTTTTAACTAAATATTCAAACCCATCTATCATTAAGATTTTGCAACCAAAAACTAAAACTAAAACTAAATCAAACTCATTCAAATGTTGAACACCCAGAACATACACCCAGAAACTTGTATGTTCAACACCTAGACCATGGAGAACATACTCCCACTCCAACCTTCCCTCACTCACCACAACCACCTTTCCTCCCCAATTCCTAAAAGAAAAATAGTTTCCATTTCTCATAAAATCCCTCAGCACCAAACTACCAAAATTCAAAATCCGCTTCTCAACTTCAAAGGACAACAAAAACAGTGTCAAGAGAGGTTGCTAAAAAACTTGTTGGTTTGGTTTTGCTTGGGGGTAATTGGTGGAGTCTACGCGAGAAAGATGACAATGTAGAAAGTAATACAAAGTTGAGGGCAGCAAAGCCAATCATAGTGGTCTTTGCTCTTTGGTGAATGTGGGAATTGATTGTCGATGATAATAGAAATTTCTCAAACACATTCAGATTTGCAACCAAAAACTAAAACCAAATCAAACCCACAACCACCATTGGACATAACCCATAAATCTTGAACATAAATCTAAAAAAAAATCATACCCAAATCAAACATACCACGCCACCTTAAATTTGTTAACTTTGTATATTTGATATTATTTTGAACTCCTCTACCTTGTCCTACCAATGCATAAAAGGAGATTGTCATAGCTTTGATGTAGTAAGAAAGAAACCCATATAAACAACTCCCTTTTCCCCTTCAAGATCTCAAGTAGTGTGCTTCGTTGATGGTCAACCACTTCTAGTTATAATGTTGTCAACAACACTATTGTTGTCATTGTAGGACCCAGTAAGGGCTGCTACAAAACTCATCCAAAAAAAGGTTTAGTGTGTTATTAAACTCTCTTAATTTTTCTTTTTTAGAAGAAAAATAATTGAAATTGGCCTTTATATGGTGTGTGCTAAAGGCGGAAACTTAAGATATAGTGATCTTAGGTTGTTAGAGTCAATGGGTGAGCCTCATTTATCACATTATTAATGCCTTAGAACATCCACATTGGTGGTTCTAAAAAGCTATTTTTAGCAGAACCAGCATGTACAAAAAGGGTGCAACATTGGTAGTGGTATAGGTAAAATTTTTACCTACACAGCTACAATGCACATCTATATATGGTTGTGCATTGTAGTTCAAAGCTAAACTCACAAATAATTTTTTATTCCTACCTCCTATTAAAATATTATTTCTTTAGTTTTTTTCTATTTCTTTTTTCCTCTACCCAATTCAGTCTTACTTTCTCAAATCAAACTCTCAACTCTCTCTTAACTCTCACCTCTGCCAAGATTCATCATCCTCTCACCACCTCCACCGAAGCTCAATTTTCATTCTTTTTTTCTTTCTTCTTCCACTCCTCACTGGCCCACTTCCCTGCCCCACACCGCCAACCCACGCTGGCCCATCTCGCCCTCATCGTCAACCTAAGCCCCAAGTCCTAAGTTCGAAGCTGACTCACGCTGACCCATTTGGCCCTCTCTTCTGTTCGACCTATCTCAGCCTCTCTTCTTTGTTTGGGTACCAATTTCTTCAAAACTTGCTCGCTGATTTACATGTGAGCTGTCTCTGTATTTTTCATCATGTAATTCTTGGGGTTTTTAATTTGGGTAATTAGAATGATAAATTTTTCATGTCAGTTAGAAATTTTCTATTTGCAGGGAATTTATATTTGTTGATTTTAATGATAAATTTGCAACGAATAGGAATGATAAATTTTCTGTCTTTGCTCCTGATTTATGTTTATTGATTCTAATTTATTACAATAAAGGTTCATTTGGATAGAACTTATTGTTAAAAATTGAAAACACTGTAGCAAAATAATTTTTTAAATGTGTGAATAGTATCGTGGGACCCATTTTTTTTAATATAAAAAGAAAAAGTTTCTAAAAAGTGCATGAACAGTGCGAAATAGTGCGTGAACAGTAATCGCACAGTGGTGAACAGTAACTTTTGTCCTCCAGAAACACGTGCAGAGGAGAAGAAAAAGAAAAAAAAAGAAGGCTGAAACGCGTCCGAGGGAAATGTAAACCCAATAATTTGTATCCAAACGGATGCTAAATGTCATGTTGGAAATTGTTTTGGGAATTTTCTGATTGCAAGGAAGTTTATGTTTTTGTTTCTAATGTATTGGTGTAAATGTTAGTTAGGAGATTTTCTGTGTGCAGGGAAGACTACATTTTTTTGGTTTCTAATTTATTGTAGTATAAATTTGCAGGGAATTGGAATGTTAAATTTTTTTGTTTTGCTTCTTGTCAATTTTTTGTTTGTTGATTCTAATTTATTACAATAAATGTCATGTTGGAAATTGTTTTGGGAATTTTCCAGTTGCAAGAAAGTTTATGTTTTTTGTTTCTAATGTATTAATGTAAATGTTAATTTAGGAATTTTATGTGTACATGAAGTTTACATTTTTTTTTTAAATTTATTAAAGTATTGGTCTTTACTTTTAGTTTGCTTGGATGTATATATTGTTGTTTCTAATTTATGGAGTTACAACAAGACCTACCATATTACACGGGTAACATAAATGGGGATATTAATATTGACTCACCACTTTTGGGAACATCTCAAAATAATCCTATGTCAGTTTTTGATTCTCCACCTCAAGTTGAGAATGCCTCTTCTATGAAAGGAAAGCGGGGCACTAACTTTAGTGTGGAGGAAGATTAAGCCCTAGTGTTGGCATGACTCAATATTAGTGTTGATGCCATACACAATAATAAAAAAAACACATAATACATTTCGTCAAAAAGTTTGGGAATACTTCACGCAGTACAATACATCCGGTACTACATGTACTGCTATCTCCCCAATAAGTCATTGGACAACGATTAACAAGGAGACAAATAATTTTTGTGGGTACATGGCTAAAGTTAACACATGTCATCAAAGTGGTATAGCCGAATAAGATAAGGTATAAATTATATTGTAATAGTATTAACATACCCATTCACCAATAGTTTGAAGATGCTAATCATGTTATATTTCTTTTCGCATTGGTAATAGTATTAACATACCCATTCACCAATGCGAAGACTTTGTATAAAGAGACTTTCAAGAAACCCTTTCATCTTGAACATTGTTAGCTCATGTTGAAAGGCCAACTAAAGTGGGTCAATTCTAATGAAAGATCGAGAGCATCCATGCCTCCAACTCTGGCTTCAACATCTATTGGTTATGGGGATTGTGGGTTCGAACTTGGTGACACTTCCAATTTTGAGAGGCCAATTGGTAAGGCCGAAAAGGCCAATCAAAAGAACAAAGCAACTATAAAAGGTGTAAGAGAATATTTGACCAAGAAAATGAAATTTATTGAAAAAACATAAGAACAAGAAAAAGAGTCTTTGTATCAAAGCGGAGAGGTTGCGCTTGAGAGAGTTGAAGGATAAGGAGAGAACTCGATTGGAAGAGGAAAATTTTTTTATTAAAGAGGGAAAAACTTAGGATTGAAAAGGAAAAAGTTGTGATTGAGAGGGAAACACTTAAGATGCAACATATGTTATAGGATGAGAGAATCATGAGGAAAGATATAAGTGCCTTGATCAGAGCACAAAAACTTTTTTATGAACAACTCTAAGAGAGAATCATGGTAAGACGAAGTTCACATAATTAATGGGTTTGATTGCATTTTGGATGTAGCTTAGGCCTTCATGTATTATGTAATATTAGGAAAAGGTTGGCACATTTAGATGATGCTTTGGTATAACATTTTCGTTTTTATTTTTATGTAGCTTATGATAGACCTTCATGTATTTTGTTAATATCTTATAATAGACCTTCATGTATTTTGGTAGTAGCTTATGGTAGGTATTTTATGTATTTTGGTATTATCTTTTGAGAGGCCTTCATGTATTTTAGTAGTGGCTTATGTCACTTGATTTTAATTTTAAACTAGATGCATGTATAAATCTTTACATTTATTGTTCATCTTGCTTGTGTTGTGACTTGTGCGTGTGTGCTTGTCGGCGTAATGATTGCTTATGGCACTAAAAGCATGGATTGCTTAGAGCATTTGCAACAGTGTAGCTAAATAGCTATATAGCGAATGTCGAGATTTTTAGCTCATGGCAAATTCCGAGATTTTCCAGGTATGTTAGGTTCAATTGATTGCATGCATTAAAAGTGAAAAAATTGTCTAGCTGCATAAAAATGTCAATATTGTAGTCATGTTCATGAGCATACTATTATTTTGGAGGCAGTAGAATCATATGATCTTTGGATATGGTATGCTTTTTTTGGGTTATCTGGGTCAAATAATGATATTAATGTGTTAGAGCGGTCTCATATATTTTATGATCTTGCTAAAGGATGTGCTCTTGCAGTGCATTACTCAATCAATGGTCATGACTATATAATGAGATATTATCTTGCTAATGTCATATATCCAAAGTGGGCAACATTTGTGAGAACAATCTTAGCTCCACAAGGACAAGAGCGAAAATTATTTGTAGTAGCCCAAGAGGCGTTTAGGAAGGATGTTGAACGTGCATTTGGAGTACTTCAAGCACGTTTCACAATTGTTCGTGGACCTGCATAATTTTTCCATCTTGAAACACTCTAAAAGATCATGAAAACATGCATAATTCTCCATAACATGATTGTTGAAGATGAGCGAGATGATAATGAAGTGATAGACTTGGATTATGAACAAATTGAGGGAGTGGATTATCCTCCTATACAAGTGTCACGTGAACAAAGTGATAGATTTATGGCATACATTCAGAGTTATGGACGCATGAGTCATAGGAACTTGTGCGAGTGTGTGAGTTTTATTGTAATTTGGTTTGAGTTATGTATGTGAATAATCTATAGATTACATTGTTCTAGCTATAATATGTGTTCCATTTTATACGTTTTCTTATAAGATTTCTCTATTTTCATAGTTCACATTGTTCCAAGATTGTTTTCAAACAATTGAGACAATTGTTTTAGTAAAAAAAAAAAAAAATTGTATATATATATAATTTAAGGTTAAAAAAAATAATGTTGTTGCATTAGACAATTATTTGCTATTGTGACTATTGAGAAATTTGTTTAGTAAAAAGACAAATTGTATATATATAATTTGGGGTTAAAACAAAATATTATTGTTACACTAAATGATTATTTGCTATCATGATAATTGAGAAATTGTTTTAGTAAAAAAAAAAATTGTATAAGTATAATTTGAGGTTAAATACTTGTTACACTAGACGATTATTTGTTATCATGTGGCAACGGCGGTGACGGTGGTGGCGGTGGCGGCGGCGGTAGTAGTTGCAGTAGTTGTGATTGTTGTTTATTGTAGTGAATATCATTATTTTATTGTAGTAGATATATTATTTTATTATGATGTTTATATTATTTTATTGTGTTGAAAGTTAAAATAGATTCATTGATACTGGATGTTTTGTAAAATGAATAGGTAAAATAAATAAAATAACTTTTTGTGGTACTAAATAGTTAAAAAAATAGCTCCACCAATGTGAATGCTCTTACATGCCATAAGGCTAAAGTGGTGGGAATAGGTTGTCAAATTTTCTTGAGTTTTGTAGGATTATAAAATTCATTAGTCTATATACCATACTTAATCAGCTTAAGTTTTGCTTATCATAAACTTTTAGTTCCAGTCCAACTTAGAGAAAGGTTTTTAGCTAAAGTTAGATTCTTAGGCTATTTGTCATACGATTGTTGGGCTGCTACTCTTATGTTTAAAATATTCTGTTTCTATAAAAAAAAAAAAAAAACCTAGTTCAAAGTGTTGCATTCCAAAAAACCAAACTATTTTCGATTAGGAGTTCAAACCCTTCATTCTCAATAGTTGTAACAATTCAATTGGGAAAAAAAAAAATCATTTTTCTAAAAATGGAAAAACAGTTGTCACGAGACCCATTTGGAGGCCACGTATGTGATGATGACAAAATTGATGCTAATCCACTACATTTTAATATATATGCATCTTAATATAATAATAATTTAAAAATGAATGAAGCATGTGCCTTCCAAGTAAAAAAAAAAAAAGGTAGATTAAATTGCAAAAATCCTCATTTTCAAAGCATTGAATTCTGTTAATTAGTTCTTTGGGTTATAAACATAAAATGTAAATATCCACCTGGAAGCCAAGGCAGAAAGGTTGAATGAATCAATCTGTGGGCGTATATTGTGTCTTGTTTGCCAAGTTATCAACCTACCCCAAAAAAGAAAAAAATCGTGGCTGCTGACCCCAACACACAAAACATAAGTGTACAACGTTACGCTTATGCCCCACACTCAAAAGTAAAAACGCGACCCCAATGTCTCGCCTCCAAACACAAACGCAGGCACACCACCACATATATCATCAGCTCCAAACCAATCTCTAACACAACACACAACTCTTCCTTAAAAACCCATTCTCCTTTTATTACTATGACTTCCTTCTATCTCTCCCACAATTAAAACCCTCCCTACTATAGTTAGTTGTTTTACAACGTTATAATACTAAGATTGTTTGTTGTTGTTGTTGTTGCTTAGATCTGTTCCAATTTTGAGTTCGCTTCTTCCAAAACTATGAGCTTCTCTAGACTTGGTCGTTCCTTGTCACGATCTTCTCGCTCCAGAGTATGCTTTTTCTCTCTCTATCTCTATCTCTTGCTTTTTGTTTGGTTTGTTTATTTTGATTATTAAATTTTTTGGTGGAGCTAGAATTTGTTGTGTGGTGGTAATGGAGGGAGATCGGCGATCGTGAACGAAGCGCTTTTGGGAGTGCCACGTGTCAATGACCCGGTGGATTTGGGGTTAGGGTTTTTGAGGCGGTACTTAGCTACACTCGGAGCTCACAAACGCTTTGTTTCCAAGGCTTATTTGTCTGATTTGAACCATGTTCTTGCTAACCCTAGATTACGTCGGTTTTTCTCCAGTGAAGCCCCAAAGAAAAAGAGTAACTACTTTTTAAATATATTTATATATATTTTTTTGCTGGGTTTCTCTTTGGCTTTAATGGGTTTTTATTATTAGTAAAAAAGAGCCTAAATTTAATGAGCAATAGTTGTTTCTAGAGGTAATTTTGGAAATGGAAAAAAATGGTGATTGGATTGGGTTGGATTGGGTCGTGGGTGTGAAAAAGATTGAGTTTTGTGTTTGGTCTTTCATTTTGCAGATTATGAGAACTTTTATCCCAAGGAAAAGAAGGAAATTCCAAAAGGAAACGGGCGGAAGTCAGAGTCCAAAGGTGAACACTTTGTACTCTTGTCAGTTGTAATAATGGTTGTTATTTATGCAAATTTTGAACGTCATCATTGGTTTTGGGAATTTTGAGATTTTCATTGGTGATTGTTTGGAAAGAAATTATGGTTTTAGAAATGGGAAACCAAGTAGGATGTAAATGTTTTAATTGTTAAGATGCTTTTTTTTTTAGTGTATCTCTGTGTTTTGGGGTGCTGACTGGTAAGAAAATTAGTAAGGCTATAATCATTCTCGTATGTGTGTGTGTGTCTTGTTTAGTGTCGTGGTGCTGTAAGGGAGCATGTGAATGCTATTTATCAAAAAAAGGGAGAAAGTGAATGCTGAAGGTAATATGTCAATTGTGGTTTGCAGCAATATAGTGGAGCTTTAGATGTCATTGGTAGTTTCATTGGTTTGCTTTTAGGGAGCTTTTACATTTTATGGTGGATGCTGCGATTCTCTAGGTAGTTTTGATAATCTCTCATCTAACCTTTGGAAAATAAATGCCTCCAGTTTAGATGGCAGGTAGTACCACTTGTAGGGCAGTTCCTGTTTTTGAATCTAGGAAATGGTTAGCTTGTTCTGTACTTTAAGCTGCTAGGGGAACAAGGTTTGGTTGGGGTGCACTGGGCTTGTGTTTTTTGTTACCCCTTCTTCCCCCTCCCCCCCCCCCCCCCCCCTCTCTCTCTCTCTCTCTCTCTCTCTCCTCTCTCTCTCTCTCCACACAAAAAAAAAAAAAAAGAGAGAAAAAAACATGAGGAATCCATGGAAAAAACTCATCACTTTTTAAAGTTTTATGCATAGCGCAAGTAAATACCATAAAACTTGAAGTGGAGCAATGAAGCTATCTTACTGCAAACATGTAGGAGATAGGGTAGCTAAGTGATACATATCTTCCATTCCCAAATTTACACTCCCTCCCTCTGCCGTAAATTCATTAAAAACTTTGTTGCGAAACAAGCAACATGGTATTTCCAGCACGAACTTTCCTACTGGCCTATACTCTTCTTGAAAATATTAAACTTTATTCTCTCTAGGTCTCCGTTGTTCATGTTTCTGGTTTCTGTTGCATTCCATGCTGGGTATGAGATATAGATCTTTCACAATTCTAATAACTTGATTATTCTTCTAACTCCAGATGAGTCAAACACCGATGATCATGGGAGTTTTCAAGAAACTTTCATGAAGCAATTTCAGAATTTTATCACTCCTTTACTAGTGATTGGGCTAGTTCTTTCTTCCTTTTCGTTTGGTCCTCGTGAACAGCAACAGGTAAATCCTTTAGTAACTTCAGTAGAATGCCATTAGCTTCTTGTTCTTTCAGTATTAATTTTCTTCATATAATTTTGTATTACATTTTTAATCTTCATAAACAATGCATAAGGCCCAACTATAGCCTGTTTTCTTTATTTTGTCACATAAAGGAACGAAGCTAACAATTATAGATATGAAACTTTGCATCATAACCTATATCTGGCAGGAGCTCCTCTTCTATTTTTATATTAATCTCTTTACCTTTACTTGGTATGCAATCTCTCTCTGTGTTTGTCTCTCTCTTTAATTTGGTCCATTATCTCAAAAAAAAAAAAAATTGTTTTGTCTTTTGGCTGAGAACTGGTCATATAAATTATTTACGAGAATAAGGCTCAGTCTACATTGATTCCTTGAGAAATTGTTCCTCATTAAGCCCAAGTTTATCATAAAGCTTAAATAAATAATGGTTAGTTTTCAGTCAGCTCAGATGATTAGTCCCTGCAAATTGCAAAGTAGAAATTTATAATTCTGGAATTTGTACTTATCAAAAAAAAAAAAAAATTTCCTGGAATTTTCCCCTGGAAATATAATCAATTGAAATGTAGCCTTGGATTTTCTGATTTGGTGAATCTATATATTTGCAATGAAGAACACATTGTAAATTTGTTTGCTTATCTATTATATTTTGACAAATTATTTGTCAGGAGCCTTGTAGCTCAATTTGCACCACCTAGTGTTTCCCTTGGAGACATCCAGACCCCCACCATCAATTATTATTATATAAAAAAAATTAGACAAATTAAGGTTTTTTTAATAAGACAAATTTTAACCAATGTTATGAATACTGTTTCGGTGCCTGTCTTAGTTTGTCCATTGGAATGGAATGTTTTAGTACTTGTTCGGTACCGGCTCATTTCAGTGTACCATTTCGGAATTACCACAAATATATATATATATATATATATATAATTTCATATCCTATTACTTACAAAAAAAATTATAAAAAATTAATATTTTTAATATATTTATAAAACTTGTTATCTTAGAACTAATATAATCATTCACTTAGGGTCCGTTCAGTTGGAGGAGTGGAAAAGTGGGAGGATGGAAAATTGTGGGAGGATGAAAAATATTATAGTTTTCTGTCTTGTGTGTTCGGTTGGAGGGGTGGAAAAGTGAGAGGATGGAAAATTCTTTTGTTAGGTTGGAGAGAAAAATGGAAGAATGGAAAATGTAATTTATATAAATTGACTATTATACCCTTGTTACATAATATGTAAGAAATAGATTTATTTGTACTCATTATATAATATAAAATTTATCACATCATATATATAAATTTATATTATTATAATGTAAAAATTAGATTACGTCACGTTAAAAAAGAAAAAGAAAAAGAAAGAGGGAACGATCGTTGAAAAAAGAAAAAGAAAAAGAGAACGTCCTGAACATTGACAAAAAAAAAAAAAAAGAACGTTCAGGTCCTGAATGTTGAAAAAAAAAAAAGAACGTTCAGGTCCTAAATGTCGGAAAAAAAAAAAAGGTTGGGGAGAGGACCACTTTTCTCCCCAACGTTTTCCTCCCAATTTGGGAGGAAAATATGTGGGCCCGGGAGGAAAATTTTCCTTCTGGGTTTTCCATCTTTTTTTTTTTTTTTTTTCTCCAAACGAACAATGAAAAATGCTATTTTTCACCATATTTTCCTCCCTTTGTTTTCCATCCCCCTATTTTCACTCCAAACGGACGGGGCCTTAAACTATATTATTTTATTAAAGTATTCTAATTAATTCTTTTAATGCAAAAAAAAAGAAGCAAAATGAAAGTATGAAACTTAGAAAATTGGCTTGCACACTGCCCAACCACTTAGTATTTTCAATATTTTATTCTTTTTTATTACTCCTTTTTTCCTCACCAGCTGTGTTACTCTCTTTTCATTTTTAATATTTTTTTTTGCTCTTGTATTTTCTCATTCACACTCGTCTAGTTACACTCCTCAATTTCCACTCTTCTCAATTTTAAATTTCCTCTCATCTTTGTCATTTTATGTTGGCTTCCTCTTTGTGTTTCCCTTGTGCGTCTTCTTCAACAGTTCAACCTAATGACAGTAAACTACCAGTGCCTCATCTCATCTGACTTCTCCACTTCTCACCCAAGTTTCTCACCGTGTTTTTTTTGTTTTGCTTTTATTTTTGTTGTAAGGTATGTTTGTTTATTTCATTTCTTTCTTCTTCCATTTTTTTTTTTTGGTTGAGGTTTTAGTTTTACAGTCCAAACTCCATGCTGGCCGAATCTTGAATTTCGGCCGGTATTTACCGAAATGACCTGAAACACCCGAAATGAACTAGAATGACCCAAAATTTTTTCCGAGGTGGAATAGGAGGGGTTATTATTTCGGTTTGTTTACCAGTATGGTATTTTCTGGCTGTTTTGGCTGGAATGGAACAAAGTTGATAACATTGATTTTAACTCAAGTGACTCTGACCAGAGCTTGTTCTAGAGAAATTGTTCTCTCGACCTAGATTCCTTCTTACCATTGGCTGATGCACCATCATATTAAGTGCTTTCTTGCCGAGCGTTGGTAAAAGCATCAAGCACACTTAAGTGCACAGACCTCTGAAAGCCTAGGTGCAAAGCACAAGTGCACACCTGATTGACGTAAAGTGCACATTTTTCAAATATAATATATAATAACCTCTAAAAAAAGCTTCATAGCATATAATCAAAAAGTTCATAATCCAAAATAATATTACTTTTTTATAAATAAATATATATTTTATTGCAAAGAGACTACTCCATGTACAAGGGACACAGAGAAGTATAAAGAATTGCAAAAGAACAAAATTATATATAGAGAGACACAGCAACTTTGTGAATTCTAGAGTGGAGATGCTATTAGTGATGCCTTATGCATGAGGCCAATCAAATAAACAGCTAAACATAGCCTAGGTTGCACCGACATGCCATTTTTGGTGTTATGTTGGTGTTCGACACTTATCGGACTTTGGAACCGGTACGATTCGCCGGACTTTGATGTCCGAGCAGTGTATTTTTTTTTTTTTTGCTTCTCCGACACGGCGCTGACGCGTCCGACACGCCAGTAGTGAAAAAAAAATCACAGATTTTGACAAATAGACTTACCAATACCATTAATCTTGTGATATACCCTAAAACAAGTCTGAGAAGTCATTAGACCAAAACCCACATCTCAGATTCTCAAGTTTTCACTTCTCAACCCACCCAACCTCCCTCTGACCTTTGCCCGCTGCCGCTGCCCTCTGTCCCTCGCCGAAGCTAGATCGGGCCGATCGGCAAGCTCCATAGACATCGAGCTGTGCCCTGTCCCTTCCGATCTCTCTCTCTCTCTCTCTCTCTCTCTCTTGATGTGGACAACAGGTCAGGTCCGACCTCTTTAAGCTTCTCTTTGTTTTTTTGTTTTTGTTTTTGTTTTTGTTTTTGCAGATATAAGATATTTGGCCATTAGGTTTGGGTGAATGGGTTATAACGCGTATTGTTTTTTTTAATCCCACTCCCACTATCATTGTGTGAGAGTGGGATATAATATAATGTTTTTTTTTTGGTTAAAGGGATATAATATAATGTTGTTACTGCCATTATGTGCCATATATAATGTTGTTAGTTGTTACCGGCATATAATATAAGGCAAAATTTGGTAAATAGTACAATTTTAGGAAAAAATTCGGTGAATGGCATGCACTTGAAAGTATTTAGTTAGTTGGACTGATTTTGGAAATCGAGTTTGCTAAGCTCAAGTTTCACCTCAAAATTGATTTTGCTATTCTCGAGGTCTGACCAACATAAATCTGACGTGGAATTAAAAAAAAAAAAAGCCACGTGGAACTCGAGTTTAGTAAAACTAAACTCGAGTTCCAATTGGATAATTTTTTTACCCTTTTAGAAATCGAGTCTAGCAAACTCGAGTTCCTGGCAGGTAAAACTTTTTGAAAATTGGAACTCGAGTTTCAATTAATTTTCTCCAACCACCACAACTGTCTCAGCTTTCCATAACTCTCAAAATATAACAAATCCCAGCTCTCTCCCACGCCTAATACACAGATTGCTTTCCTAGCTCTCTCCCATGCTATTTTTTTTTTAATAAATTTTTTACTTCAAAGCAAACTTTCATTGATCTCTACAAAATTAAAAGCTTCATTGATCTCTACTACACCGTGAAGGAACGGCAGTGAGGGACGTCTGAGAGAGACCGGAAAGAGAGGGTCGCGTGAATGAGAGAGACCAGAGAGAGAGGGATGCCATGACTGCTGAGAAGAATTAAAATCTGAAAGTGGTAAGCCCTAGACATCGAGTTCCTCAATCTCGGTTTCCATTTGGGTTTTTATTTTTTATTTTTTATTTTTTTTACTGCATGGAACTTGAGTTTCATAAACTTGAGTTCCACGTGGGTTTTTTATTTTATTTTATTTTATATCCATGTCAGATTTATGTTGGTCGGACCTTGAGTATAGAAAAATCAACTTTGAGGTGGAACTCAAGTTTGCTAAACTCGAGTTCCAAAATCAGTCTAACTAACTAAATACTTTCAGGCGCATGCCATTCACTGAATTTTTTCCTGAAATTGTACTATTTACCACATTTTGCCTATAATATAATGTTGTTACTGCTATAGTTTTATTTAAACATTTTGTGTATTATTGTACTACTTTAGGTGTTAGTTAACTTATTTGTAGTTCTTACATAATTTAAATTTTAGATATAAACGTATAATATGTCTAAAAATATTAAAAAATATGCCTAAATATAAAATTTAATTAATTATTTAATTGCTGTGTTCATGCTGTGTCGTGTCTGAGTCTGTGTCGGTGCATCATAGAACATAGCTAACAGTTGAGTCCATGTACTTTCCGCATCCTCAAACGTATGGTGAGTTCATTCCTGCCAAATTGTCTACGTCAAACATAACGGAACTAAGTTTCAAATGTTTGAAGAATGTTTACTGATCCAATTCCTTCATCCAAAGAAATGGTCAATCATCTTCGGGTAACACCCACTGAATTGCAAAAGATCTAAATGTAAAACTCCAAAAATCGAATGCAGCAGTGCAATGTAATAATAGATGATCCATCGTCTCCACACTACATCTAGACATACAACACCATCCTACTAGGGTATAACCATACTTGATGTGATTATGATTTTCCCCCATGTTGTAGTCCATTGAGCCCATTAACTAAATAAATAGTGCAATTGCACTCAATTTGTAAGTTCAAATATTACATAAGTTACTTATTTCAACTCCTTAGAAATTTTATATAGTAAAATTCAAAACAATTATCAATGGAAAATATGATAATAATCTAGTCAGAAAATTAAAACATTTTATAAAATCCCTTGTGCTTATAAAAATATATGATTGTAATATTATGATCAATGAAGTATATGGTTCAAAATATATTCGAAAGGCAAAATGTAAAAACCAAAAATCACAAGAATACGCAACACCTTAAGAATAGTGTTTTTTTTTTTTTTTTTCATAGCAAATAGCTTGTTCTTGTCCCCTAGTATGTAGACAATTTTTTTGGTGTAATGCGACACTTTCAAAATAGTGTTTTTATAATAAATTAATGTTCCATGTCAGTTCCTTCAACATCGAGCAATTAATTTTAATGATTCATATATTGTTCAGCAAAAAAAAAAAAGGGCCCCTAGGTGTACTTTGTGCCCCTAAGTGTATGGGTTACCATTTTTGCCATCTAGCTTGACGTCTCTCTGGGTGATTGCCTGTTTTGAGGCATTTCAACCTGTAATGTCGTGTTTGGATGATCACATAATGGTTGTAATTGGTGAATGTTATTTATTTTTAAACTGCTACATTTTTCCCAACTATTTGATTTCAATTGGAAAAAGTTTTGTTTTTGTAAGTTTTCTTATGCACATTCTTCAATTCCGTATTTTTGCAGATTAGTTTTCAAGAGTTCAAAAACAAGCTTCTGGAACCTGGTTTGGTGGACCATATAGTTATTACTAATAAATCAGTTGCGAAGGTTTATGTGAGAAGCTCACCGCAAAATCAAACAAGTGATGATGTTGTGCAGGGACCTGTTAGTGGCTCCCCTGCAAAAGGAAATGGGGGCCAGTACAAATACTATTTTAACATTGGAAGTGTTGAATCTTTTGAGGAGAAGCTAGAGGAAGCCCAGGAAGCATTAGGGATAGATTCTCATGATTTTGTTCCTGTAACATATGTGTCCGAAATGGTTTGGTACCAAGAATTAATGAGATTTGCACCAACTCTCTTGATTTTGGGATCCCTACTGTATATGGGGCGGAGAATGCAAGGTGGGCTTGGTGTTGGTGGTGGTGGTGGAAAGGGTGCCCGTGGAATTTTCAACATAGGAAAAGCCCATGTTACAAAAGTAGATAAAAATGCCAAGAATAAGGTTAGCTTTCTCTTTCCATAAGTGGATTTTGTTTGTTGCATTCAATTTTTCATATTATTAACCCACCCTTAGCAATAACTATAACACAGTTTTTATTCACCATGTTGCAAGAAAGGTACTCAAGAGTCCGTCTTTTTTTTTTGGCTGTGTTGGTCCAGGTCTATTTTAAAGATGTTGCTGGCTGTGATGAGGCGAAGCAAGAGATCATGGAATTTGTGCACTTCCTAAAGAACCCAAAGAAATATGAGGATTTAGGGGCAAAAATTCCAAAAGGTGCTCTCTTGGTAGGTCCCCCAGGTACAGGAAAGACTCTTCTAGCAAAAGCGACTGCAGGGGAATCTGGTGTGCCTTTTCTCTCCATTTCTGGTTCAGATTTCATGGAGATGTTTGTTGGTGTTGGACCGTCCAGGGTGAGAAACTTGTTTCAAGAAGCAAGGCAGTGTGCTCCCAGTATAGTTTTCATTGATGAGATTGATGCAATTGGTCGAGCAAGGGGGCGTGGGGGCTTCTCAGGTTCCAATGATGAGCGTGAAAGTACTCTAAATCAGCTGCTGGTAGAAATGGATGGCTTTGGAACCACTTCTGGTGTTGTTGTGCTTGCTGGCACTAATAGACCTGATATTTTAGACAAAGCTCTGTTGAGGCCTGGCCGTTTTGATCGTCAAATTTCCATTGATAAACCTGACATTAAAGGTCGTGACCAGATATTTAAGATCTACTTGAAAAGGATTAAACTTGATCATGAGCCATCATATTTCTCTCAAAGGCTTGCAGCTCTGACTCCTGGATTTGCTGGAGCAGACATTGCAAATGTCTGCAACGAAGCTGCTCTAATTGCTGCTAGGGGTGAGGGAACACAGGTCACAATGAAACATTTTGAGGCAGCTATAGATAGGATCATTGGTGGTCTGGAGAAGAAGAACAAGGTAACTCATTTCCAGCCACTTGTCATGTTACATGATGTAGTAACTTCTCAAATTTTAACTTTTGTGTGCATGTTCTTTCTGGGAGCAGCTTCCTTTGGGTAGTTCCACATGTTTTAAAACTTCCAGAGGACTGGAAAGGATTTTTGATCCATCGGAAAACCTGATATTTTTTTGAGTTTCAGTCTGACCTTTTCTTCCTATTGATCAGCATCAGTATTTCTGACATCCCTGTTTGTCAAGCAGGTGATAAGCAAGCTGGAGCGACGCACTGTTGCCTACCATGAATCAGGTCATGCTGTTTCTGGCTGGTTCTTAGAACACGCAGAACCCTTGTTGAAAGTCACAATTGTTCCTCGTGGTACAGCAGCTCTTGGATTTGCCCAATACGTTCCTAATGAAAACCTTCTCATGACTAAGGAGCAGCTTTTTGATATGACATGCATGACCCTTGGTGGTCGGGCTGCTGAACAGGTAACGATGTAGTTTCCTTACTCTTGTGGTTGTGTAATTTTCAACCAATAATGCAATGATGTTCATAGTTCACCTCATTTCCCATTTTGCACATACTGGCCCACCTTCCCCAACCAAAAAGAAATTTGGAAAAGATGAAATAGAAACCAGTGATGATATGGGGTCTAGTGTTTAGATCCAGGGGTCAAATATTCCCTCCCTATTTTTTTTTTTTTTCAAAATTCAACTATGATGGTAGTGAAGTGGATTTATTCTTTTGAATGCAGGTGCTGTTGGGGAAGATCTCAACAGGGGCCCAAAATGACTTGGAAAAGGTGACAAAGATGACCTACGCTCAAGTAGCAGTGTATGGTTTTAGTGACAAGGTGGGCCTCCTCTCTTTTCCTCCAAGGGATGATGCATATGAGATGGTCAAGCCCTACAGCAGCAAGACTGCGGCAATTATTGACAATGAAGTGCGAGAATGGGTGGGCAAGGCATATGAACGCACAATCCAACTCATAGAGGAACACAAAGAACAAGTGGCTGAAATCGCTGAGCTGTTGCTTGAAAAGGAAGTTCTTCACCCAGAGGACTTGCTTCGAGTTTTGGGTGAACGACCTTTCAAATCAAGTGAGATTACAAACTATGATAGATTTAAGCTAGGTTTTCAAGAGGAAGATGAGAAGACTGTAGAGACCCCTGCTAGTGCGTCTGAGGAGGAGGATGGGTCTTCACCCCTAGAGCCTCAAGTGGTTCCCACTTGATTACTAGGGACGTTCGTTTGTAATTGTAAATGAATTGTTTTTCATTCTCTTAATGGGGAAAAAATATGTATAATTGATTATAGTGTCATCTTTGCTTCAAAAGGTGACTTCGGAATAGATATTTCTTGTAATTTGTCAGCTGCTAATGCTATACCAAAATTCTCTCTTTTTTTATGTTCTCTTCTGGTCGTTTGAAATTTGAAGCTTTGCATTATTACAATTAGAAACATTCTTGGACCACTTACAATTATGATTTTCATGAATAGTTTTGTTTGTCTCTTAACAGTCAACCATGTTGAACAGCTTGGTATTTTGTGTTGTATCTAAGAACTTTAAAGCCGGCTTTGGTCAAAAAAAGAAAAAAAAGAAGAGTAAAAGAATAAGAAAATAAAAAGAGAAATCTTTGGCTAATTATAGTTTTCTCACAAAATAGATATAAGTTTATGTGAATTTTGATTTGTTAAAGCTTTGCATGCTACATTAGATAATCCATTTTGATTTTATGGGTAGAAATGCATGGCAGCTTGATTTTTCCTTGTGAAGGCCTTGATTATATTGGATTGTTTCTTTGTCACTAATATCTTGAATGAATGAAAAAAAATACTGATAATCAATGTTTATTTAAATATTGATAAAACTATAAAAATATTGATAATACCATGACCTACCTAAATATTATACGACATATATAGGAAACTATCTGGTCATTTCTGTTAGGCACTCAAAAGATTCTACTAATTCTCAGTAGTCCATATGGTATATTATATGCTGGACAATAATTACATACTCATACCAAAACAGAGCACTCTGCAAGTGAACTGAGGCTTATCTCTCAATGTTATGGCTAAAAATCTATCTTAAATTTGTTGTATTTCTTTCTTGTTTATTTGTTCTGTTGAGATTGCCTCTTTATTTATTTAGGTTTGTTGTATCTGCTCTGCGCTGTGCCGTCTATGCATTGCCAGATTCCCGAGCAGGAGTTTGAAGTTTCTGTTTCGTAAGTTGTTGTACTGATTTGGAGATATAGAGAGCTAGTAGAATGCTAAAGACTTTTCGGAAGTTTCTGTTAATTTTAAAACATGGCAGGCATAGAAGCAAATTAAATAAGAAAAAATAATGCAGTTTCATCAAAAGGAAAACTCATTTTAACATGGTGCTTTAAGCTTAGACTCAAAAGAAAAATAATAAATGATGTGATATGGTGTTTTTATAACACTTATTTATTTATTTATTTTCATTACAAGCATAAATGTTAGTGATGCGGTACCATACTTTAGCTGAAGAAAAATGCTAACACTACTACAAATTTTACAACAAATTACAAAACCTTCTCTTCTAGTTCCTCAATCTTAAGAAACATGTGGGTTTGTATTATTGTAAATTTTTTGTTTTGAATATTTCTAGATTTTCTGAAATTAGACGACAAATTTTAAATCTTAATGCAACAAGGCATATCTCATTGAATTAGTCTTGTTTGCCTTCACAAACCGACATAACAATAAATTTGATTGGTGTGGTGATACATCAAGCACATAATAATAAATTTCTTAATTACATTTTTGTAAGCATAAATTAGAAGCCAATTAGTCTACCGATTTTGGCAAAATCCCAACAGCAAATGTATATCCGTACTCATTAGAAGGCATCCAAAACTTGCATGCATAACACCTGGCAAAGTGATGAGACGGTTGTACATTAGAAGGCATCCAAAACTTGCATGCATAACACCTGGGTGCTTGTACATTTTCCCTGTTCTTTTGAGTAATGAGACGTTTCTACCACTTGATTACGTTTCTCTTCTATAGTTATGCTCCTTGGCTACGGCTAATCAGCTCATAACTTGAAAAACGACCGCCTAACCCCAGTGTTCAGTAGCTCTTCAGAATCAGGGAAAAAAAATCTGTAAATTTCATTATAATTTTTGTAATGGGTGAAGCTGCTATTTTTAATTCCTATGGTAGGCACAAACAAATACGGATCATTTTAAAAGAGAATAATCAATTTTGTTAGGTTTTAGAATTGACAAATTCCATGTGACAAATAATGTCTTTGGTAAAAGTGTATTTTTTGTTTGTTAATAATCTGATAGTTACAACACATGATGGAGAATTTGAACATTGAATATCTTGAAAACACCAAGAGGTGTCAACCAGTTGAGATATAAAACTATTAACTATCATAAGTGTATTTACTGTTATAAAGTTTAAGCAAAAAGCCTTTTAAACATATCATGTTAAGGTTGAGGAATTTTGACCTTTAATAAACATATCGGGTTAATGTTGACTCCTATAATCGAATATTCATGAGTTGCCATGACACAAACCTAAAACACTAGCATGAATCACCACCTCTAGTATTGTATCAAAATTATATGTTTAGGATAATTTGTATAGGTAAAATAAATCTTTTAGAGCTTTTAAATACACTTGCAATATGTAAAATGGGAAAAAAGAGATATTTTTCCCTTTTCTTTTTGGTGGATTCTAGAGTTCTTTATCGTGGATTTTAGAAACCCCTTATAGATTTAAAATCTATATCTATTTAGAACAATGTTTAGTTCTTTAACACTTTCCCCATTTTATCAGGAACTAAGTCTTTAGTTGTTATTGATGGTAGTGTTGTTGAGAACTTTCCAATTGTTTGTTAACGTTTGTCAAGGATAAAAATGTTCAATGAAAAGGTTTTGAGGAGATTTAACTTGCCTTAGATAATACTTGAAAGCATAAGAGAGATTTGAAAAGCAAATATAGTAATATAATACTGATTTTTTGGGGTCATATCTATAGTAAATTGGGCAACTTATGTGTACTCATTAAAGTTTATAAATATGATGAACTCTCTTTAAGAAATATCAACACACACATATGTGTGTATAAAAATGTGCATGCATGTTTTTCGAATTTCTCAAAACTTGTGATAATATCATAATCGGTCCTCCCAAACCAGAATTTTTTGCCCACCTATACATGTGAGCCCCACAGTTGCATATATGAGGTTCATATAATGGAAGAGAAATAATGAATCGATGATTGTTCTCTCACATTTCTTGATGTACACCCTGCATACATAATATCTATTATTTCATGCATGATGTCTACATTTATAACATGAAATGAGTAATGTGTATGTATAATATATAATAAAGAGTGTGTAAGAATTAATGCACATAATACATATCTGGCCCTTTTTACTCTTTTTTTTCCCTCTCTCCCTCTTTCTCATTTAAAAAAAATAAGGCATGATTTTATTGATTCATAAGAAACATCCCAATGCTTAAATGATTATTTTTGTCACATTGTTAGCACTAATGCTACTAATAGCGATTATGATCTCAGCATATAATTATATATTTACACACGCAAAAGTGATTCTCTATAGTTCCAATTATATATATCATTACCACTAAAGCTCATCAGTGGGGAGCTATAAGCTCGGATTCCTCACCATAAACGCTTGGGTTCGAGTCTCACCAATAGATGGTGTGGGCCGGCCTAAGCTCGGGGTTTAAAACCGTTGTTTCTAGCCCATGTGTGGGGATGCCCCACACAACGCTGTAGGAGACGCCACATTCTCTCCTCTAATTTTTAATTTTTCTTCTACCAACTATATATATCATTTACTAGAAGGCATTTATACCCATCATGACCTAGAGATATTGCAGAATGTTGCATAGATAGGATACATGATATCTAAATTGTGGCTGTAGAAGTTAGTGCTTGTCCTCAGTTTCGTTAAATTTCATCACTATAAGTCTGAGTTGAGAAACTTAAATATATTTCACTGCTTCCTCTAAGCTGATGAAGGCGCTTGTCCAGTTCCGCGTAATTGAAGAGTTCCTCCCTTCTATACAAACCTTATCTGTTTGTACAGATCAGTTTACAATAAAAGCTGGTGCTCACTGTTCACCGAGGTACACACTTGTATTCCATGCACATTCTGTGCATCTCAATTTCCACCTTATTAACGTTTTACTACTTTTGTTTTTTGGTTTTTTTCCCCCTGTTATAATGAGTAACGGCTTTTAGATTTATAGCCAACATTTTAACCTTTTTCTTTGCCCCATCTCCTTTCTCATGCAATCTTTTTGTAGCTAGCTTGCTCTCTTGCGTTGATCTTGCCCATACATATGGCTTAAAAAGAAATGACTTACATCCATATGTAAGCCATGCGCGCGTCTATCTTGCAAAAAATGCCATTTGGCTAAGATAATGGTTCATTTATTTAGAATGGCACATGTTAATTATGACCATCGACCAAAAAAAAAAAAAAGAAAAAAAAAGAAAAAAAGAAGATGAGGAAACTACCACTCAACTCAAGATCTCACTCGAAAGGACCCAACACTTTGAACCAAGTGCCAAGGGGTCGTGGGTTCAAGTGCTAGTACTGATCCATACTCAAGGTCGGCTCAATAGGCGATACAATTGATGCAATCACCTAAGACCCTCAAATAAAAGAAGGCCCTCACTTGTAAAAAAAAAAAAAAAATCATATATATAATATTTATCTAATATTTTAATTAAAAATCTTTTAAATACTTTTATTGGTCAATAAAATGCATTAAAGAGACCCCATTGTATCCTAAAATGCACAAGATTAAAAAGGGAAAAAACAAAAATAGTCAAACTTTAGCTAACAAAATTAAATTTAGGCTGGAGAGCATGTTTTTTGCACAGTTGCATATTGCATAGCAGCACAAGCTACACAGTTGCGCACTGCATAGGATGCACAGCCCAGTGACCCACATTCATAAGACAACACGTTTTCTTACTTTATCAATTATTATAAATTATCATACCAATTAATAATTTGATGTGTATGATATTAACTCATTTTTATTATAGTGATAGTAATTTATTGAACCATGTAATAAATTAATTTTTATTTGAAAAAGAAAGATTAAGTGGATTAGCTATATTAAAATTAAAATTAACAAAATCTTATTTAAAGTCTGCTATGTCACAAGAAAGATTAAGTGGATTAATTATATTATCAAATGAAAAAGAAATGTTAGAGAAACTTAAATTAAAATTAATTAGTAATTTTGCATCTCAAAAAGCAAGAAAAATAGATTTTAAATAAAAAAATTCAATATATATATATATATATTATATTATTAATATTTAAATATAAAAAAGATCCCACTTAAAATTTTTGCCTAAGTCCTCTAAAGTTGTTAAGCCGGCCCTGTCCATAGTCCATACTTCAGGCAAGTATAGTGCTACGGTAGGAAGCCTTCAAAAAAACCTATAACTTCAAACCTAGTTCTATGAAATCGTGGGTTTAAGTACTAGTTAGTATTGACACATATTTCCTAATATGCAGAAATTATGGTAATAGGGTTGAGTAGTGATACATCTAGCTATGCACTCGTAGTAATCATGAGCTTACCAAAAGTCTAAGTGGCAATAATTACACACGCAATCCCTTTTTTTTTTTTTTTTTTTTTATATATATAAAAAAAACCCATCAAGATTGAGATTGAGAGGCCATACTTTATTGTTTTCAGAGATAGTCAACTCAAGGTTAGGTGACCATATTTTATAGTTTTATCATTTTAGAGATAGTCAATTTGAGATTGAGAGAACATATTTTTATTTTATAGTTTTTATATGGAAAATGCTAACATCCTTAAAAACATTTGTTAATGAACCATTTTAAAAAAATATTTATGAGAAAAGAAAAAGAAATTAATGTTTTGATAATTTTTTCTATTTCTTACAAAAATAGTATTAAAACTTTTTTAAAATGACTTGTTAACATGAAACGTTGCCTATTTTACACTTGCATTCCATGCACATCTTGTTCTTATTTCAATAAATGTTCTTCTTGCAGTCCACCTATATCTGTTTTGTTTTTGGACTTTTTTGTTTTTGTTTTTTTGTTTTTTTAAGATTTTAAAATGCTTAGTCCCGTTTGATAACGGTATTTAATTAACGAAAATTGTTCTTTAAACATTACAATACGTATTTCCACATACTTTTTCACCCATATATATTTTTACAAAACTTAAACAACGTTACTAAAAATTTCTTATCAAACGGGCTTTTAATGTCTTCCTTATTTAAACCCAACATCTCAACCATTTTCTTTGCCCCATCTCCTTCCTCACTCAATCTTTGCAGCTAGCTCTCTCTCTCCCTCTCTTTGTGGTATCATACAATCTCTCTTCTTCAAAACAAATTGATTGTAGTTCATGTATTCTCATTATGTTGGGTCCCTTACACCCACTACTAACGCCATAATGTTCTTTATAGATTAACATGGATTACAAGGACCAGTACCAGCTGGCTCTAATGCCAAACTACGAGTGTCTTCTCTTTGGTAAGCCTTCCTGATTAGACCCATTTTAAATCCTTAGCGTGCAATCTTTGATGTAATTTAACGTATAAAAATGTGTCGTATACAGATCTCGACGATACCCTTTATTCCTTAAGTACTGGTTTCTTTACGATATGCACCAAGAATATTGAAGGTTTTGTATTCAAGATTCTCTACTTCCTGATGTATTTTCAAACTATATAATCTGCGTACTCTATTTTATTAGTTATATTATATCGTCTTTTTTGGGTTGCGCTCTGCAGAATATATGGTTCAAAAACTTGGAATAGATGAAAAGAAAGTCCAAGAGATCAGTCCTGTATTATACAAGACTTATGGAACAACAATGGCCGGTCTCAAGGTATGATTTTATCTTGTTGAATGAATTAAAAAAAAAAAAAAGAAAAAAGGAAAAAAAGTGAAGGTATTATAAAGTTACATAATGCACAAATATGGTTTTTTATTTATTTTATTTTTAAATATGATTTCTTTTCTTATCCAGGCAATTGGTCACGACTTTGACAATGATGATTATCATAGGTACCAATTTTCCATTTACTTTGTGCATATGAAAACCATTACACCTGTTCCTCAAAAAAAAAAAAAAAAAAAAAACTTATCTATTGTGCGTGCTCACTAATCAAAGTCTACCGCATCACCTGTTTTATCTTTTTTTAGAAGTACATTTCTTACTAAATTGACTAAAATTTAAAGAAAAATTTTGGACAAAGCATAAAGTGAAACATTTTTTGTGGGAGGGGATTTTTTATTTATAAAAAAAAAAAGGCTAAAATACACTGTCTGTCATAATTTACCAAGTTGGTGCTTTTAGTCACCGAAATTTCAAATAAGTGCTATTAGTTCTTAAACAATAAACCAGTGTTGTGTAATCTAATGTCTAAAGAGAATGTATAAATTTTTAATATTAAAAATGATAAATCATCACCTAAAAAATGTCACGTCATTATTCCGATAACCATATAATATAAGTAAAGAGACTAATGAGTAATGACAGTTAACATAATAATCAATAATGCTCATTTATTAACTTTTAAAGACTAATAATGCTCATTTGAAATTTTAGACACAAAAAACACTCAATTTATAGAACTCCAAGAATTGACAATTATTGTATTTTGGCCTTAAAAAAATACATGATCTCACGCTGTCCATATATGTTAACAGCTTTGTTCATGGGAGGCTACCTTATGACATTCTTAAACGTGATCATGTTCTGATGAATCTCTTGCTTAGCTTGCCTATTCGGAAAGTTGTAAGTTGCTATCTTTTTCTCACTACAATAACGACATAGAAATTAATTAGAATCGAGCTTTCTTGTGACATTTTTTACCCCTTAAAAATAGATTTTCTCAAATTCGGATAAGGCCCATGTTACAAAAGTTCTTAGTAAGCTTGGATTGGAGGATTGCTTTGAAATGATTATATGCTTTGAGACTCTGAACCCGACCAACAAGAATAATGTAGCTGATGACAACATTAATATTGAGCTTACTTGCCAACCCAATGGCAACTCGGGGCTTCCAAAGATTCCAATCATTTGCAAACCATTAGAAAATGCATTTGAACAAGCATTCAAGATAGCCAACATCAATCCTGAAAAAACAGTAAGATAATCAAACTCTCTGTAGTAAATTAGACATCTAGGCTCCATTGTAATATTGTATTTCTTGCCTTTTCCAGCTGTTCTTCGATGACAGTGCCCGAAATATACAGACTGCGAAGCGTATGGGACTTGACACTGTGCTGGTAAGTCAGTACACTTGAGTGACAAATTGAGATATTAGCAGAAAGAGTTATTGGTTGTCAATTTTAGCTGACACTATTGTGGATATCGTGGATGTAGGTGGGGAAAAATCATCGTACAAATGGTGCTGATTATGCTTTAGAGAGTATCCACAATATCAGAGAAGCATTGCCTATGCTATGGGAAGCCAATAATAAGTTAGAAAAAGTGAGCTCTCCAAGAAAGATGGCAATTGAGACATCAGTGGAAGCCTAGAAGTAGTGCTTGACTAGTATGGCAGAAGCTGGTAGAGGCATTCCTAGCCAATTTATGCCAGAAGCTGGAGTGTTTGCAACAAAATAGTATCTTATGTATTAGATATATACAGTATTTCTCTGAAATTTACACAATATGAGAAAAATGCTGCATATATGTAACTGATGCATGAGAAAATATATAATTTACTAGTCTATCTAAGACTGTATGTTGTTTTAGTTTGTTTAATGCATGCCTAAGAATAAAGTATATTAATTTAGATATTTTTGTGGTCCAATCTATGTCACTTTCATTTTTGGTGCAATGGTCCTAGTGGACTTGTATCTCTATTTGTAATCATCTCTGTCTCTTTCTTAATCTGAACTTTGCAATATGAAATCTAGTTAGCACCCCTCTTTCTTTGCATGAAATCTTGTTGTAAGCTTTGTGAAAGTGAAATTGAAAATGGTTTGTGATAAATGATAACATAATTGCATCTGTATAATTTGTTGTTGTTTTTGTTGTTTTTTTTTAAGGGTATGGCACCTTACATCAATCAAATTGTCATATATATATATATATATATATTTATTTATTTATTTGTATAATAAAGAAACAACATTACATCACTTTATTTGTCAAATCTACTTAGAACTTATAAAATGATGTGTCATCGATTATAAAAAAAGGCGAAAGTGCACTTTTGGTCCCTACATTTTGGGTCAATTTTCATTTTGGTCCCAAAATTGATTTCGTTACTAATGTTGTCCCTAAAAAAAGAAAAATCGGTTCTATTTTGGTCCTTGCCGTTAATCCACTAACGGAAACCTCCTACATAGCAGACGGAATGCCCTGTTTGCTGACATGGTGTTGACGTTGCCATTAAAATATTATTTTAAAAAATTATTTGACATTTTTTAAATGCCACGTTAGCATTTAAATTTTAAAAAAAGCCACATCAGAAAATTTATAAAAAAAAAAAATTGAATTAAAAACCTTAAATCTAATTAATTAAAATTATATCTTAAAAAACCAAAAATAATTATCCATTTAATTCTTTTTCTTTTTCTTTAACCTCATCAATGATTAGCTTTTAAATTTATCTATATGTTCTTCCTCTTCTCCCAAAACTTAGTTGAGGCGGCAATTCTGAACACAATATTTCATATCTGGGTTGTCTGGCGACGAACCTTGACTGCTTGATCTTGATCTAGAATCGATTGTGGTGGTTGTGATGAGGCGTTGGAGGCGAATGAGGTAGAAACAGTGGCTTTAGAGGTGGAGGAGATTTGACGGTGGGGATTAGAGAAAGGCTCGTGGTTGCAAGCGCGTGAGGTAGAGACAAGCCTGAGCGTGTAGACGACGTAGGTGACGGTGACAGTGACGAAGAGGATGAGCTAGAGCAAAAGCCTAGGCAAGACTTTGGATTGTGGGCTCGACCCAGCATTGGGTGTACATCTTCTCTGTACCTTTCTCTCTTCACCCTCGACGGAATCATTCTCAGACCCAAACTCTCTCTAATCTTAAAATCTCATCTCCGCCGATCTGCCAAACTATGATCTGTGGTGGTGCTTTACTGGATGTTGGGTTCCTATTCTTTTGCTTGGATTTGATACTCATGTTCTTTGATTCGGTGGTGGTGATTTGGGGGTTATTGTTTTTTTTTCCTGTGGGTTTTTCTGTGTTTGTTTACCAAGAAAATTTATGGGTTTGAAGGGTAAGGTTTGCTTTGCTGGAGATATGGGTTTGGCATTTAGTTGAGATCTGGGTTTAGGATTTGGTTCTTTGCTGGAGATTGAACATGGGGAAGAACACAAGGGAAGAGCAAGAAAGAATAAAATAACGAAAGCAATAAAAATAAAATAAAATAAAAGACAAGAACTACGTTTAATTTATTTATTTTGTTTTGATGTGTTTGGTTATAAAGAAAGTACAAGAAAGACAAAGAAAATTATAAGAAAATAAGGATTAATTTGCTAAGAATATGAATCTTAGAGATTGGAATAAAAAAAATCATTTTAATTAAAAGAAAGTAAAATTTTTGTTTAAAAAAGTAATTTTTTTTGTTTAATTTTTTAATTAAAATTAAAATTGAGTAATTAAAATTTTTATAATTTAAATGCTGACGTGGCATTTAAAAAATGCCAAATAATTTTTTTAAATAATTTTTTAATAGCAACGTTAGCGCCACATTAGCAAGCAGAGCATTCTGTCTACCATGTAGAAAGTTTTCGTTAGTGGATTGATGGTAAGGACCAAAATAGAATCGATTTTCTTTTTTTAAGGATGACATTAGTAACGAAATCAATTTTGGGATCAAAATGAGAATTGACCCAAAATGTAAGGACTAAAAGTGCATTTTCGTCAAAAAACAATTCAAACTTTATTTGCACACCAATTATATTCATTATTGTCATATCAATTTATAAACTTGTAGTAAAATTTATAATAGTTTTAGCATTTTCTATGAAATGAATTACTTGGGAATGTGCTACTTGGTAAAATCCATAGTTGTCAAAACATAAATCGTATCATGAATCGATTTTTAATTTTTCTGTATCGTGTATCGTATCATATCGTATATCGAAAGACACAAACATTTAATAAAAATGATAATAAATTATAGATATACATAAATAAAAGGTATATTTATTATAAATTTGGAATATATTCTAATAATGACTAATTTAATCATTGCACACTTATGTAATAATATTTACCAAGCTAACTAAATAAATCAAAATAACATGTGTTTGTTTATAACATACTCATTCAAATTGATTAAATCCAAAAGTGATAATATATGACAAAGGACCCAAAATAATAATTTCTTTTTATCTTATTCATCATCTTGCCTAATTAACTCTATCTAAGTCAATGTTATCATCATATTCATCATTTTGCAAAATTTATTTGTTCATTGAAATTTTCTTCATTATCATCAACATTTGTACTATCACTTCTTGTTCTTTTATTTTAAAATTTTAATATATATATATATATATATATATATATATATATATATATATTTCTTCTTGGCATTCTAGATTCTTAGACTTATAACAGTAATGACAAAAATTATAAAAAAATAAAGATATTCTCAGTTAATACCTTTTTCATAGTATAAAAAAATTGTAAATATGAAAGTGAAGTGTGAGTGTGTAGTTCAAATTTTGTAGGAGGGGGGGGGGGGACTTATGAATATGTTATTTTATTAGGCTAAATTAAGTAACCTAATAATTTTGTGTTTAAACCAAGTATAACAATTTGTTGGATTCTTTCCTATATATAAAAAAAAAAACTTGTTGGATTCAAATAAAAGCATAAGTTTTAACAAAACAACTCATTTTACGATACGATTTATACGATACGCAACACTGTAACGTATGATTCATGATTACTTTATGTTGAATATACACATGTGAGTGAAGTCTTACATTGAATAATGATGAGAAGAACGAGTGATTAATATAATATAATTGAGCTCGTATCCATAAAGCTTAGATTTTTTGGGTTAATTGTATTTTTATATGTTATATTAACTACTCAATAAGTCTCCTTAAGGTTTATAGTTTTACAACAAATGGTATTAGAGCATAGGTGGTGTGCGGCGAAGGTGGCAAGGTGTTCAGGGTTGTCCTACCCTCCAACAGGGTTAGAGCAATTCTAAAAGGCCCACATAAAAGATCCTAGATATGAGTCCAACAAATAGGATAGTTGCCAATAGTGCTAGATCACGGTGAAGCGCGAGGTTCCAATAGACAGGAAGGTACGAGCAAGTTCTCTTGGATGAGCATGCGGGGTCGACATGTGGTTTCCATGAGGTTCTTATGATACATAACTTTTTACATACGATATGTTATGTATTGTATATCGTATGATATTAACAAGTATAATTTTTAGAACCTGAGACCACTATGATTAAGGTTCTTGCTTTTTTTTTATTTATATATATACATGACCAAGTATATGCGTAACTATTTGTTAATGTTACACCTTTCAATATTTTTTTATATTACTTTAATATTATCAAAATCACATTACACATTTTCATTGTCAAACACATAAGCCAATTTCAAGTTAATTAGATGTTATTCACTATTTGATCAAATGTTTTGACAAACTAAATAGTTATTGATCTCTTATGATCTTAATATTTTGCAAGTATGTATAAAGAGGCAAGACCACATGATAATATCTGACCAACACCAGTTAAAAATGTTAACGTGTAATAGGACTGTGGGCATTAGGCCCACCTTGTTTGCTTGTATAGCACACATACTTGTACTACACACTCTGCCTCCTATATATAAAGGCACTCATATATACTTCATTCTTTAAGAAATACAATACATTCATTCAATATTTCTAACATGATATCAGAGCCACTGCTCTAATCGATTGATGTGCCGCTCTTAAGTAGTCTTGTCTTCTTAGGTGTCATCCACTGCAGTCATCGTTGTCAGCAACACCACTGCCTCCACTGCGACTACAGTACATCATAAACCACTGCTTTGCCACCGCCACCACCGCTTTCGCTTCTCCGATTAGACCACAGATTGCACTATGAGAAAGTACACTTTTCGATTTGATAGCTTGTGAAAAATCGTCTTTATCGGACCACACGCCACTACAAGTCTTGGCGGTACGACCACACGCCTTCACGTGCCGCCTCTCTTCTTCACGCGCTTGTAAGCGCTAGAACGCCGTATGCTGACGACCTTCAAAACATTATCACTAATACCATTCGTATGGTTGGTAATGCATCTTATTCCCCTTCTCTCACAGTTTCATCTGGTATGTCTCATTCCTCTTGGCTTATGGATTATGCTTGTTGCAACCGCATGGTACCTCACCCATCCTTTTTTTCCCAACTTGAACTTGCACCACACCCTCTTAATATTTGCACAACTAATGGTTCTATAATGTTTGGTCAAAATATAGGTTTTATCTCGACCTCTAACCTCTTGGTTCCTGGAGTCTTTAATGTTCCTAACCTTTCTTACAATTTATTTTATATGGGACAATTAGCTGCGTTGGGTTATCGCATTATCTTTGATTATTTTGGGTGTATTGTGCAGGATCCGAGGATGGGATAGGAGCTTGGGACCGATACTAGAGTTGGGCGTATGTTTCTCATGGACAACCTTCGTTTTTCACCTGTTGCTCCTATTTCTGTTACTGCTATAGTTGCTGCAATTTCTTCTATTCATTCCCTTGCACTTTGGCATGCTCGACTTGGCCACGCATCTTCCTCTCGGGTACAACACTTGGCTTTTAGAGGTTTGTTAGGTTCAGTATCCATAAAAATTTTTAATTGTGTTTCATGTCAGTTAGGAAAAAAACCAGTTTTGTCTTTCAATACTAGTGAATCAATGTCCACTGATATCTTTGACCTAATTCATTCTGATGTTTAAAGGCCTTCCTTTATCTTTAGTATTAGTGGATCTCGATATTTTGTTGTCCTTGTTGATGATATTCCCGCTATAGCTGGATTTTTTTTATATGAAACAACGTTCTGAATTATTGTAAGTATATTCTAATTTTGCAAAAAGGTTGAAACTCAGTTTTCCAAACGAATCAAAATTTTTTGATTTAATAATGCTCTTGAATACGCTCAATATGCTTTCTAAGCTATTTTGCATTCCTATGGCACTATTCATCACTACTAACTTGTCCAAGTACCTCTTAGCAAAATGGTAGAGCCGAAAAAAATTTCGTCATATTCTTGACACTGTTCGTGCTCTCATTCTCTCTACCAAAGTTCCTGCTCCTTTTTGGGGCAAAATTGCTCTTCAAGCTGTTCATGCTATTAATTGCATTCCTAGTCCTGCCATTCAAAATCAAACTCCATATGAGCACCTCTTTGGGTCATCTCCAGACTATCACCACCTTCGTTCCTTCGGTTCTACCTGTTTCATTCTTCTTCAGCCGCATGAGCATAACAAACTTGAGCCTCGGTCTAGATTTTGTTATTTCCTTGGCTATGACGAAACTCAAAAAGGGTATCGGTGTTGTGATCCTGTCTCCCATCGTCTTTGTATCTCCTGCAATATTGTCTTTTGGAAACATCACTCCTTTGTCGAGCTCTCTCACTCCCGTGCCTCCCTATCTACCTCCTTTGTCTTAGATCTTTTTCTAGATAAGCCACATATTCCTTCTATTGTTGCTCATGATTCTCCTAGAGACTTCTTTGTCCATCCACCAGATATTTTTGATGTCTCTCCTGGATCACTCTCTAATGAACATGTGAAAGATGAACAGGTTGAAAACGAGCCACCCAACCCTAAGCTTGGGTCCTTTGCTCTCGCTCCGCTTGAAGATCTTGTACAAGACATCCCACCTAGTCACTCAACTCAAGTAAGATCCATTCCTGTACATTTACTTGATTATCATTGTTACGCTGCCCTTGCTACACTACACAAGCCTCACACCTATCGTGAGGCCTCCATTGGCCCTTTATGGCAGATTACAATGAAAGAGAAACTTGATGCATTATCTAAAAACCATATTTGGGATTTGGTGACTCTCCCCCTTGGGAAATCTGTGGTTGGTTGTAAGTAGATCTACAAGATCAAGACTCGCTTTAAGGGGTTCATTGAGCGATATAAAACTCGTTTTGTTGCAAAGGGTTTTACACAGCGGTATGAGATTGATTATGAAGAGACCTTTACTTGGTTGCTCGAATCTCATTTATTCGTGCCCTTTTAAATGTTGTTGCTGCTAGTAAATGGGACATTTTCAGATGTCAAAAATGTCTTCCTTAATGGGAATCTAAGTGAAGAAGTTTATATGCAACCTTCTCCTGGTCTCTTTATTGAACCGAACAAGGTTTGTTACATTCGACGTGCACTTTATGGCCTTAAACAAGCTCTGCAAGCTTGATTTGTCAAGTTTAATTCTATCATCTCTCGCTTGGGTTATATTGCCAGTCATTATAATTATGTCATATTTCTTTGTTGCATTGACAAAGGCATTATTTTGCTTCTCCTATATGTGAATGATATGATTATAACGGTGATGACCTTAGTGGCATTCAAGAAAATGATTTTTTCTATCAGCAGTTTGAGATGAAAGATCTTGGACATCTCAGCTACTTCTTGGGTATTGAAATTACTTATTCCATAGATGGTCTTTATATTACTCAGACCAAGTATGCTTCTGAACTTTTGTCTCGAGTTGGACTTATTGATAGCAGGACTATTGACACTTTAGTTGAACTTAATGTGCATCTAACTCCCTCGGGGGTGGGGAGGGGGGGGGGGAACCATTGTATTATCCCTCTTTTTACAGACGATTGGTTGGTAGTCTAGTTTATCTCATTGTCACTCGTCCATACATTTTCTATGTTGTTCACTAGGTGAGCCAGTATCTGTCTACTCTACGATCGACTCACTATGTTGCTGTTCTGCGCATTCTTCGAAACCTGAAGGGCACTCTCTTCCATGGCCTTTTCTACTCTGCTTAGTCTCCTCTTGTTCTCCATGCATTCTCTGATGTTAATTCGGCAGGAGATCCCATTCATCGCAGGTCCACCACAGGTTATTGCTTTTTTCTTGGTTCTTCTCTAATTTCTTGGCAAAGCAAGAAACAAACCCTTGTGGCCCACTCCACTACTGAAGTAGAATATCTTGCCCTTGCTGATATCACATCTGAACTCCTTTGGCTACAATGACTTCTTAAGGATTTAGGTGTGCCCACATCCTCTGCTAATCCTTTTTATTGTGATAGCCAAAGTATCATTCATATTACTCACAATGATATCTTCCATGAACGGACTAAACACATTGAGATCGATTGTCATTTTATCCGTTATCATCTTGTTCATGGTGCTCTCAAGTTGTTCTCAATCTCTTCTAAAGATCAACTTGCAAATATCTTCACCTAGTCATATTCTAAGGGATGCCTTCGTGCTTTGGTTGACAACCTCAATTTAGTCTCACACCTACCTTTGAGTTTGAGGGGGTTTGTTAACATATAATAGGATTGTGGGCTTTAGACCCACCTTGTTTGCTTGTATAACACGCGTGCTTGTACTACACACTTTGCCTCCTATATATAAATGCACTCATGTATATTTTATACTTTGAGAAATACAATACCTTCATTCAGTATTTCTAACAAAAAAAACTCAAAGATTCACCGCTCTGTTTGGTAGCCAAGAAAACTGAGGACAAGGAGGTAAACATACACAAGCAAATACAACTGAAACTCGCAAAAAACAACCACCAAATAGTGAAAAGAGGTACAAAATGCATTAAAGATACTGGTTGGGAGCTACCTGATCAAGAAACTGCTTATCGGGGTCGTCATCAAGGTAGTTGTCTGAATCAAGCCTTCCCATTCGCCCATGGTGGCATGAAGAAGAGAAAAACATTGCCCAACGGTGCAAGATAGCTCGAGGAAAAATAGAGATAAGGTGCAATGGTGATATGTGATCCATAGAAACATAACAGATTTTGGAAAAGAAGGTCAATGTTTAGTTGTAGCTTTCATTTTATGTTGCTAAGGTGGCATTATAAACAATGTTTGTGATGTTAAATTTTTTTGCTTTGGATAAACCGCACCACATGAATTCGTTTTTTTTTTTTTTTTTTTTTTTTTTCCGTACTCTATTTTATTCTTTAGATTTTAACATTACATCAATATAATGCTACTTTTCACTTGTTTTTCTCCATAAATGGCACTCATCATCATGTTTTTCATATAGATTCTCATTTAAAGGTTTGTTTTCCAATTTGAGGCTCCCAAGTCATGCAACCTGGCACATCAATCATTATTCTTGGATTTAATCTATGCAAAATTTGCTAATTCACTCACTTGTTCATCACATGTCATCCTATCCCAATTTTCCTCAAGTCACTAGTTTAGACCTCCTCTGGCCATAGAAAATTAGAGGTGTAGCCACTCTTAAGCCTTTGTGGCTATCTTCAGACATTAATGTGTTGTCAACTTCCCTAATCCATTTGACATCTTATCCGATCACCCATGGTCATCTTCAATTCAATGCATCTTCACAAGTTTACATTCCAAACTCAAGTTGGTCTCTCACCCCGTCTTGAATTTGAGAGGGTCTATGAGCGTACTATCATTATTTTATTACTGTACTATCAATGTATTGTCACCAATTGGCCCAATTAGTATTAATCTAGATATATACCCTATTTAGGATTCATTGTAAACTCAATTTATTATAGTAAAGAAATAGTTGTCTAGATCTTTTACTTTGGATGTAGCTAAAACTGAAAACTGAAAATTGAAAAATACTGTAATAAAATAATTTTTTAATGTGTGAATAGTACCGTAGGACTTAGTTTTAATGAAAAAGTTGTTAAAAAGTAAAATTTGTGGGTCCATAAACAGTGCACGATATGCACTGTTCACAAAAAAAAGTCAAACATTTCGGCTAAAAAAAAAAAAAATTCTGAAACGCAAAACGTGCGTTTGGGAAGCGCGTTAGGCTACTAAGGTGAGGTTTGGATACACGTTTTGCGTTTTACGTTTTGCGTTTTGAATTTTTTTTTTTTTTTTTTTTTTTCAGCCGCAGATGTTGACAAGTCTTCCGTGAACAGTGCATTCGTGCACTGTTCACGGACCCACAAATTTCACTTTTCAGTTACTTTTTCATTAAAAATGGGTCCCGCGGTACTATTCACACATTTTAAAATTATTTTGCTACAGTATTTTCAATTTTCAGTTTTCAGTTTTCAGCAATAAGTTCTATCCAAACGGACCCTAAACTGAACCATGATAACTCTTTTTTCTCTTGCTTCTGCTCTTTCCTAATATACAATAACCACCGCTACTTTTATTCTTTAGATTTTAACAATAATTAATATTTTACTACATATCAAATTATATGCTACAAATTCAACTGCTGTGAGTTTTATTTTTTTTAAATCTTTTTTTTTTTGGCATCTAAATTTTTTACCTTTTGGCTACAAATTAATGATAAATTTATTAACTTTCCCATGATTTTCTAATATTCTTTTTATCTATTTTAAAACCACAGATATGACATGGATCTTGCTAGATCCTATAGAATTATCATCCTGTGTTTGTTATCTTCATTTTCATGACCTACATAGATTTATTACTAAGAGTCCGTTCGGATAGAACTTATTTTGCTGAAATTGAAAACTGAAAATACTGTAGTAAAATAATTTTTAAATGTGTGAATAGTATTGTGGGACCCATTTTTAATGAAAAAATTTTTGAAAAGTAAAATTTGTGGGACCCATAAATAGTGCATTTGTGCACTGTTCATGGTTGAAAAGTCCATACTTGCGGCTGGGTTAAAAAAAAAAAAAAAAAAAAAAAAGAAGCAAAACGCGGACGTGGACATGGATCCAAACGCCCTCTAAGATTTTGTTACTTTTCATTTCATAATGATCTAGCAAGAGTGATAATCCTACATTATCATTCAATTTTTTGGCAGACAAAACTACTTGGATAAGGAGAAAGCTCTTCTATCAGGAACATCGATCTTTTACCTTCCATGCGCGTGATCGTGGATTGTGTGTGTGTGTTTTTTTTTTTTTTTTAAATGTGCAAGGGATAAAGTGCGATTTAACATATAGATCTCTGAGTCGAACAGAAAGTCAAGTCCCTCCCTCTCTAACCAATGAGACATGTTGAGACAATTTTGTCCAATAATTTAGTGATTAATATATAAAAACTATAAGCGGACATGTACAACATTTTTGAAAATAGAAGCCGGTCCTCAAAATTGACCAGAATTCCACAGCCCCCAACCAGTCCCGTAACATGATACTATGTGCCACTTGCTATTTTCCTTATATGTAGCTGCTTGGTGCACGTTTTGTTTTATACTATTTTATTCTTAAAGGAAGCTTCCTAAAGATCAATCCCTTTACCAACACCATATATAGGATCCATCTAACTTTCCCTTCTAGTGTGCTTGTGGCTGTGAGTGTTTGAGACGAGAGAGAGGTTTCAAAGTCAAAATGGGTAGGCGTCCTCGCTGCACTAAGGTGGAAATGAATAATGGACCTTGGACCGCTGAAGAGGACAAAATGCTCACAGATTACATCAAAATCCATGGAGAAAGAAAATGGTGCAATGTTGCAAAGAAAGCAGGTGAGAGAAAAATCATCATAAAACTGAAATACCCTCTTGGGATTTTGGAATAATTACTCAATGAAAGTTGTGTGTGTGTGTGTGTGTGTGTGTGGAGGTATTATATATGAATTGTGGTAAAGTTTATACTATTTTGTTGGATACAGGTCTTAAGAGGTGTGGAAATAGCTGCAGGCTTCGGTGGCTGAATTATCTGAGGCCTGATATCAAGAGGGGTAACATATCACCTGCTGAAGAGGACCTCATTATTAGGCTCCACAGGCTCTTGGGCAATAGGTCTTTCCACTTGTTCTTTCTCGATCAGCTTTTACTTCTGTAAATTTTTTTTTCTATTGAAGAGAGCAACAGTTTGATAGCATTAATGCTTTAGTATTGATTGTATTGCTTTCATATTTCTATATATAGATGGTCTCTTATAGCTGGGAGGTTGCCAGGCCGAACAGACAATGAAATCAAGAACTATTGGAACACTGTCCTAAGAAAGAAACTGATCAATGGGAAACAACATATGCAAAACACAATTCATAGACCTTCCAATGAGATCACATCCTCAACCACTAGTGTGTCCAATGGGGCTAAGACCAACGCAGGGAAGTGTAAAAAGATCTTTGAAACCTCACAGTCGCACGAACTTGAAACTTTTGGTAGTAATGCTCTTGAAGAACCCTTGAAGGAAGGATGCTTTGTGAATGATAATGTTGTAAATGAATCAAAATCCAAAGAGGATTGCTCCCAAAACTTTTCATCGAGCTCTAATTACATGGATGAGCTTTTGATGTCTGGTGTTTCTGGTTCAGACTTCTGGAAGTTATGCATGTTTTATGATAATATTGTAGCACGGTGTAATAATGGAAGCACCAATGATCTCTTGGACAAGCATCTTCCATAGTTTTGAGGATGCAGTGAAGCGATGAATCACACTGATTCACTGTTTTGCAGGCACATTGATATTTTCTATTAACTCTTTGCTAAGTCTCACAAATAGCCTCTCTGTTTTTACAATTTTTTTTTTTTAGGAATAAATATAAGGGGAGAGTGATATCATTCAGGGGCTTTTAACTACTCACCCTTTCTTGAGAAAGGAAACCTACAATCCAAAATAGCCTATTTGTTGTCATGCAAATTAGCTAGAGAAACACACAACTGAATGTACAACTTCTTTATGTAAGGCTATTTACTGCATTTAGAGTGAAAAGGATCATATAATTAATTTTATGCCTTTACATCATGTTCTTGCTCTCCTAACCTTTTAATTAATAATTCTTTTCAGTATGATTCCATATATTTTTTGTGTATTTTTCTTTCTTTAGAGTTTGTTCTGGTGGGTGTGAAAATGCAGTAATTGCTTTGATTTTAAAATTATTAGGCCAAAATAGTCAAATACCACTGTTGGCCAAATTCTTTAGCAATCTACCATTGTTTTAAAAATATTTAAGAATGTACTACTCTTTCGGAACTCGAGTTTGTGAAACTCGAGTTTTACGTGTAACTCCAGTTTCAGGATCTCGAGTTCCATAAAAATAGCCACTATGGCACAGTGGCGGCTCCATGAATTTTATTCAAGATGGTCATTAAGAAACTTAAATTAAATAAAATTTAATAAAAATTAAACTCGAATATATTGACAAAAAAAGAAAAAATCTCAAATACATAATGATGGGGTATGATAAAATATAATTCCAACATCGTCCATGAAGGTCGTCCAGGACAAGACTAGGAAAACAAAGGTTGTAAGAACCTCGTCCATAAAAATCTCGTCCATGCAGGAAGATGCTTGGACGAGCTTCACATGGTCAAGTTTGAAAAAACTGCACCATCTCGTCCAAGGGAGCCATCAATCTCGTCCTGAAGAAGGTTGTCCATAGAGGAATGACCTTCCTTGGAAGCAAGGTACGCAAGACAGGAGGACCCCTGGACAAGCCCTTGACACTCAAGAAAATTCCTGAGTGTGTACAACAACTCCTTATCATACGCATAACTTCTAGTGACCGTTATGTGAGAAAAATGTAACTCTTAAACAGTTGTGGAAGTTATCCCTGAACCCTCACACCTCCTCAAATTCAGGGGAGGTTACAAGTTTAATAACTGTTTCTAGGACACCATATAAACGCTCATTCAGACCAAACAGAGGTACGTTTTTACATTTCTTGAAAAGTTGGAACTCCAAAATTATAGAGAGAAAATTAACTTTGCCATCAGAGGGTTCTTGGCTGGCAACCCCGGTCACCTTTGATCATTGTTCTTTCTTTTTCAGACCATCAAGACAGCAAGTAGGCCTTTCAAATCCGAAACATCTAGCCTACTAATTTTCTTCGCATCATCAGTTGGCGCCGTCTGTGGGGAAAAGAGTGTTCTTTTTGCTCGATCATTTGTTTTCAATGATTTGCCTTTCCTAGACAAAAGGCTGAATGGTTCGAACAAGATCGAGGGTTACTAGCCCAGGCCACCAGGAGAGTAGGGATGCTTCTAGTAATCCCCACCGTGACCGTCAGCCAACGCCTGTCATTCAATCGCCTTTCATTCAACATATATAGTCCATGGCTACCGTTATGGCAAATATAACCAGTCAGAATCAGGAGTTGAATAGGGAGATCAATTTCAGGAGACAGCACTATGAAGTGCATGCGGAAGGACAAGCTTAGAGTCAGGAGGGTAGAGGAGAAAACATTGAGTTCGAGAATCAATCAAGTGGTACTGCTTCAAGAAGAGTGCCACACTTGGAGAGGGAGATGGACCAGATGACAAAAACTATGGATGAAATGAAAGAGAATATGAGACGGGTGAACCCCGTGGATGACTTAGTTCATTGAACAGACTCCCCTTTCACGGCTTCGATCAATAGTCATCCTCAACCCCCAAAATTCAAAATGCCTTCCTTGAATTCATATGATGGAAATTGAGACCCGTGTGATCACATCGCTACCTTTAAGACCACCATGCACCTTTAAGGGGTTCCGGACGAGATTATGTGCAGAGAATTCCCTACCACACTTAAGGGACCAACACGGGTGTGGTTCAGCAAAATACCCCCAAACTCTGTGGGCTCATTTGAGGAGTTGAGTAAGTTGTTCGTTAATAATTTTATTGGAGGGCAATGCCACAAGCGTTCCTCTTCTAATTTGCTAACTATAGAGCAAGGGAAAAATGAGAGTTTGTGGTCCTTCATTACCTGGTTTAATAGAGAAGCCTTGACGGTGGATGAAATGGATGACAAGTTGTTATTGGCCGCCTTCCATAATGGGGTCAATTCTGACTTGTTCATCCATAAGCTCTACGAGTAAGAACCACAGACTATGGCCGAACTCGTCCATTCAGCCCAGAATTTCATGAATGCTGAGGACGCGATCATAGCCAAGAAGAGGAAAAGGGTAGAGCGTTCGGAAGCAGGTCACCCGCATCATCCCAATCAAGGTCCTCGTCCCAAGAAGGCTCGGGCAGAAGAGAAAAGGGATAGAGATAGTAAGAAAGCGAGTTCTTTAGCGAGAAACCAACAATACACTCCCTTGAATATGCCACTAGAGCAAGTGCTTATGCAAATCAAGGACAATTTGTCCTTGAAGTGGCTAGAGAAAATAAAAGGAGATCTTAACAAGCGTAATAGGGACAAGTATTGCCGCTTTCACAGAGACCATGGGCACGATACGGACGAGTGTTTTGATTTAAAACAGCAGATAGAGAATCTTATAATACAAGGGAAGTTGAGGAATTTCCTTGGACGAGACCACAAAGACGAGAAGCTGAAAGCCAAGGTGGCAGAGTCATCATGACCCCCACTTGGAGAAATAAGAGTTATTATAGGAGGAACCTCGGCAGCTCAGTCATCCAAATCAAGGAAGACATACTTGAAGGTGGTGCAAAACGTCCAGTTGTCTGGACGATCTCCTAGGACGAGGGAAGCTGATGAGCAAGCCATCACATTCACGGACGAGGATGCTGAAAGACTTTACCACCCCCACGAAGACGCGATTGTCATTACCTTGCTCATTGCTGATTATACGACTAAGAGGGTGTTGGTAGACAATGGCAGCTCGGTGAACATTCTGTATTACCCCACCTTCCAACAAATAAGGCTAGGACAAGATCAAATTCGACCAGTGAATTCACCATTGGTGGGATTTGGAGGAATGAAGGTGCAGCCTGTGGGCACTATTACATTACCGATGGTGGTTGGAGTGTATCCGTAGTAGATAGCCAAAGAGGTAGACTTCCTTGTTGTTGATTGTTCATCATCATATAATGCTATTATTGGAAGGCCAACTTTGAATAGTTGGAAGGCAGTAACCTTTACCTACCATTTGTCTGTCAAATTCCCGACTGAGCACGGAGTGGGCCAAGTACAAAGAGATCAGTTAGCCGCTAGAGAGTGCTACTTAGCCATGTTGGCGATGGGTGAGCACGTACAAACAATGAGCATAGACAAGAGAAGGATTGCAGCGGAACCCACTAAGGTGCTAGAAGATGTCCCTTTAGACGAGAGCAGACCCAAGAAGATCACTAGAATTAGGTCGAGCATGGAAGAAGAGCCAAAGCATACTCTGGTCCAGTTTTTGAAGAAAAGCCTTGATGTCTTTGCATGGAGTTATGAGGACATGTCGGGTATTGATTCAAGTGTCATTACTCATCGTCTAAACGTATACCCCTACTCTAAACCAATGCGTCAGAAGAAGAGGGTTTTTGCTCCTGAACGAGACAATGCCATCAAAGCAGAAGTCTAGAAGTTGATTACCACAGAGTTCATTTGAGAAGTTTATTATCCGGACTTGTTGGCGAATGTAGTCATGGTAAAGAAGGCCAACGGCAAGTGGCTGATGTGAGTGGACTTCATTGACTTAAAAAAGGCTTGGCCCAAGGACAGTTATCTATTGCCACGCATTGACCAGCTGGTGGACTCGACGGCGGGTCACAGACTGCTGAGCGTCATGGACACCTTCTCAGGCTACAACCAAATAAAGATGGATGGGGCAGATCAAGAGAAGATTTCATTCATTACTATCCAAGGGTTATTTTGCTACAAGGTAATGCCTTTTGTTTTGAAGAACGCGAGGGCGACTTACCAAAGATTGGTTAACCACATGTTCCGTCCTTAAATTGGGCGATATGTGGAGGTTTATGTAGATGATATGCTAGAAAAGAGTTTGGACGAGGAGAAGCATTTGGACGACCTTCAAGAAACTTTTGACACGCTTCGGCAGTATAACATGAAATTAAATCCAAGCAAGTGTGCTTTTGGAGTCTCGTCAGGGAAGTTTTTGGGGCTCATGGTTTCACATAAAAGAATTGAGGCGAATTCAGAAGAAATCCAAGCGATACTAAATATGGAACCACAGAAGAACATCAAAGAAGTCCAGTCTTTTATCGGACGAGTTGCTGCCCTTAATAGGTTTGTTTTGAAAGCTACTGACAAGTGTTTGCCATTCTTTAAAGTCCTCAGGAAGGCATTTGAGTGGACAGTTAGAAAGCCTTCCAAGACCTGAAGGCTTACCTCATGACAGCACCGTTGTTGAGCCCATCTGTACTTGGAGAGGAATTGTACTTGTATTTGGCAGTGTCCCCGCACGCTGTGAGCTCGACATTGGTTAGAGAAGAAGGATGGGTTCAGAAACTGGTTTACTATACGAGCCGAGCACTAAGAGGAGCGGAATGACGATATCCGATGATGGAGAAGCTAGCCTTTGCTTTGATCACGACTTCTAGAAAGCTGAGACATTATTTTCAAGCTCATGTTATCAACGTCCTAATGGATCATCCCCTAAAGAAGGCAATGAACAAGTTGGAAGCTGCAGGACGACTAATCCAATGGGCAGTGGAACTTAGTGAGTTTGATGTCAGATACCAGCCAAGGAGCGCAATAAAGGCACAGGCGTTGGCAGATTTCATTACGGAGTTCACCCCTAGCCAGGACAAGCTGGACAAAGATGTAAGAGTCGAAAGGTGGGTTATCAATGTAGACTGGTCATCCACACTATATGCGGCAGGGATTGGAGTCATACAAAAATCCCCGGAGGGTGACAAGTTGGAATACGCAACCCGTTTATAGTATCAAACCACCAACAACGAAGCGGAGTACGAAGCTCTACTCAAAGGGCTGGAATCAATAATAGCTAAAGGAGATTCTCAGCTAGTCATTAACCAAGTGAATGGAATGTGTGATGCTAAAGAATATTGGATGAAGAAATACCTCAACAAAGTGAAGCGGCTTATCCAAAAGTTTAAAGAAGTGAGTTTTGTTCAACTCCTGAGGGAGGAAAACATGGAAGCAGATGCCTTGGCAAGAGCAATTTTGGCATGAGGAGTTATGGACAAATATGATAGAATCCAATACATGCCGAGCATAGACCTTCCAGATGTACAACAAATAGGAGGAGGAGAAAATTGGATGAGTCCAATAGTAATCTATCTTAAGGATGGAAGGCTTCCAGAAGATAAGGGCGAGGCTAGGAAGCTGAGGGTTAAGGCTGCCAAGTACATCCTTATAAATGAAGTGCTATACAAGCGAGGCTTTTCTCAACCCTACCTACGGTGCCTAGCTCCGGACGAATCAAACTATGTGTTGAGGGAGGTCCATGAAGGAGCATGTGGGAATCACTCGGGAGCAAGATCGCTAGTTCATAAGGTTGTCTGTGTAGGTTACTACTGGCCTACAATTCAAGTAGATGCTAAGGCTTATGTCAAGGTGTGTAACCAGTGTCAGCGTTATAGCAATGTACCTAGACAGCCATCGGAGTACCAAACCCCAATGATGGCCCCATGGCCCTTTGTACAGTGGAGATTGGATATCCTAGGTCCTTTCCCCTTAGGAGCCAAGCAAATGAAGTTTTTGATAGTAGGGATTGACTACTTTACCAAGTGGGTGGAGGGTGGAGGGTGAACCTCTTGCAAAAATCACTCAACAGAATGTTAAGAATTTCGTTTGGAAAAATATCCTATGTAGGTTTGGAGTACCTAGGGTACTAGTATTTGATAACGGACGACAGTTTGACAACGCACCTTTCAGGGACTTTTGTGAACATTTTAGAATCAAGAATCACTATTCCTCGCCTTCCCACCCACAGACGAACGGATAAGCAGAAGTAGCAAACCGATCCCTATTGAAAATCATTAAGACTCGGCTCGAGGGGGCAAAGGGGATATGGCTAGATGAGTTGCTAGGTGTTCTTTGGGCCTACAGGACGATTGTGAGGACATCGACAGGAGAAACCCCCTTTAAGCTAATCTATGGAAGTGAAACAGTCATACCTGCGAAAGTTCATATGGCTAATCATCAAGTGATGAAATACCAGGAGAAAGATAATGAAGAGCAAATCTGTCTTAACCTCGATCTCATTGATGAGGTAAGGATGGACACAGAGCAAAGGACAGCGAGATATAAAAATCTTTTGGTTAGGTAGCACGATGCCATGGTAAAGCCCAGGCGATTCAACATTGGGGACCTCGTTCTCAAAAGAGTCTCCTTGGCAACCAGGAATCCAGCTCATGGAAAATTGGGATCCAATTGGGAATGACACTATAGGGTAATCAACTACAAGAGGTAGGGGTCATACTACTTGGAAGCTCTGGACGGAGGAAAGTTAGAGCATCCCTGGAACGTGGAGCACCTGAGGAGGTATTATCAGTAATAAGCTTGGACGAAATTCTCCAAGGACGAGGTTGCAGCTATGGAAAAAGTTACAGCTATGGTCTATGTGTTTACTCATATTTACAGTTGTGTTCTTACTACTACTATGGTGTGTTTTAAGAATCAAAAGTGCACTAGTTTTTAAACTTTTGCACTGTCTACAGACACGTTAGTGAAAGACGAGATTATGTATGTAAAAACATTTTCCTAAGTATTTTCCTAAGGCACTAGCTTTTAAGCAGGTGCCATATTTGTGAACAATGTTTATATAATAATATGGTTTGGATTTCCAATGTATTTCATGCGTAAGTCTAATTTCCATAATAGTACCCACAAGGGGGCAAAAGCCTAAGACGAATGAAAATCTCTGGACACAGGGATGTAACGTTCATAAGCTTTCCTTGAAATGAGAATAAAGCAAAGAAACATAAGCTAAGGCATACTCATCTGAAAAACAGACGGACGAGAAAAGGGCATACAACGAAGCATTAGAGCCCATGGACAAGCATCTAGACAAGACGCTTCAGTGTTCTAGGACGAGTCAAGCATTAGAAATGTCTTGACAAAAGACGAATGCCAATTGCCTAGCCTATGGACGAGGAAAAGAACTGGCGAAACCATCATTGCCACTCTGAGGACGAATTATACTTGCAAAAATTGTTGAATGACAAATGAGTAGTCCATATGCAAACACATCGTCCATAGAGAAAGTGCGTGGATGAACCTCTAACATCATCCATAGGAAATGTGTATGGACGACCTTCTAATACTTGTAAATAAACATACATAAGTCAAAGCTTTAAAGGGTAGACGATCACCGTCCAAAAACCCTTAAAAAGTAAAAGCCTAAAAAGCAATTGTTTATAAACTCATCCCAATTTACTGGATGAGCAAATTGTACTTGAATAAATTTTAAACGGTCCCAGACTATGGACCTTACCAAAACAAAAGGGGGGGGGGGGGGGGAGAAAGGAACTAAGATAAACTTTTTCTGGTACACATTTACTGAGGGTCATCTCCAGCCTTAGGCTCGTGCCGGGCAGGCTACATGGTGGCATCGTCCTCAACGTTAACGTCCTCTAAACTCGTCTGGAGGAGGGAGCTTGAAGCAGCCCCACCAAGGTTAAGTTTAATAAGACCGAAGTCAATCTCAGGGAATTTCTCCACTGTGTCCATCCTAAAATCTTCAAACCCAGTTGCATAGTTGGTGTCCAGTAGATCGGTGAATTTTTTGGACGCCTTAAACTCTGCAACTAGGTCTCCCTTAGCCTTTTCAAGAAGGGTGCTTAACTCATTGTTTTTCTTCTAGAGGAGATCAAGACGAGCGTCCTTCTCTTTGACATCAGTCTTTAACTCCTCGACGTTATTTTTCAGCTTCTTTGCATCTTCCTTGGCCTTGGCAGCCACCTCAGCTCACCTCTTAGACTCGTCCTTCCCCTTTTGGACCGTCTTCTCCAATAAAATCCTCGTCTTGTCTAATTGAGTTGCCTGCCTGGACACAGTGGTAAACTTAGACATTGCTTGCGTAAATTAAAATTTCATTACAATATATATATACATGAGTATAACTGACAAGACGAGGCATACATATATGAAAAAGGCATACCTTAAAAATGTCATGAACGCCAGAGCGCTCAAAATCCTTTAAAGACATGTCATAGCATGTCGTCACGTCCTCGTCCGTGATGACTTTCTCAAACCTTTCCCAAGCAAGGTCCTCATTTCCAAGAAGGTTTTGAGGCACCTGTTGGGAAGGTTGAGACGAGGCAGGCTCAATGATCATGGATGAGATTTTCATAGACAAAGGATCCTTGGGCTCTGAATCAACATCCAAAATCTAGACAAAGTGCCCTTGGGGGAAGAGGAAAGGATTGGGTTGGTCGTTCCAAGTTTGGGCGTCCGGAGGCTTGGACGACCTATGCTTAGGCTTTTTGTCCTTGTACCTTCTTGGAAGATTCCCCAAATCAACTCCAAGTGACAGGCTCTTCCTTTTATCACCAGTGGATAGACGAGGTTGGGATTCCACCCCCTGCCCAGCTACCTCGTCTACCACTTCCTTGCCCTTGTTCTCCTTCATCGTCGCCATTCTTGAAAAGAAAGACGTCAGTCACGAAGAAAAAAAAAAGGATAGAAAAGAACTTACGTCTACGAACAGTGAATTCGTGGGCAATAGCTTCGGCGGACGGCTCTGAACCTAACCCTTAAGTGGCAAGACATTGAAGGCTCATCAAGGAATGGAAAGTCCTGTCAATATATAGACGTGCCTTCTGAACCTGTTCAAGATAAAACCTGCTCAAATGAGGCTGTCTAGCACCTAAAAAAAAAGGGTGATTAGACGACTACAATCAAAAGTGAATAACAAAAAGTAAAGTGACAGCCACAGACGTACCTTCAGGACAAAGGTTCCCTAACTTTCCTGTGTAGGGAGGGAATGGATCCCTATCAACCTCAATAAGGCGTCTAGCCCAAAAGCTAGAGACGAAGAAGAACTCCGTCTTCCATTTCCTATTTTAGGTAACTAAGGACTTTATTAGCCTATAATCTCTCCCTCTGGTTGTGAACTGATAAAAGCCAAGGGATTGGTTAATCTTGGAGGCCTTATAGCAGAAGAGGAACTCATCCATAGTAAGAGGACGATCCCCCTCAAACACCTCCCTCCATAAAACTTGCATAGCGACATTAGCCTCCATGCATTGGGGTTGAACTGACCTAAAAAGCAACTTCCTGGCAAAGGCATTAAGGGGCAAACTCAAACCCCCTAAGAGGTAAGCCTCATAAATCCCAACGCCAAAACGAGGTTGACAATACCACTCACCACGCATAGGTACCCTGGGATTCAAGTCTTCAGGAATTTGGTACCAAGTCTTAAGGATGCCTAATTTTCTCTCGTCTGTCTTAGAGGCAATCCCAATAGCACAACTATAAACTACCTCTTCCTCGTCTTGAGTGGAAGACAAGGGAGCACTTGTACCAGCCCTAGACCAGGACTCAGCCCTCATCCTAAGGCTTTCCTGAAGTACCTCTAAGGGAAACCCAGGGACACTAGACGTATACTCGTCTGTAGTGTTTCCCTCACTAGTACTATTGCAATCACTACTACTACTATCACTAGACCCACTAAAACTATTAGGGTCATGATACTCGTCTATGACTTTATCAACACTATTGCTAGACGAAGAAAGGACTACCTCAAACATTCTTTAAGAAAGCTTAAAGCCTGAGGATGAGGATGGAAAAAATACCTGGGTCTAGACGAAGGGAGACTATGGACGCAAGAAACTTCTAAACGAGGCACTAAGACGAAGGATGTCAAAAAAGAAAATTTGAGAAAATGCAGAGGGTACGAGAGGAATTTCACTATTTATAGGCTTTGAAAAATGGTGTCTCGAATTACGTAACTAACCAGGACATGCCACGTGGCATTTCCCTCAAAAAATTAAATCAACGTGACAAATTGCTTATGAAATTGCGACACGTGGCACACATAACAACTAACATAAAGACACATGTCCAAAAGATGACGTCAGTTTATGTCTTCCTAGACGACCCATAGACAAGGGAGCAACTGATGGGGTATGATAAAATATAACTCCAACATCGTCCATGGAGGTCGTCCAGGACAAGACCAGGAAAGCAAAGGTTGTAAGAACCTCGCCAATAAAAATCTCGCCCATGCAGGAAGATGCTTGGACGAGCTTCGCATGGTCAAGTTTGACAAAACTGCACCATCTCGTCCAAGGGAGCCATCAACCTCGTCCTGAAGAAGGTCATCCATAGAGGAATGACCTTCCTTGGAAGCGAGGTGCGCTCAATAGAAGGACCCCTGGACGAGCCCTTGACACTTAAGAAAATTCCTGAGTGTGTACAATAACTCCTTATCACACGCATAACTTCCAGTTACTATTATGTGAGAAAAATGTAACTCCTAAACAGTTGTAGAAGTTATCCCTGAACTCTCACACCTCCTCAAATCCAAGGGAGGTTACAAGTTTAATAATTGTTTCTAGGACATTATATAAATGCTCATTCAACCTAAACAAAGGTACGTTTTTACATTTCTTGAAAAGTTGGAGAGAAAACTAACTTTGCCATCGGAGGGTTCTTGGTCGACAACCACGGTTACCTTTGATTTTCAGACTATCAAGACAACAAGTAGGCCTTTCAAATCCGAAGCATCCAGCCTACTGATTTTCTTCTCATCATCACATAAAGTTTTAAAATTTCCTTCTACGAGTTTTTCATATTTGAAATTGTTGTATGATAGCTATTAAGGACAAAATTTTCACGTTACATGGTTTTATTTCATTGGTAACTCACAACACATCAATATTATCATGAATTTTGGGAAAATATTTTTTAAGGGCCAAAAGAGCCCATATTTACACAAAACAACGCCAAGGCCCATGGTCCAAAACCATGGCAATAGTATCTCATCAAAACCCATGGTTCAATCTCATGGCACATCATCTCATTTTCAGCTCATGATCCAAGCTCATGAGTCCTATTGGAAGAATTTTAGGAGTCATGGTTTGGAGGGCCAAGAAGTATGTTCAATAAAGTTTCAGCGGTTCAAAGTTGATAAAGGGAACATGTTGCTTGGCATGTCTTTCCAAATTCCCTAAACTCTGACTGGTCAGTGTACAATAGGTAACATCTGGTAAACCTCTCATATCACATTTCACTTAAAATAATAAAGAACCCTATTACTCTTTATCTAAAACTGAAATTATTTATCATATAATGTAATTATATTATTTCATATAAATTATATTATTATATTTGTTCATCAATCTCAAAGACATGTCTAAAACCTTATTGGCTATCTCTAAACATAAGAAATCTATTTAATATCTCATCTAGCAATAAATGCTCTCACTGCTCTCCAAGATTTGGTCACAATACAAAGAGATCAGAATTACATCTCTAAAGCTTCATCAAATATCAACCAATGAGTTTATTACTTATCAAAATTATATTGTAATAAAACCATGGACTAAACATATAATTTTCCAAAAGATGAAACTTAGCCAAAAAGTACCAGTATTAGCTCCAGCAAAAGCTGCAACAACTCCAACAAATGACACATGTCCAAAATGACATCATCAGCCCATTAGTGCTCAATCCTAGCAGCTTGCTGCCATACCCAAAGAAGCAAAGACCCCATAAAAAATTTGCTACCATTTTAAGCTAAGATCCTTAGCCTCCAGCTACAATATTAGAAATAGAAAGATCCCAGAAAAGATATCATGCCATTTTCAACCACACCCATGAATTTAATGTTGAATATTTCCTCCAACAAATGACATCATACAACTTACATTATCCAGCAGTATCAAGACAGGTACTGTTGTGCTGTTGTTAGCTACAACAATTATTGCTGTATTGCTGTTAGCTACAACAATAGCCTTAAAGTTTCATATTTCTTCTTTTGGCTAAAAACCAACTAAAAAAACCACTCATTTTGCTAAAGATTTTTCATTATTTGCTAATTATCACTTCAACTAAATCTCATTTAGTTACATACTTCGCTCTATATAAAGAGGACCAAGCAACACACAAGAACACATACCACTATCCATCTCTCTCTCTCATTCTCTTATTCTGAAACTTCATCATTTTGCTGCCCATAAATACATCTTCATCTCTTCCTCCATATCTCTTACAAAATCTCTCTTCTTAGAAAGTAACATAACTCATAACTAACACAAAAAACCACTCCAGCAGCAACTATAAGCTCATGTATTTACTATTTTTAACCTTTATATTATCCATCTCATACTTCTATATATTTTACAAACACATTCCTCACAATCTATCCATAAATACTTCCCACATATATTTCTAATATATCTTACAAACACCATATCTCACAAAACATATATATTTCTTATCATCTCCATATATCTTAAAAGATACCAAACACTTTTTCCAAGAATATTACAAAAACCTTTCTCATGGAAGGCATATGAACATCAAATACTAAAAGTCCTTCTCCTAGAAGACACAAAGATTTAATATTAGAGTCATTCTCATTGAAAACATACATATCTAATACTTAAAGCCATTATTATAAATGACACAAACCTATAATATTAAAAGCCCTTGTCATGAAAAGCAATATCACTTATATCTTACTAAAAACTAAAAGAGCATCATCACGGGGAATTTCATTTAATTGCATGATTATGGAGACAAACTTAACCAACCTTTGCACATAGCTGGACATATCCTTTCTCCCTCCATTTGCACCTATTTTTCCCCTTCAATCATGAAGTCACCATGAAATGACTCATAATTTCATACTGTACCGTTGGACTCATTTTATTATGCTGCTAAAATGTTATAAGTCCACTAATATTATACAACTGGAGCCACAAACCACATAAAGATAAGTCATTATGTCTTTATCTCTAAATTTACATTATTGAATATATTTTACTTCATTATAACTATACCATTGGACTAATGTTATTATACTGCTAGAATGTTATCAGCTCACTAACACTATACAGTTGGAGCCACAAACCATATAAAGTGATACTATAGTTGGAACCACAAACCATACTAAGATGAGTTAACGTTTCTCTATCTTTGAAATCACAATATTAAGTATATGTTAGCTCATTATTATTGTACCATTGGATGCAAACTACTTTAATATTGTCTCATTATTTAATAAACATGGATTCACTAATGCTTCATTAATGAACATATATAATGATAAATTGAATCCATATCACCACCGGATATATATCATTTGGACATAAACCATCGCTGGATATATATTATTCAGACATAAACCACCACTAGACATGTATTTTTTGGACATGAACCATGGTTAGACATAAACTATTTGACATACATTATTTGGACATAGACCATTGCTAGACATACCTTACTAAGTTGAACATGAACCATAAACCGTAGCTAGATATAGACTATTTTGGATTCATCCCATTGTTAGACATATGACATTTAATTAATTATTCTCTACTATTGGACATCCCTTAATATATATATATATATATAATAATGATGTTCAACTCATCATTTACTCAAAACTATTCAACTAAACATATTATTTATTTATTTCAACTATTATCATGATTCTTAGACTCTGGGCTTTATTTATCTATTTTGTAGGCTTAAAGATACAGAAGTCATTAGTCTGTGCAGCCCAATGTCGAGTTCTGGATTGAACTCCCCAAAACAAATCCGAGTTTGGCAAAGTCATCCCTCTAGTAAAAGACATGTGGCTATGCGCAAAAACGGTCTCGTCAATAGCTTCATTGTTAAGAGTCCAAATCTTTTGTCTCATCAATTGTGCTCCACTTCATGCTCTACCAATAAAACTTGGATAGCTGGCCTCTCTCATTAAATGAGATAACTCTGACTTTAACACTCACGTTACTGGCATTAATGTTAGAATCCCTTTCTTTTTTTTTTCTTCCGCAGCTTTTGTTTCTTCTCTCTGTTTGGTTTTTTTTTTTCCCATGTGGTTGACATTAACAAGAAAGAGATTTTGAGTTTTGTCTCTTGCTGCAGCTTTTATTTTTTATTTGGAATCTTCCTTCTATTGTCTCATTGTATTCCTATCTTTCTCCCAAAGTTTTATTATCCACTGCCATAGAGATTCCTTTTGTCCTATAGGTGCAGATTTGTTTCAACTTTTGAGAGACTCCGGCTGAAACAAGCAACCTTCAAGGTTTTTACGTATAGTTCAGTCACACAATAAGTTCTCTCCTTTTGGTTTTGTGTAAATAAATTTCTTTTTTTAATTTATTTTAGGATTTATAACAACTTTCCTATATACACTTGTGTGAGTTTGTGTCTAAAGTTTGTGTGTGTGTGTGTCTATATACATATAAATGTTGTTTATTAAAAAAAATAACTACGTTGTTTTTGTTTTGTATTAAGGTCATGAGTGATAGCAACTATCATACTAAGACTAATAGACAATCGGTTCGAAAATTGAATTTTGAAGATGAGGATTCACCACTTGTGATAGTTGAACAACCAGAACCAATATCAATAAATATCAGCAATAAAATTCATGCTAACATAGAAGAAGAAGTGATTCCGAAATTAGGAATTGAGTTTGAGACTGAGCAAGATGCGTATGATTTCTATAATAATTATGCGTGTGTAGTTGGATTTAGTATTAGGCGAAGTAAGGGCCACAAGGGTGATAAAGATGGTTCACGTAAATGGTTAGATAGAGTTTTTTGTTGCTCTTGCGAGGGTATACTAGGGAATGATAAAAGAGATGATAATGTGAAATGCCATCGTCCAGAAACAAGATGTGGTTGCTTGGCAGAGATGAAAATTAGTTGTAGATATAGTGAAAAATATTGTGTCGTAAAATATGTGTCAGAGCACACACATGTCTTAGCTTCTCCTCGTAAGCGTATATTTATTAGATCTCAAAAGTCCATTAATCTAGCCCAAGCTATTAAGGCTGAATTAGCAGATAGTTCTGGAATTGCACCAAGAGCAAGTGTAGGACTAATGGCCAGAAGTGTAGGTGGACTTGACAATCTTGGCTTCATTCCTGAGGATTATAATAATTATTTGCGTACAAGACGAACAGAAGAGATGAAAAGTGGGGATACATGAGGCCTACTTGAATATCTTCAAAGAATGCAATCTGAAGACCTTCATTTTTCTTATGCAATTTAGGTTGACCTTGATGATCTAATTACAAATATTTTTTGGGCAGATGGTGGAATGAAGTTGGATTACGAATATTTTGGGGATGTAGTGTGCTTTGATACAACTTACAAAAAAAAAAATAGAGAAGGTAGGCTGTTTGCATTGTTTGTTGGTGTAAATCATCATAAACAAACTATCATCTTTGGTGCTGCAATGTTATATGATGAAACATCTGAGACTTTCATGTGGTTGTTTGATTCTTTTCAGAAAAAAATGTTTGGTAAGAAACCACAAACTATCCTTACAAACCAAGATGCTGCAATAGCAAAGGCATTAGCTTCACAATGGCTAGAAACACATCATCGTTTATGTGTTCGGCATATGTACCAGAATGCAGCTAAGAACCTCAAAGAAGTGTTTGGAAGGTACAATACTTTTGTAGCAGATTTTAGTAGTTGTGTATATGACCACGACTATGAAGATGATTTTTTAGATGCATGGGATAATATGCTTGATAAATATTATCTAAAGAATAACAGTTGGTTGCAAAGACAATTTGAGTTAAGGGAGAAATGGGCTTTGGTTTATTGGAGGAAAACATTTTGTGGATATGTCTACTACTCAGAGAAGCGAGAGTATGAACAGTCAAATTAAATGGTATATAACTTATAATTATGACCTGTTGCGTTTCTTTCATCAAATTTCAAAGGTTGGTTGATGATAGACGTTTTGAAGAGTTGAGAGCAGATTTTAAAGCAACTCAAAGTAAACCATCATTAGAATATCCAGTAGAAATATTGAAGCATGTAGCAAGTGTTTATACTCCTGCAATATTTAAGTTGTTTAATTGTGAATTATGGCTCACTTGGAATTGTGAATTGCATAAGGATGGTGAGGTTGGATTTATGGTAAAATATAAAGTTATTTCTCCCCGTAAATCTCGCCAACACATTGTTCAATTTGATTCATTGGCTTCTATAGTGATGTGTAGTTGTAATAAATTTGAATTTGTTGGAATTTATGTGCCCATGCCTTAAAAGTGTTATCTCTTTAAAATTGTAAAAGGGTGTCAAATCAGTATATTTTAAAAAGGTGGACAAAAGATACAAAGGTTGGTTTTGCAATGAAAAATTATATGCATGTAGGACCACTCGACCAAAATGTAGATGTGGGAAGTCATTATAAAGTGTTGCTTAAATGTATTCTAATTTGGTAGCAAGAGCTGCACTGACTAATGAGACTTTTTGTATTTCTTTGGATGCTCTTGAAAGTACTTTGAACAAAGTGGAGGCAAATTTGAAAAATTTATCAAATGAAGAATCTACTGTTGGGAGCACTCATTTCAAATCAAAGGCTCAACAAGCTAATGATAATATGCAGCCTACCAATTGTGAAGGAAATAAAATTAAAGGAATTAAGCTTAAAGGGAGACAAGCATGTGTAGGCACATCTCGTAGAAGAAAGGGTGCATTAGAGAAAGCTACAAGAAAGAGAAAATGTCAAACTAAAGCACCCTCTCATATTCAACATCTCACACCGGTATGAAATATGTTTTGTGTTTTGTTACTTTGAGCTTAGGATTTGTTAGACAATACTAATTCTCTAAATTATTTATATGATTTTCATTGTGAAATGTAGCAGGAAGATAGCATGGCAAATTTAAATACACCTGGCTTTACTGATATGCTGAGCTTGATATAGGTAATTAAATGAAAGTTTATTTATTGATTTATTTTTTGCTTTTATTTTATTTGTTTCATTGTTAAATGTATCGGGAAGATAGCATTACAAATTTAAATACACCTGGCTTCACTGATATGCTAAACTTGATACAGGTAAGTAAATGAAAGTTTATTTATTGATTTATTTTTTGCTTTTATTTTTATTTTGTTTCATTGTTAAATGTATCAGGATGATAGCATGACAAATTTAAATACACCTAGCTTTACTGATATGTTGAACTTGATATAGGTAATTAGATGAAAGTTGATTTAATTATAAATTTTTTGCTTTGATTTTATTGATTTCTGATTTGTTATACATTGATATGTAGGCACAATTACCCAAAGTGGGAAATCAAAGAAATTACGAAGATGTTGAATAACAAGATAGAATTGAAGATAGAAGTGTGATTGCTTGTAGGAATTTATCAGCCATGCTCCAAGTCCATAAAGATCATGCATTGAGATATTAACTTAATTTTGCAAATTTTTTTATCTTTTACTATGGTTTTTCAGATGTGTCTTTTAGTTAGATCTTGTTAGCAAAAAGGCTCCTTGAACTTCTGTATTTGGGGGAGGAGCAATGTTTTTTGTTTGTTTGTAGGCCTAAAACTTCTGCTTCCTTTAAAAATTATCTTCCTTGAACTTCTGTATTTGGGGGAGGAGCAATGTTTTTTGTTTGTTTGTAGGCCTAAAACTTCTACTTCCTTTAAAAATTATCTTCCTTGAACTTCTGTATTTGTGGCACTTGCCTAATTTTGTTCATGGAGTCCTATTTTAATTGTGGTGACAAAGTTCTTGACTCTAGAGTCAATTGAAAATCATAATCCATATAGAGAAAATATTGGTGGATTTTAAATTTCCTATATGAGATCCTATTAGCCTAGCATGACAGTACAATTGTAACTAGCCTCACTTAACAAGGTTACTCCCTGCCTATGGATTAGCCTCTTCTTGATAGCTCCAAGCAATGGCCAAAGCACAGTGGCTAGCCAAGCAACACAACTGAAAGCACAGTTAGCCTTGAGAAGCAAAACCCATGTCTTGGGTTCTCCATTGTTACTACCACTGGGTTTCCTTTTCAGGTATCTTTTGCTCACCAGTTAGAAAAGTCCAATCTTGGAGCCATTACAGTTTGGAACTTGGAACCTCAAACTGAAAAAGTAACACCAAATTTAAGAATCTTTGAAGAAAAAAAATTTCAAAATCCAGATCTCAAAATTGAGAAATGAGCAAAATCCATTTGAAAAACCAGCTAAGAATATCAAAGAAAAGCTAAAAGGAATTCACTTTCAAGGCTATGCATTAATGCCACACACACATAATGTAAGAAAGTAAAAAGAAGAAAACAAAAACAAGAAAGAGAAGAAGGCCCTGGGAGGTGAGTGCTTGTTCAGTTCTATGTAATTGTAATTGTACTTTCACAAACTCAAAAGCCACTCTCACTCACTCTTATGTTAGGATGTGTGCCCTTAAATTCTATTGTATGATGCTATGTATGACATTATGTATAACTTAATGTTGTGTTTAATAAATTTGTTTTATTATTATATAAAATAATGGTAACATGAATATTAGGATATTATCATATAGTCAATGAGATGCATAGTATGTGATTTATGTGATTTAGTCACAGAAGATACAAGTCACAAGTTCTTTGTAAACTCAAAATTTATAGTTCGTAGTCGGTGATGAAATTGGGCATTTCGTCTGCGAAGACTATAACGTATCAACTAAGATGATTTGTCTTGATCATGGAAGTGAAGACTTCTAGTTGATATGTTGATATGTTTTAAGAGTTAAGACACATTGAACTGGACCGCTGTGAGATTTATTATTCTCCTAACGACTGTCAAATGAATAATAAACTTACGACTTATATTTACATGAACTCTTAATCCTAAGAGGATAATGGACCTGATCATGAAGTGTAGGTTGTTTTGATATATCAGGAGTGAGATCTATTGTAACGGTTAAAATCTCAGTATGTTGGGCAACCACATTTAGTGTTGATGGAACATATATTCTCAAGATGGAATTCATAGTCTCTTAACGGAGATACAAAATATTCCTTGGAGATACAAAATATTCCCTTGAGATAAGTTTAATGAGTTTGTTATTCAGAGAGTTAGGCCTAACCACTTTAGTAAGGAGTTACTAAAGTATATGTTTATGGAATTGGATTTCATAAATATATGATGAATAATTTAAAAGATTAAACTGGGTACTCAAGGAATTAAGATGTAGTAATCTACAAAGTGACGGTCTTCTTTCATGACTTTGTATTACTACGAATATTTTATGAAGGGGTTGCATGTACAATAAAGTCTTGGGATATAATTTATAAATAAGGCTTAGAGTGCAACTATATTTATATAGTGGTATTAAATATAGTTCATGGTAACTTTGGATTTGTCAAGAGTTGACAGAAAAGTCCAAAGCCTATTAAAGCTAGTGTTTTATTGGTCCCTTTTGGTCCCACACCAAGCTACACACTTAAGCCCAATTGGAAAAGCCCAAAAGGCCAGTCCAATTAGATAATCAGTTAGATACAAAAGGAGAAACATACAAATTTTTCTGTAGAGAATTGTAAGAACACTATTGCAAAGTGGTGTAAGAAGTGTTAGACACTTTTTGACATTCTCCCTTTGGAACTGATTGAGAGACCACACATCTTGGGCGTTAGTGGAATTAGAATGAAGACTGAAAGTGTTCCCAAGTGCTTCTGATCTTCAGTTTTGAAATTCACTGCTCCAAGGTACACTCTTTTGTTCTCTAATTCTGAAGCTTACATAGTGCATGTTAACATTTATGAATAAAGTAGATCCGTTATTTTTCCGCTGCGTACATGCATATTTCCATCATCTTAGACATGGGAAAAACCACATTATGAGGGAAGGTATCTATCTGCAGCTGTAAGAGTCCCATGAAACCATGAGGGGTATTTGTCAAGCAATCCAGACAACAAAAGCACAGCCTCCCAAATAACTTCCTCAAAAATTTTAACTATTCTTAATTTTTGGTGTATAATTTCCAGCTTATAGAAGCTAACTTTAGTACTATAAAATGACATTAATGTTTTTTTTTTTTCCTTTAATTCTATGAGTTTTAGTGCAATGTTTGGTGACAAGCTTTTTTAAGCAATCAAATGACAATTCACCATCATCAAGGGATGTGTACAACTTCAAGCAGTAACAATGTTTCTGTTTCTGCAGAATAGGTTTGATTTCTCTATTTTGTTTTCTGCAGAAATTGTTTTCCTGCATAATGTTTCTGTTTCTGCAGAATCGGTGTGGTTCCCCTGTTTTTATTTCTGTAGAAACTGTTTTTCCTGCATATAATGTTTTACTCTTGCAGAATAGGTCCAGTTTCATCTCAAAAAAAAAAAAAAAAAAAAAAAATCTATTGAGACATATCCGACCTTATCTCAATTGAAACACAAAATCAAAACATATCAGTCCAAGCGTTCTCAGTAGATATCCATTAATCCAGTCGGTCCTTATCAAATAGAGTTTGATAAAATAATGAAATCTAAAATTTAAATACAACGTTATCCATATATTCAAATCAAATTGTAATCTCTACAGTAAGATATATACAAGAGAGCTTCTATGGAGGAGTTTCTTGTCCTAGTCACTCATTTAAGAATTTCAACAAACATTTAAAATACAAAATCCAGCAACCCCAATTGTTTACTGACTACAACCTTTACATCGTCCAAAAACATTTTTCTTTCCACAAGTTTCATAATGGAACAAAAATCAAACACCATTATCAACATAGACAAGTCACTTTGTAGAAACCAATAGAAGCAGATGAACACTTGAAGATGAAGATGAAGTGAGAATGTGTTTGTAACTGGGGTGAAGTGAGGATGAAGATGAACACTTGAGACGTCAACCACATAGAGAAGAGAAAAAAAGAAACCTTGAAAGCCTTGAAGGTTGCTTGTTTCAGCAAGAGTCTCTCAACAATTGAAACAAATCTGCATCTATAGGACAAAAGGAACCTTTGTGGCAGTGGACAATAAAACTTTGGGAGAAAGATAGGAATAAAATGAGACAAGGGAAGAGTCCAAATCAAAAACAAAAGCTGTAGCAAGAGACAAAACTCAAAGTCCCTTTCTTGTTAACGTCAACCACATGGAGAAGAGAAAAAAAAAAAAAAAACCAAAACCGGAAATAGAGGGGAGAAACAAAAGCTTCGGAAGAAAAAAAAAGAAAAAAAAAAGAAAGAAAAAAAGAAAGGGATTCTAACTTTAACGTCAGTAACGTGAGTGTTAAAGTCAGAGTTATCTCATTTAATGAGAGAGGCCAGCTGTCCAAGTTTTATTAGTGGAGTATGAAGTGGAGCACAATTGATGAGATAGAAGATTTGGACTCCACTATTAATGCTATCAGTTACATCTTTTTCAATACACAACTAATAAGTAATTTTAAACTACTGATCTCTCATTAAATTACCAAAATCTTGCCTAAATAAGATACAATATATACAAAATGTATCATCCTTTTTTATGACATGTTCCAACCAATATTTTGTATTCTTTAAACTAATTAGGATTAAATCAATGCAATGCTCCACTAATTTCCTTTTTAGGGAAATCATGGTTAAGAGGTTGACAAGAATATCTTCATAAATATGCTCTTTTTATTTTCTCCTTATCATTAGGATGAAAAGATAAGGCCTTTTCTCATAGCGTAGAATCTGAAAGAAAATTATTCAAGTAATTATAAATTTGCTTAGAAGATAAAATTTGCAATAAATGTGAGGTCAATAGTGCTAACAGAAAAATAAAGGGTAAATTATAAGTTCATTCAAAATAATCAACTTAGGCATTAAACCGTTACATTATCATGTTCAATAAAGTATTGAAACATTATTTTAGTGCATATGCGTATGTACAAGATATATCACATAAATCGAAAATATTCAGCTAAAAACTAAAGCAAACACTAACCAACTAGCTATTGAAAAATATGCATTTTTTTATATATAAAAATAGAAATTTAAACATGTCTTTTGAAAAAACAATTTAAAATATCACAATTAATCATTTGATTTGGGCTTTTAGGCTAATTTATTTGTTTGGACAATATTTGGGAAATTTCATGTCCACAAAATGTTCACAACAAATCTTAGTTGATAGTTGTTATTGGTTCTAATTTACATATCACTAAAATTGTTTTGTGTTCACCAGTAACATTCTACCACTTAGGCATTAAGCAGTTACATTAATCATTTTCAATAAAGTATAGAAACATTATTTTAGTGCATATGCATATGTACATGATGTATCACATAAATCCAAAAATTCAACTAAAAACTAAAGCAAGCACTAACCAACTAGCTATTGGAAAATATGCATTTTTATATATATATATATATAAATAGCAATTTAAAAATATGTCTTTTGAAAACAAATTTTAAAATATCACAATTAATCATTTGATTTTGGCTTTTACGCTAATTTATTTGTTTGGAAATTATTTGAGAAATGTTATGTTCACAAAATTTTCACAACAAATCCTAGTTGACAATTGTTATTGGTTCTAATTTACATATCACTAGAATTGTTTTTTTTGTTCACTAGTAACAACCTACTACTTTGGATTTGGTATGAAAATATTGTGAAAATAGCATTTTTCGCAATTTTTTGGTTCAATTTTTAATAGACCAACATTTTGGAGGGGTCAAATTTTATTTTTGATGGGCTCAAATTTTTATTTAAGATGTTCAAGTTTTTTATAGGGTGGTCAAGTTCTTTTTCTAGGATGGTCAACGATCCATATTAATTTAAAATTCATTTTTTAAGGTATAACCATGGATCATACATAGTGTTGCCCCTGCCGTGGGACCCGTTGAGGTAGATTTTTTTAAAATTAGAAAAGGCCACGTACATGGAAAAAAGGCCACGTAGAACTCAAGTTTGTGAAAGTTGAGTACCCTGCATATGTTACTCGAGTTTCTAAAACTGAGTACCATGTAAGAAAGGAAAGTTGGTTTTCATGTGTGAGTAGATGGTTTGTACTACTACTATGCATGCCTATTGCTTGTACTACTACCATGCACGCTTAGATGTGCCGGGTGTATGCAAACCTCATTTTTCTTTGGTTAGAGCATTAATACCCGGCCTTGTAAACCTAAAAATATGATAAATTTTAGCATCAAAGTACAAAAGACATGCTTTACCCGGACTTGTAATTGCAAAAATTTATATAATATTGATACAATACCGTCTTACTTGTAAAACGTTACTGTAGTAGAATGGTATAATTTTAAATTAATAAATTCTCTCTCAAATCTTTGTCTCCCACTCTCTCAACTCTCTGTCTCCCACATCTCTCTCTCAGTGACTAGCTCACTTAAGCTACCATTGGCCACCATATCGCCCATCAACGCCAAGCCTAGGTCGCTGTTGGCTACTGTCTCACCCAATGATGCCCAAGCCCAGGCTGCCGTTGGCCACCATATCACCTAGCGTGGATTGTGAGATTTCTCCGGCAATTTTGCAATGGGTTTGCTGTGAGATCATCGACATGGGCTTGCAATGAGATATCTTCGGTGTGGGTTTGTTGTGAGATCTCTCCAGCGATTGTGAGATCTCCGGTGTGGTGGTTTTGTCATGAGGGTTATGGTGTGGTGGTTGCTATGGAGTTGTTGTGATTTTGCAGGTTGTGTTGGTTGCTATGATTGCAATGGATTTGTTGTGATTTTGCAGGTTGATTTTGTCATGGTGGTTGCTATGATTTTTGCCATGATTTTGCAGACCGTGATTTTGCAAGTTTTTGCCGTGGGTGTTGCAATTGTGGGGTGGTGGGGTTTGGATGGTAGTTGTGTGGGGTTTTGGGTTTGTTCATGGTGGAGAGAGAGAGAGAGAGAGAGAGAGAGAGACAGAAATTAGAGAAATGAGAGATATTATTTTGGGTTATATATTTTATTATGTAGATATCTATACTACTATTTAAGGAATTTCTCCTATTTGGACCGGATTTGTTTTGTTCCAAACTACCCCTACAGCCTACGTTTAAGTAGGGGAAAAATTTGGTAAAAATGCTTCTTTAACTCTCACATAAACATTGCCTAAAATATAAAAGCACTCTCCTCATGGTTTTCAAATTATTTTATCCATTTAAAAAATATATATATTAAATTAAAACATACGTTTCTTTGTAAAAAAAAAAAAAATGTACACCCACATTTTAGTCTCACACAACTCCAAACTTCTACCCAACAATTTTAAATTTCCCCATTATCACGTTTTTTTTTTTTTGGTTGCTAAACATATATCTCCAGTTTCTAAAGTAGTTATTGATGATGCAAGAAAAATCAGTAGGCTGGATGCTCCGGATTTGAAAGGACCACTCGCTCCCTAATGGCCTGAAAAACAAAGGAAAACGATCAAAGATGATTGGGATCGCCGGCCAAGAACCCTCCGATGGTAAAATCAGTTTTCTCTCTATATCTTTTGAGTTCCAATTTCTTGGGAAATGTTCAACGTACCTTCTATGGGTCTGAATGGCTATTTATATAGTGTCCTGGGGGTAGTTATCAAAATTGTAACCTCCCTCGGACTTCAGGAGGTCCAGGATTCTTGGATAACTCCCATAACCACCTGACCGTTGCAGTTTCTCACACAACGGTCATTGGAGGTTATGCATGTATTACGGAATGGTAAAATGTGCTTAATAGTTCCAAGTGTAAAAGCCTCGTCCATGAGTCTTTACGTGGACGAGTCCTCTCGGGGTGGGCTACGCGCATCCTTTGGACAAGGGATGTAGCTTTGCTATCACCCAAGGACGGCCTTGTGCGTTAGCCATCTTGATGCTAACTCTTGGACGGTTGCCGAGGTGCAGACTGTCCAGGGACAGTCTGAGTGCCTTCATCCCTCATCAATTATCATCCAAATTAAAAACTCCTCAATTTTAGCAACAATTTTTTCTTTTCTCCCGCTCTCTCATGTTGTTTTTTTTCTCTCTCGACGTTTAATTTCTCTCCCTCCGCCTCTCACATTGCTTTTTTTTTTTTTTTTTTTTTTAATTTTTTTTATAAACTCTATCTCTCAAGTTATTAAACTAGGTTATCAGTTATCATCCAAATTCAAAACCATAAGCAACCACTTTTTTTTTTCTCCCTCCCCCTCTCACATTTTTTCATTTTATTTAATTTTTTTTTTTTTTATAAAGTCTATCTCTAACATATATGATATATCACGTTGCCTTTTTTTTTTTGTGAAACATATATCTCAAGTTTCTAAGTTATCACCCAAACTAAAAACTCCTCAATTTTAGCTACAATTTTTTCTTTTCTCCCACTCTCTCATGTTTTTTTTTTTCTCTCCACGTTTAATTTCTCTCCCCCCCCCCCTCACGTTGTTTTTTGTTTGTTTGTTTTTTTTTTTTTTTTTTTTAATTTATAAACTCTATCTCTCAAGTTATTAAACCGGGTTATCAGTTATCATCCAAATTCAAAACCATAAGCAAGCTCCTCATCACTTTTTGTAAATGTGTCACTCAAGTTTTTTGACAAAAAGAATTTTATGACAGAGCCAACACAACCATTCATCTAGGAAAAGGTATGTCAACCTAAAATTTTTAGGTATGTCAATCTAAAAATTTTGTAACATCCTCCTTTGATATCAATAAACTCCTTTGTCCTTTTTCACCTTTGGAATTTTTTATTTTTTATTTTTTTTGTTTCTTCCTTTGGATTTTTTTTCCAATATAGATAACAACATTGTCTTTTGGTAAACAGACTCACAAGTTTACAAGTTTTTGGTTGAAGGATTTTCTTATAAAGCCAGCATGATCATTCATATGAAGAAGGTATGTTAACCTAAAAATTTAAAGTTTTTTTAAAGAAATTATGTCATTGTTTACTTCTTTTTAATAACTCCAAAAAATCATATAACGTGTTTTTTTTTTTTATTAAAAATTTATACTGTACACACCATTTTCATAAAAGATAAATCACATGATCACGAAATAGTGTAACAAATAATCAATTTGTACATATGTGAGTACAATCCTCTATATGAATCTTTACAATGAAAAAGTACAATAAATTCCTATGATTCGATCTCCAAGAAGCTTTACGATCCGAAGGGGGTATGAAGCTTGATCTTGAATCGTTCTTTGATGTCTCCAAGTTGAATAAATATTTGAACGTGCTTGATGTGATGTGAGGGCCGTTGGCTTAATCTCGAATTGGATTAAAGGAGAATCCCCACTTTGATATGAAAAAGTAGGAATAAGCCTTGATGAAAAATGGAATTTTTATGAGCTTAGAGATGACTCTCTATTTCGGCAAAGCGTTAGTAGCATTTTCTCTCTCAACTTAATAATACTTAATTTGGAATTTTCTCTCAGCATTTATTGAGAATTAATTATGAATTTAATTTGGTCTTTCATTTAATAAGAAGTTTTCATATAGGTCTTTTCTCTTGACACTGCCATATGGCTTTCTTCATTTGACGTCGCCACGTGGCTTGATTTCATTTGCTAATCGTCCACGTCATCAATTGGAGATTAATTTGATCACAAATATTTGATTATGATCAATCAGACAGTTGTGAATGCATCATAAAATTTTGATGTCTACATATACCATAATATTTTTTTTTTGGATTTTTTTCCAATATATACAACAACACCATCTTATAGTAAAGAGACCTCACAAGTTTACAAGTTTTTTGATAGAAGGATTTTCTTATAAAGCCGGCACAATCATTCATATGAAGAATGTATGTCAACCTAAAAATTTAAGTCTTTTTTTTTTTTTTAATTTTTTGTCATTGTGCTTCTTTTTAATAACTCCAAAAAAATATCATATAATGTTTTTTTTATGATTTATACCATTAATTTTTTTAATATATAAGAAGACATTGTAGCTTCAATAAAAATTTTGATATATAGGTTTTTTTTCATGTTAAATTAATGCCATTGTTTACCATTATAGAAGACATTGTTTACATATTTTGTTGCATTAAATTTATTATTAAAAAAAATGTTTCAAAACAATGGTTGCAAGTCTTTGAATGTTCCTTTAATATTGTCTAATTGTTTTATTGAATTCTAGCATTGATTGTACATTAAATTGATAAATGTAAAAAAATAACCGGTCCATTTTGAGATGAATTTTGACATTATGAAAAGTATAGTTTGTTTATTTGTTTGTACTTTTTCATTGCTTGATATTAAAACCATGATGTTATTTTTATTTGTGACTAATATTAAAATTATTAACCTTTCTCCACGCATAACGCTCATCACTCTTAGATATTTTTGTAATTGAAAAATGTAGTAATTCTAAATTATAATAAATACTCTAACTTAACCCTTACCCAAAAAATAAAAGAGCCTGTGAGCATATGCTCATGCGCATGCTCAGAAGCTAGTATTATTTTAATATGTTATATAGGAATATAAAAGTTGAGTGTTGGGTGTGTTGTAAAATGATAAATATAATAGATAAAGTAGTTTTTTAGATGATAAAATAGAATATTTCAGAAATGCCATATGCTAATGCTCATACATGGCTTGTATCAGCTATGGTTTCTTCCTCATGCTTGGAACTGTAGGTTTTCATGCAGCTTTACTATCCATCCGTCACATTTATCAATCCATCAAGTGTGAGTAGATGGTTTATTGAGCAGTATAAGGGCCTGTTTGGATGCTTTTTTTTGGTCACTCAATTTCCGTCACTCAATTTCCGTCACTCAATTTCTGTCACTCATCACTTATCACTCATTACTCATCACTTTAAAATACCACACCCGTTTGGCATCATCACTCACTTCCCATCACTCAATATTTTTCACACTATTTGCGGGTCCCATGCTTGTCACTCGGTGCAGCTTTTTTTTTTCCCCCCCCAGTACCCAGATCACCTGAACCTAGTGAAAAAAAAGAAAAAGAAACCCAGAATTGAAGACCGAACCCAGTGAAAAAAAGAAAAGAAAAAAAGAAACCCAGAACTGAAGACCAAACCCAGTGAAAAAGAAAAAGAAAAAGAAACCCAGAACTGAAGACGGAACCCAATGAAAGAAGAAGGAAGAAAAAAAGAAAAAAAAAAGGTCAGTTGGTCAAAAGGTGCGGTTGAGTTATGACTAGTGGGTCCCCCATGTGTGTTTAATTACAAAAATGTCATTGAGTTATGAGTTATGAAAATTGAAAATAGCCAAAATGTGTTTTCAGTTTCCATAACTCACAACTCAAAAATCAGAGAATTAAGTGGTGGAAACAGAGTTATGGAGCTCCCAAATGGACTTCTCGCTATGGGTCTCACCATTTTTGAGTTATAAGTTATGGAAACAGAGTTATGAGTTATGGAAATTGATGATCCAAACAGCCCCTAAGTTGCTTTGGTGAGGTAGGACTTTCAATTTTTGAATAGCAATTTTTAAGGAGCTTGTCAGAGATGTGGCGTTTGGGACACGCTGAAGTGAAGAAGAAAAGCTGAAGGAATAGACCTTGGTGAGGAGAACTTTGATAAATTTACCATAGTTTTATGGTACTTGAGTTTTATAAACTTGAGTTACACTTTACATACCATTCAAGTTTTTCAAACTCGAGTTTCATGTGGCCTATTTTAATTAGAGTCCGGTTAATGTGTGTCCTAAGGGCACACATTAACCATCTATTTTAAGAAAGTTTTTATGAAAAATTGAAAAAGTTGTCAAAATAGTGAATTACTTTTTCATTTTTTCACAAAATATTTCCCAAAGTGGATTACTAATATATGCCCTAAGGGCACACGTTAGTAAATCCCCTTTAATTAAAATTATTTAGGTCAGTAGGGTGCCACCGTAGCATTTTTTTTGAACTCAAGCATTTGAAACTCGGGTTACATGTCAAACTCGAGTTTCATGAACTCAAGTTTAAAAAAGTGGTACATTGCTAAATATTTCACAAATAGTGGTAGATTGCTAAATATTTTAGCCAAAGATGGTATTTGGCCATTTTGGCCGATACTTCCATAATACGTGACATGTTACTCTCTCTTTTCATATTTATGGTAGATCCCACTATGAATTTAATTAGTAGAACTCATAATAAATGTGAGATGAATGAACACCATGTCACCATATTCTAAGAGTACCAAATAATTACTTTATAAATCAATGGTTGAACATGATAGACCCTATATTCGTGGTAGACACCACATTCATGGTAAATCCTACTATGAATTCAATTAGTGGAACTTACAATAAATGTGAGTTGAAAGAGCACCATATTACCATATTCTGAAAGTACCAAATAATTACTCTATAAATCAATGGTTGAATATGAAATCTGGTTAATATCTTTATCTTCATCTTATGTCTTTGAAATATTCTACAACCAATCTCACTATAGTTGGTTCCTTCGTGCTAGTATTGTTGAACACCTTTTGTACAACTTGTTTGGAAGGGATGAAAAAAAAGAATTTGGATTGACTAGGGCTGTGCAAAAGAACCGTCTGACTTGCCTACCTGCCCAAACCAAATCGACCCAATCCAATCCATGTGGGTCTTTCAAGTGAGACGACTCATGTTTGCTCGGTTGGATAGATAATTTAGTGGGTTGGGTTGAATATTGCGTTGAGATATTTCTAACTTGCCACAACCTGACTCTCCCACCTGCCTATATATATATATATTGCAAAATTCTACCTCACATACACACCCACCTTATTTCTCTCATGTCTTTCTCTTTCTTTTTATTTTTTCATTTTCACATTTCTCTTACCTAATGAACTCCAATTGCACTCTCTAAGATTTTATTATTATTCTTACTTTATGTACATATCTAATTTAAGATTCTGAAATATTTTTATTTTTAGTGTGATAAAATTTTAGTCATTCTAATAAAAAAAATGTAGCATTTGTGATTATTTTTAGTAAAAAATTTTAGTGTGATAAAATTTCAATCATTCGTATAAAAATAATGTATTGTTTGTGATTATTTTTAATAAAAATTGTAATTCTTTTCTTTCCTTTTTTGATTTGAGGGAGTAAACTATTATCCAATTTAATTGAAGTAATTTCATTTAACTAATTGCATTTGTCAACCTGCTCACCCCACTCAATTTGGAAGTTGAATCATTAAGATTTTCAACCGATTTGCCGAATTTATAGATTGGTGGGTCGGCAATGGATTGGAATTTTCTTAACCCGCCATTGGTGGGTTGGTTAAAATATTGTCTTCCACCTGCCCAATCCAACTCATGCACACCCTTTGGATTGACAATGATTCCTTTTTTTTGTTTATATGAACACTTTGAATAACTAACCACAAGTTGACAAATCTACAAATTGTTACAAAGTATGTGTCCCTACAAGTAAGGTTGTGCAAAAAACCACCTAACTCGCCAACTTGCCCTACCCAACCTAATATGTACGAGTACATTAAGTGAGGTGGGTTGGGTTAAACAACTAAATTAGCGGATCAAGTTGAATAGAGATATTTCTCTTCCCTAATAAACTCTAGCTGTTCTGTCTAGGTTTGTTATTAATTGTACTCTATGTTTCGATCTAATTTTAGATTTTGAAATTTTTTTCTTGTTAGTGTGATAAAATTTCAGCCATTCTTATATATATAAAAAAAATCTAATATTTGTAATTAAATTAATAAAAATTTTAATTTTTCTCTCTCATTTTTTATCTAAGGGAGAAAAAAATGATTAAATTTATTTGAAATATTTTATTTAGCCGATTGAATTTGTTAACACGCTGAGCTGAAACCACTAAAAAATTCAACTAACCTATTGGATTTAAGATTGGTGGATTGACACTACATTGAAATTTTTCCAACCACACGCACTGATGCCTTACCTTTTATTTATTTTTATGTTTTTTAGAAGGGCCCCGATGCCCTACCTATAAGAATTGTTGTACGAATTGATGATGCAATAGGGTAAGTGTTTGTTTGATTAGCTTATTTTTTATCAACTTATTTTACTATTCAGTTTATTTTTTATATTATTCATGGGTCTCATTGCACTTTTTGGTATTATTCATGAGTTTTACTGTATTATTTCAACTAACATTTACATTTATTTAAAGTACTTTCAACAAAAAAATTTCAGTTTCAACAAAATAAATGAACCCCGAACCACAAATGGGAAATATATCCAGATCATCAAGGTGATGATCAATTAAAAAAAAAATAAAAAATCTTGGTAATAATAACTGAATTCTAGAAGAAATTTTTTTAATCGATTCATGTCCTCGTGGTCTTTTTATATTATTTTATCTGCCCTTTTTAAGTTATTGTGCCCATAATCAATGACCAAAGTTAGACCAATAAATTGGTCATATTCAACGTTTCAAACCCAAACGCCCGTGATTGTTAAGTTTGGCTAACCGCGTTCGTGTGTAACAGTAATAGTCAAATTTTTTTTTTTGTTGATAGAACAGTCTTTTTCTTTTGTTGATAGTTTACTTTATACATTACCCCCACAATGTTTTTTTTTGGTTAATGTGGGTGTCTAAAGTGTTTAACAAATGAATGTAATACAAACAAAGAATTAAAGAAAAAAAAACGAATATGGCAATATTCTGCTAAAACTTTTTTTTTTCGAAAGAAGAAAATAAAAATCTAAAAATGAAAAAACAAAAAATCTATACTCATTTGATGGGTACGTGTCAAATGGACCGACACTGTCTTGGGACGCGGCACAAAACCTTAGGAGACTATAGAACGTGTCAAACTTCTATACGACCACGTAATACTAAGTCAAACTGCCTTTTCAGTTTCTTTCCAATGAGACACAAAACGTGAAAATAAACAAAGCAAACAAAAAAGAAAATTCTCTCTCTTCTCAAAAAAGAAAAAAGAAAATAAAATAAAATTCTCTCTCTTTCACTGTGGTGTGGAGTAGTGCGTAGACTTTACGGTTAACATAACTTTTCTGGACGCTTTCATTCAACGCCTTCAACGGTTCTCCATTTAAAACCACACACTCTCCCATTTCCTCTCTCGCTTTTTGTCTGTGTCTCTGTCTCTGTCTCTGTATCATTTTTTTCTGTAGCATTGTTCCATTTGGATCTGCTTGATTTGTGTTTCCGACTTCTAGGTAAGATTTCTGCTTCTTCTGTTTATGTTGTTGTTGTTGTGGTCTTGTATTTCTAGTTACGTCAGTTATATGCTGAACTGGGTTCGTCTTTCTTTTTGAGTTCTCTGTGTTAAAGTTGATTGCTTGCTTGCAAAACAAATCTTGTAAATGTAAATCATTGCTGCAGTTTCTGGGCTTTTCTTATTTATTTAGTTGTTTGTTTGACTTAAAAAAAAAAAAAAAAAACTTTTTTATGTGTGTGATGCGTTCTGTTAAGATTTGACAAATGCTTAGGGTTTTGTTCTTCCAAATCTTGCAATGCCTGTTGCCTTTGGTTTCAGTTTTGCGATCTGGGTTGATAGGAGTTTTGAGGCATATCAGATTTTGATTTGGTAGCAAGGTGTTTCGTTTCTCGGGAAATTGAAGTGTCAAAATTCAAAACTTACGGTTAATGAAGTTTGAATATTTGTTGATATACTAATTTGCGGTCAGTCTTTGTTGATTCGGTCAATTTTTAAGTCTATGAGGGCTTTTTAAAAATTACTAAAAGCATCCCATCAAAAAAAAAAAAAAAACATTTTGATGTTCCACGTTGTGGCAGTTTATATAAAGTCACCATTTTGTTTATTGCAATTTTTTTTTTTTAATCCAGATCCACATTTTGATGCCTAGAAAATTATAATGTGCATTTTCTATTTCTATTGTGGTTATTTTTGAAGAAATAGCTTTCTTTAGTTATAATTTATTTCTGTACATTTCTGAGTATGAAAATCATTCTAATGAAATGATGGCCAAAATTAGTTAAGATACAAAGTTCATGCCTTAGCCATATTTGAAATATTAATTTTATACAATCTTTTAAATTTGTAGCATTCTAGTTCAAAATGGATAATGAGGATCAGTACCTACATGCTTCTAAGCCAAAATTTGATTGTCTGCTATTCGGTAAGCATTTTGTACAAGTTCCTTTTCATTTTCAGTTTTCTTGCCATGAGGAGCATATTAACCACACACACATATATATATATATATATATATATATATATATATATATATATCTAATTTCCAGATGTGGATGACACCCTTTACCCGCTTAGTTCTGGTTTGTCAGCACAAGTCACCAAGAATATTCAAGGTAATGCATGCATTGTAGTTGAAATGTTTAATTCTTCTGCAAATAAAGGAAAATCTGAAGTTCTTAACCCTTCTCTGAATTCCCTACTGCAGAATATATGCTTCTAAAACTTGGCATAGAGGAGAAAAAGGTTCCTGAATTATGTTTTTCGTTGTACAAGAATTATGGTACAACGATGGCTGGTCTCAGGGTATGCTATGGTCTTAGTATTCTTTTTCAAAAATTATTTCTGAAAATATGTGTAATGTAGAGCTGGTTGATAATGAATTTCTCTTTTTATTTTTCAGGCTGTTGGATATAACTTTGATTATGATGACTTCCATGGGTACCAATCTCTCCCTCTCTCTTTTACTCTCTCTCTCGTTGTCTTCAAAACTTAAAATTACAACTTTTGTCATCTCTTACTTTCCTCTTTAACAGTTTTGTTCATGGAAGATTGCCCTACAATTTGCTAAAACCTGACCCTGTACTGAGGGGTCTTTTGCTTAGCCTGCCTATTCGGAAAGTTGTGAGTTTCTTTCTCCCAATCTATACATTCAAAGTGCTCTTAGGGTTTTGGGGGTATCTTGGGTAGTTGCTTGCCATGTAGCTTTCTTCTCATGCTGATGTATGGTCTTCTTGTTTAGGTCTTTACAAATTCAGATGAGGCCCATGCTGCTAGAGTGCTTAGCAGGCTTGGATTGGAGGACTGCTTTGAAAGGATTATATGCTTTGAAACTCTGAATCCAACCAACAAAGAGAATGTTCCTGTGGAAGAGGATGACACAGAATTGGGGGTCCCCAGATCAAGTACCATTTCAGGGACAAATGAGTATATGAGTGAACCTAATGATAGTTCGGTACTTCCCAGGACCCCAGTTATTTGCAAACCATTTGAAGAGTCATTTGAAGAAGTTTTCAAGATAGCCAATATCAACCCTCAAAGAACAGTAAGAATATTAATTCATTGTCCTGGAAAAATTTTAGCTCTGCAGTGTGAACATGTTGAATTCAGTTTGTGGGATATACTTTTGTTTTGCATCTTTCTTCCATGTGAAGCCTCCCTGATACTGATTGTCAGGGCCATTTACTTTTTCACCATACTCTATTAGTCTTCTGCATATTTTCCATATCTTGAATCTTTTGCTAGCCACCCACTAATCTCTTATTAACATTGTAATTTCTTTCTAATTTGTAGGTGTTCTTTGATGATAGTATTCGTAATTTACAGACTGCGAAGCATTTGGGCCTTCACACTGTGATGGTAAGCTATTCATTTCAAATGATGAATAAAGTCCTGCATTTTGATTATTGTGAAAGTGCTTATTGAACTAATTTAACTATATATGCATGGCTGTAGGTGGGCAGTTCTCACCGCATTGAAGGTGTGGATCATGCACTGGAGAGCATACATAATATCAGGGAAGCACTGCCGGAGCTCTGGGAAGCTGAAGAGAAGTCTGAAAACATTGTGTATTCAGGAAAGGTTGCAATTGAGACATCTGTGAAGGCTTAGCTGTAGCGTGAAAGAAAATAAAATTTTTACCACCCCCTAGATGTATGATTGTATGTATTCTAGATAGACTAGATTTCCTATTACTAATATAATTGAAGTCTTTATAATTTATTTGTGTCATGTGATTTGTTAGTTATCAAATCCATGTTTCTTGTAATAGAACTTTCTAAACTATATCCATTATATGCGGGGTGGATGATGATGCACCTTTATTTCTAACATTATTTTCTTTCCAGTTCCACTGCCTGCTTTCTTTTTATTCTTTTATATTTTAAAACTCACTTTTCTTTGTAAAATTGTTTTTTTTTTTGGCCAACTTATAACAAAAAGCTAATTCAAAGTTTCAAACGCACTGAGTGTTAAAAAAATGTATCATGGAAGATCATATATTTAATTTGTTTCCTTCAGCTTCACAATACCTTCCAAGCAAGTCTGCCACTATGTTTCAATTCTGGACTATTGGGGAGCAGAATATTCTATGGAGCCTAATGTCATAGAGAGGAAGGATGAGAAGGTGAGGGGAGAGGTGGAGGAGGTTTTCCACTGCATAATAAAGTAGAACTTCTGAGCTAAAGAGGTAAAGCAATAGTTGTTGATTTGCTTGGATTCAATTATAAAATTTGTTTTTGCTTATTCCAGTTAAAGAGTCATTATATTGAAGCTTCTATGATAGATCCACTTGCCTTTTACACTCTTAAGAACATGAAAACAAGTTAATAAAAACTTATTCATAATAATAATAATTAAAAAAAAAAAAAAAAACTCCAATTGTGGTTCATGATTCCGCGCAGTGGCATAAAGCAACTGCAAGCAAAGATTCTATTGATGGGATAAATGTGGAGCTTAATCTATTGTGTTGATCATATGCAGAACTCTTACCAATCCTATTATTAAACAATTTGTCCAAAATAGGTCTTTGCATTGATTCATTCATGTCACCATAGACCTATAATTGGCAATATCCAAAAAGAAAAAAATAATCGTAACTTATAACAGTTGGTAGACAAGATGTGAATTGGGGTAAGTGCAGAGTAATACTGTCTCATTTCAATGGAGGGTATGGAATCCATTATCATTAGCCTGAGGTTTTTATTTTTTATTTATTTAAGAAAAGGATGCTCTATATTTCAAGAAAAAATATATTGGATACTATAGAAACTAGACATTGAGCTAATGTTAAGTTCGAAATTTAACATAAAATGTAAGTTTAGTAATGTGCTGGGCCAATGTGGTGGGCCTTTTGTGATTTTAGGCTGGACTGCCTTTTGTTGTATTGGACCCAAATGTTTTGGATAAGAGAGTTGAGACTGGCCCAACTGCAACCTACTTTGGTCTGGCTTGTGCACAAACTATGCCCCGTTTGCAGAAACTTTAGTCACATGCCCATGGCAGACGAAGTTGTCGCAGAAAAGTTATGGCAGATGGGTGCAACGAAACAACGATAAGTGGGATACGTTATTGTTACGCAAACTAAGTAAACAATCTTTTCATTAAAGCAAGAGAAAAGAACACGTTATAAGTGTAATAATAAAGACTGGAGGAGAAACGATAGAAATAATTGGTAAAGTCAAAGAAGAAAATGATTAGTGTGCCAAATTCAATTTTGTCATGGGACTAAGGCCAAGGAGGGAACCATTTCCTCAATGTTGGTAACCTCGCAGGAGGATCCTTCTGCCAAATTATTCACTTTAAGGGAATGAACCTGAATGGTTTGTGCTTAAATGAATTCTTTATCTTTAGTAAAGGGTAGGCTTTAGGAGGGAGAGAAGAAAAAAAAGTTTATTGGTGCATGCCCGCCATTCTACTTTCTCTTGTTCTTTTTCCAACTCTCTATTTCTCTTCCTCTGTTTTACTATTTCAATTTCTTCCCTTTGTTTTCTTTCTTTCTTTTGTGTTTTCTCGTGTGATGTGATGGTGATTACTTTTGTGGTGATTGCTACTATTGTCTCCTCTATTGTGCATAGCAAAGACCTTTTATATACTGTCTATCGCGACTATCTTTTACCATTTTAGCCTTTAACAACCTTTGTCTAGTATAGGTGTCCTTGCTGACCACCACTAGTTTGTCAGCTGCCCAACCACCACCACTTACTTGTGTTGACTGTGCCACTCTCCATTACCAAACTATTTTGTTTGTTTGCTCATTGTGGCATTCTAATCTACCATGGTGTGGATGTTCTCTCTTCCTATCCCTCATGGCATGCATCTAGTGGTTCTAGTTCATCCTCCCTCTTTTGAGTGATATGTCATTACAGCAGGATATTTCCCCCAAAAGAGCTTAAGCGGGAACTCCAGAATAGGCTTCTCCTTCTCCCTATCGTCAAACCATACCCCTTCTTACCTCTGACCCATGACCCACCACTCTTATATCGGCTAGGTACAAGCTGGTCTAGCCTAGGTATTGTGTGTGCTCCACTTCCTGTGTATATTGAAAGCTTGTTTGCTGCTTATGCGTTTCTCATGGTCTGAAGGCTCATCTGTGCATTCTGCCGCTCATAGCGTGAACTGTTTTCTGGTCTTTTATTCTTTATTGGCTTGCTTCTTTAAAGGGCTGGGCCTTGCTTGGATTTTTCTCCTTTTAGTCCATTCCTTGCTCTACCCATAGTCTTGTTGTCATTCCTGTCATACCACTCTGCTATCATTGTCAGGATGTTATTTGACCCGTGTTTGCTGGGCCTCTTTGGTCCTACTGCCCATCCTTCTTTCAATGACTTTGTATGGTCATTCATGCTACTTTGGGCTTTCCCAATCCGTTACATTACTCGTGGCTTTTTTGTCCATTACTTTCTCTTGAGGCATCCTTGGTCCATTTGCTTTCCTTGAGCATCCTCGACCCATTTCCTAATTCTGCATTCCCATGGGCATTTTGCTAACTCTTTTGGGCTTCTTTGGCCCAATTACTTTATCCTTCATCGTTGCGGCTCATGAGCTTTCCATCAACCCTTTTCTTTCTTACTTCATTACTTCAGGCCTGCCGTAGCCCATTCTTGCTTTTCTTCATTACATAATACCCATGAGTTTACTACTTCCTCCTTTAGGCTCTTCTAGGCCCATTTGTTTTTCTCAAGAACCATTTATTTATTTTATGGGCCTATGATCCATTATTCCTGCCATTAATGGTTCCTTCCTATCAATCCACTAACTCTCTTCTTGCTTATATTATTGGGATTCTTCTTATTGCTGGGCTTTCACAAATGAGCATCAACATTTAGCCCCCTGAGCATATGAAATGCTCTTGCGATTCATATGCAAATAAAAGACTTCCCTGCCCTTCTTGTCTTTTCTTCTTCTTTTCCTTCGTGGGATTTTTTGAACAATGGACCCCCAACTTATATATATATATTTATTTTTTCTTTTCCTGCCACAGTGTTGTCTCTTCAAATTTCCCAGTTTAGCAGTTATTCTAAAACATGGCATCCGCTTCATTAACTCCATCCCTTATCCAATGACTGTCCCATCGCATCCCTTCATGTCAATTTTGATGATGTTGGTACTTAAGAGAGAATCCTTTCACATTTCAAGCATAAACACTCTCTCCTTTCCCTTTTCTTTACCGTGTCTTCTTTTTCAAACACCATCAACCATCTACCCCGATTAACCAATCCCTCATGACACCAGCAAAAAACCAAGGTTCTTCCCTCCGTAACGGAAAAGAGGTTGTCTCCGACGACCTTGCAGCTCGAGAATAGGCGAAGAGGCTGCTTATTCCGAATCAGACTACTCCGACGAGGAACAGGAACATCTCGATCCCGGTAGTGAGTGTGCTCCTCTCATAGACGCTTGGTATGATACCCATGCCCATTTTCCAAAAGTTCCGAGTGAATACACGCTGCCCCTGTTGGGTTGTGTGTGGCTCGCCGTTTACCGTCGCAACATGGACATCTCTTGGGCTCCATTAGCTTCCTCGATTCTTGATCTTATCATCCGCCAAGGTACCTCACTTCCAATGCCCATTCTCTGTGAGTTTGGATTAAGTACGGCTTTGGGTTGGAAGGAATAAGTGGACAAGGAGTTGTCCGACACGGGTTTTATGGAGGCGCTGCGACAGGCTGATGTGTTGAAGGCCATTGTCTCGTCTTGCTACTTATCTAACTTTAGAGATTTGTTCAATCTCTACCATTTGGTCCGCCGATGGTGTACCACTACTCACTTTCTTTCTTTCTTGCGGTGAGATCACCGTGACTTTGGAAGATGTGGCGAACCAATTTCTTTTGCCCATTCTTGGTGATGCTAACCTCGGTGCTTTGGAGCTTTCTTTGGAAGTAGAGTTCGTGGAGGCCGAGTTGAGGAAGAAGATAAGTGGCAATGCAAAATTGTCTTATTGGGTTGGTTCCTCTTCTAAGATCTCCGTTGCTACCCCCATGTGGCCTTTGTCACGTTTTGGCTCTGTAAGTTTATGTTTGGCTCTCATCCCCACAATGCAGTGAAGCCTTTGTATTTTCGGTTAGCCATTAAGATATCTGCTGGGGTGAGTTTTTCGTTGGCACCCATGTTCTTGGGACATTTATATGTTCAGTTGGATATCTTGCGGAGTGATGAGGATCAGACGGGTTCTTGCCATATAGTTACTACTTTCGTTCATAGTACCATTCTGTAGCATCTGTTGTACGAGCACTATGCTAGGCATTTAACAAAGTGTAGGCATGTTCGCTTTGCCAATGAGAGATACTAGTCAAGCCCGAGAGTCATTACTGATTTCTGCGGTAGGTTCGAGTCTGAATTTCCATTAGCTTTTCGTTGGGTTGGTTTGAAGCCGATTGATCATCCTGCTGTTGAATTTTTTAATAAAGGAGTTGGGTTTTCATGAAGAGCATATAGGAACTTAGGCACAGGTTATATGTGTGATGATTCTGTGATGGGTCTGTTTGTTGGTACTGCTGGGACCACTACTCCATTGACTGGCTTTGAAGAGAAGGGTATTACTTATTTAGCAGCCACTAACACTGGGTTGTTGCCTTATTTGGTTGATAAGGGTGTTAGGTTTGTGCACTACCTTGCTAACAAGGAAAGGAGACAGTTTAGGCTAGATCAGGATATCCCTGATGATCTTTCTTCCCTTATGGAGTCCTTTACTTCTGTTTGGCCATTCCTACGGCACACTTCCTTTAAGTTTTAGAGTAAGCGTTTTACTGCAGTCACTATTCCAAGTTCACAAAGAGAGGGTATTTCTACTGCTGCCATGCACAGATACTTGTAGGCTGTGATGACCTCATTTGAGAAGAAGTTGATGGGTAGTCGTGGGTTTTCTCTTATTCCTCTTGATGGACTTGGTGCAATTATTCTGCCAACCCTTGGCTGCTTCTTCCTTTTAAGTCTGTGTTGGCATATGTTAGGAAGCAGAGTCGCTCTGCCATTTTTGAGTGGGTTGAAGAGGGTAAACATGCTGGTGACTATCCTATAAGTTGGGAGAAGAAAGTAAAGGTGACAAACGTTTCTACGCCCATGAAGATTTGTGCCAAGTCTAAGTCTGCCAAGAAGGGTGGTGATTCTTCTAAGACTTGTACAGACATTGTACCTTTTGAGAGTGACTTTCCTCCCATAGGTAACATAGTTTTAAAGGGCTCTTCTCCCCCTTCGGCTCGCACCTGTTCTAGCAGGTGCCCTGTTGCCAATAAGTCTAAGCCTGCTTCGCGGCCATTTGCTGAAGCCCCTCCTTCTAGCAGGACCCAGGGCCGCAAAAGGAAGACGTCTCCTCCTCCTACACCCACTACTATTGAGAGGAGAGTATGTTATCTCTAACTTTTCATTTCCTTCATTATTTTTGTATAAGGCTTTTCCTGTAGCTAACTTCATATACTTGTTGACTCATTTTCCTCTTTTTTTTTTTTTTTTTTTTTTTTTTTTTTTTTTTTTTGCAGTCTAAGCATAAGGAGGATACGTTTGTTTCCCATCCTATTTTGCTTAATGAGGCCGAGTTTGAGGTATGTCTCCTTCCTCTCCTTCTTCTTTTTCTTCTCTTATGCACATATTCCCCTTGCCATATGCTATTGCCATACTTGTTGACTCATTAATCCTTATGTATTCCTCTCTTCCTTACTTTTATTTTTATTTCCCAAACTAAGCTAAAGCCTATTTCCATATATCACCCCACGGTTGAGGAGATTTTTGCCTTCATGGGCTCACCCATGGAAGGTTTCTTTGATGGGGTTGATATGGTGTTTGCGGCCACGACTTTTGTCGCTCCTGCTGCTACATAGGGAGTTCCTGCTAAGGCTACTATTCCTCCTACTAAACTAGCATCCATAGATGAGGGTACTCATACTGAGAGGGTTAGTGAGACTGCTCCCATTCTTGCCGAGACACTTACTCTCCAAGAGGGGGCCATTCCTCCCGTTACTGCTCAGATTGAGGTTTCCTCTCATGCCACACCTCTCGTTATCTCTACCAGCGATCCCTTTGTGGCTCTATCTCAGGCCATGAAGGATGGTTCTTCTTTGGTGGTTACCTATTATTTCATCCCTAGCTTCGCTATACGTGGGCCTAACGCAGACTTGTCCTTTGAGGAATCTGAGGATGTTCTTGAGGATCCTGATGACGAGCCGACCATGAAGAAGAAGATTTCTGATTCTGATAAGGAGGAGAGTGGTGATCATGGGGCTAAATTCATGGGTATGTATCTCACTTGTTTTGTTACATTTCCCATCTTTTTAATTTTATTTATTTATTTATTTATTTATTTTATCATTGCCCTCTTATATATATATATATAACCTTCTGATGTGGTCTCCCTTTACATTGGCATGTTTGTTCCTCTGATTGCACAGAATTTTGAGGAGCTAGGGGTTGCAATAGACACAGCGATGCCTACTGCCACTTCTCCTACTGCACCTATAGTGCCTGTTTCTGCCATTTCTACAACACCAGCTTCTGCCATTCCCATAGCCCTTATTCTCACAGGTCCTAGTAAGTCTTCTTCATTTCCTTCTCTTCCTCGTCCTTTCATCATAAATTCAGTCTGCTTACTTCATGGTCTCTTATACCACGCTTCACGTCTCTTACCAGGTCCAATTCCCACTACTCCTTCTCAGTTTGAGGTGGGCAACAGTTCTGCCATGGTTTTAGATCTTGTAAGTGAGGCCGCAACCTTCTTTACTCATTTCAACCAGCCTGAGGTTAATGACCTTGATCCTGCAGACTTCTAGGGTTCTGGGCCTCCTTATGTTGACTTCCATGTCTTCAGAGTTCTTGAGGATTGTACTTCTCATCTAGAGGCAGTCTATAGCAACCGCAGTGACTTCATGCAGGGATTCCGCTTTGGCTGTTCTACTAAAGAACACTTTTTGAAGCTGCTGGAGAGTGTGATGAACGACATCGAGCATAACTTTGTTGACACTATTTCCACTGAGAGGATCCTGCAATGGAGGGCTACGGTACAAGAGCTTATTAGCGCGGACGTTGCTGTGAAGTTCATCCTGGACCATCTTCGTGAGATTGCCCAAGCCTTCTTCATGAAGAAGGTTTAGCCTGCTGTTGATGCCATTGATAGATGCATTGAGGTTTTGAGGAAGGAAGTGGCAAACTTGGAGGGTCATCGTGAGCCCCTTCTTTCTAGCATTGGTAGATCCAGTTGCTTTGGAGACCAGCCCCTTATTTCTGGGCTTCGTTGATGATGTAGCTTCCCCTTTATGTTATTTTTTTTAGCACACTTTATGTTTCCTATAGCACTTATTTGGTAAGTCTGACATGACTGCTATAGTTTGGATTTGTAACCATGATGCTACACTTTGTTACTGCTTTTTCTTATTACTATGACATGGTATGCTTTTATAATACTTCATACTTTTTCATTACACACTATTAAAAAAACATGTTACAATCTTGTCTTATGACATAGTCACTTGAAAGAAAAGGAAACATAAAACTTACTTAAACATAAGGGATATCTACATAACCTTTTCTTTTAAGCATAATAACGCTTCAGCCACTTGCCATTGATGGGACCCATCAGATCCTTGCCATCCATCTGGGCCAAACGATAATACCCACTTGCATGTGCTTCTCTTATCACATAGGGTCCCTCCTACTTTGGTGAAAACTTAGATGGTCTTGCCATGCCCCGTCTGAAATGGTCCACTACTTTTAACATGAGCTGTCCTTCTGCGAACACCCTCTCCTTAGTTATTTTGCCATAGGCTTCAGTCATCCTTTGTCTATATCTATGGCAACACTCTTGGGCCTCTTCCTTTTTTTCATTAAGCCCTTCTAGATCTTCACATCTTTCTGCCCTAAAGACCCCTTTTTCTTGTTCTTTCTCCCGCATCTACATAACTCTTAAGGATGGCATCATCACTTCTGCCGAGCTCATTACCTTTGTTCCATAGACCAAGGAAAAGGGTGAAAAATCTTTGGCTGACTTCGGTGAATTTCTGTAAGCCCAAAGAGCGTCTGGCAGGTGCATTGCCCATCCTTCTGTATATTCTTGGCTCATTTTGTTGATGATCTTTATGAGGGTCTTGTTTGTCGTTTTTGCCTGCCCATTTCCTTGAGGGTACTAAGGCAATGAACGATAGTGTTTAACTTGGTAGAATTCCAACATCTTCCTCACATCGCTATTGACAAAAGGCGTGCCATTTTCACTAATAGCCCTATGAGGTACCCTAAACCTCACAATTAAGTTTTCTTTGATGAAGTTTGCTACTGCTCCTCTCGTGGCTTTACGAAGTGGCATTACCTCCACCCATTTGGTGAAGTACTCTATAGCCACTAGGATCCATATATATCCACGCGATGGTGGGTTAACTGGCCCCACCAAATCAAGTCCCCAAGTACGGAAGGGCCATGGGGTAACCATACTGTGTAAGTTTTGTGGATGAGTGTGGATCAAGTTGGCTTGTACTTGTCAATTGTGGCATCTTTTCATGAATTCTGTTGTATCCTTCTTCATGGTGGGCTAGTAGTAACCCGCTTGTAGCAGGTATCTGTACAGCTTTTTCCTCCTTTGGTGTTCCCCACACTCTCCTGCGTGCACTTCTTTTATCATCTCTCTTGCTTCTTCAGGACCCAAACATCATAATGGGTCCCTATTATACCCTTTCTTGAAGAGGACCCGTTGTGTAAAAAGTAACGTGTTGTCAACCTTCTAAGCTTGTATCTTTCACTGTGCTTTTGTGGCAGAGTACCTTCTGTTAAGTACTACGTGAATGGACTTCTCCAGTCTTCGCTGATGAACACAACGTAACTTTCCTCTCTGTTTGTTGTAAGTTGGCAGGTCTTGCATTGGGTTTAAATTTGATCTGTGTCTTTACCCATACTTGGCCAATAGAAATCTGCCCTTTAAGGTCTACGGTAAAGATTGACTTCTCCGCAGGATCCACAAGTCTTTTCATGCACTTCCTTCAACTTTCTTTGGGCCTCTTCTTGCCCCATACATCTAGACAAGATCCCACTTGGCATCTTGTGGTACAATTCTCCTCTTACCAAGGTGTAATCTTTTAGCACCTTCAATTCTGCCATGTCTTCTCCCTTCATCAAGGCCTCTTTTATTGGAATCCTCCAATCTTCTTCACATTGTACCTCTTGGAACCTTTCCTTTAACATCTCGATAATAGACTCTTTCCTCTTGCTAACTTCTATCCTGGTGCTATTCCCTTCGAAAATTATTTGTAAGCCTAATGCGGCCAAAGCATCCTCATACTGGTTCTTGTTCCTTGGGGCATGCTCTATTTCAAAAGTTGAAAAAATTTCCTCTATCTTCTGGGCCATTGTTCTATACGGGGCTAAGCTGGGTTCCTTCGGGGAGAAGCTTCCCTTGGCCTGGCAGACTAATAGGTTCAAATCACACATTACTTTTAAATGTTTGATCCCCATTTCAAGGGCCGTGGCTAAGCTAGTTAGATAGGCTTCATATTTCGCCGTGTTGTTTGAACAAGGGAATTCTAATTTGAATGACAGTGCCACAACCTTGTCTTCTTCATGATACAAGGCTACTCCTGCTCCTCCTAATTGGGTGGTAGAGGACCCATCAAACTTCATCACCCAAAACTCTTTGACTTCTTCTGCCATAGCTACTTCTCCTAAGACCTCATCATCCAGCGGGAATTTTTCTTCTCTTGGGAATTGTGCCAGCAAGTCAGCTATAGCTTGGCTCTTTACTACTTTGGGCGTTACTGCTTTCAAGTCATATTGCGACAGCTATAGCAACCACTGGGATATTCTGCCAGAGAGAATCGGTTGCCGTAACAAAGCTTTGATTGCATGAGACTTAGTCATCAGCCATACCTCACAGGCCAAGAAGTAGTGGTGAAGCCTTTATGAAGTGTACACTATGGCCAAGCATGCTCTTTCTGCCCTTAGATAATGAGTTTATGTATCCTTTAGGGCACAATTGATGTAGTAAACTAGTTGCTCAATACCACCTCCATCTTCTTGGGCGATCAATGCACCTATAGCATATGAGTTGGTGGCTAGGTAGAGCAACAATGGCTTCTTACGAATTGGGGCTTGCATAGTGGGAAGGTTCATCATAATCTGTTGTAGCATTTTGAAGGCCATCTGCTATGCTTCTCCCCACTCAAAGCTTTGCTCCTTCTTGAGCAATTTGGCGAAAGCAGAAGTAATTGATGCCAACTCAGGGATGAATCTTCGGATGTATGAGACTTTCCCCAAGAAACTTTTCAACTCCTTTACTATGGCTAGAGGTTTGATGGTTGCTATGATCGTAACTTTGGCCGGGTCCACATATATTCCTCTACAATGAACTAAGAAACCTAGGAATTTCCATGAAGACACTCCAAATGAACACTTGAGAGGGTTCATTCTCAGTTTGAAAGCTCTACACCTCTTAAATACCCTTCTCAAAACTTGGGCATGCTCTTCTCGCTTCCTTGATTTCACCACTCTGTCATCCACATAGTCCTCCAATTCCTAATACATCATGTCATGGAATATAGCCATCATTGTCCGTTGATAAGTTGCACCTGCATTTTTTAACCCAAAAGGCATCACAATGTAGTAGAAGTTGCCTATGGGTGTTCTAAAAGTAGTTTTCTCCGCATCCTTTGGCGCCATTTTGATCAAATTGTACCCATTGAATTCGTCCATGAATGAAAATATGGCGCTTCATGCCACAAAATCTATCAGTAAATCCATGTTTGGCAGCAAAAATTCATCATTTGGTAAAACTCTGTTGAGGTTTCTAAAATCTACGCAACACATTATCTGCCCGTTCTTCTTTTTCATTAGTATTATGTTGGACAACCAGGACGGGTGTTGAATGGGTTTGATGAATCCTACGGCCAGCAATTTCTGTACCTCCTTAACTATTTTCCCTTCTATCTTGGTGTGGAATATCCTAGCAGGCTGGGCCACTGGCTTGGCCTCGAGATCCACATTCAATGTATGCATCACTAGCTCGGGATCCAATCCTGGCATTTCACTGTAATCCCATGCGAAGACATCTTTGAATTCTTTCAGTAATAGTATCAATTCTAATTTCTCCTTTTCTGATAGTCGCGAACTGATTGAGATGGGCCTTGGTCTCTACAAGTTGGATCCCAAGTTAATTTCCTCAAACTTTTCTTCTGCCACAACTTGTGCATCTTTTTCTGCCATGAATTCCTTGTCTTTCTCTTTACTAATTTCTTCCCTTGAACCTTCTTAAGCGACGCAACATACCAAGCTTTTGCGTTGCCACTCTTGTCTAGGGCCCACTTGAATTTCACATATGGGCCCTGCGCACCTTCATAACTTATATACAATCCTGCCATCAGGGCCTCAGACCCTGATACATTTTGGTGTGTCATCTAACTCCGCAGCAATCATTTCCTTCCTTTTCTTCCTCTGAGATAGTAACTCCCTCAGATTAGGTTCTGGGTCACTTCGGATGTCTTCCCACCTAGGTACGAAGGTGCCTCGCAGTTTTGACACTAAGCTTTCCCCAGATGGCGCCCATTGGTCGTAGAACATAGTTTCTACTAGATGAACTTCTGCTTGCTTAAATGGAGATGGATTTGTTGCTATGTGTATCATTCTGCCATTCAATCTTCCCTTCACGCACTGGTGATAGGTGGATGGGACTAATCGGTGTTTATGCAACCATGACCTCCCCAAAAGCACATGATATGAGACCTCTGTTTTTACCACGCAGAATTGAGCTAGGGAAGCTATGGGGCCTACTTTTAACCATAGCTGGATGTGGCTTGCAGTGTATTCGCCCCTTCCTCTAAATCTTGTTACTTCCATTGGGCACCGAATCTTCCTTTCTAAAATTTCCACCGCTTGTAAGGTGCTTAATGGGATGAGATTTACAGAAGCGTCTGTATCCACTAAGGGCCTCTTGATGGGGATTTGGTTTATAGATGCTGCCAAGTAAAGGGGCCTCCTATGATCTGAGTACTCCACCTTCATATCCTTATCATTGAAAGTGATCTCACTTGACTCCTGCAGGCATTCTATCCCCATTCTAGAGGCAATGCTTACCAGGGCTTCCATGGCTATCGTTTGCTCTCTTGTTGTTAGCCCCAATTGGTCGAATAAATTCTTGAACTTGGAATTCTTTTGCAAGGTGGTAATTGTTGTGGTAGGCAGAGTTGGACTCTCTTCTTCATCCTCCCCTGAATCTGCACAAATCACAACCGCTGCTACACCCTTCCCTTTGTGGTTCGGGAGTGGGTTTCTTTGGATTTTCGGCTGGGACAACTCTAGAATCCCTTCCTTGATTCTATGGTGTACCAATCTGCGGAGTGCCCAACATTCTGCGGTAGGGTGTTGCATGTAGCTGTGCAGGCAGTAGAAGCGTGGGTCCCTCCACTCTTCCTCTGTGGGTTCTTTGGAAACTTGATTAGGCTTGAAGACCTCATTTGCTATCCATTTATCTAGAAGCACATTGAACTCCTTTGGGGTGCATGGTAGTGGTGGAGGGGTATCGTACTCCCTTTCGTTAGCTTTCCTTTTTCTTTCACCAGTGGATACTGCCATAACTTGTGGGGCACTTCTTTTGTCAAAACTTGGCCTTATTGACTAAGTAGTCTTTCTGGCCTTTTGCAACAACTGTGCAAACTGGGAGATCTCCAAGTTTTCCAAGACATTCTGTACTCCCTGATCATATTTGTCACACACATTTCTACCAATGTCTTTTCCTCACAATGATCATAGCAATCAAGTGCTATGTCTCTAAATCTTTTGATGTATTCTATTAAATCCTCACCACTTCTTTGCTTGGTTGCTTGCAAGGTCGCAAGTGTTACTATTTCTTCTCCATGGAAGTATTTAGTGCAAAATATGTCTACCATGTCATCCCAAGTCAGGATTGATCCTAGCTTTAGATCGATGTACTAGTTATAGGCACGGTCACATAGTGATTTGAAAAATTCCCAAAGACATAAGTCCTCGTTTGCCATGTAAAGGCCAAGAGTGTCAATAAACTTGCTTATGTGCTCGACAACACTTCCCTTTCTGCCATCAAACTATGCGAAGACTCGTGGTTCATACCTCTCAAGGTATGGTTTGCTGAGTACTCTTAGTGGGTAAGGAGGTCTTCGTGCATAAAATCTCTCCTTTGGCGCTCTGGCCCTCTCCTACTCTAGGAGAGCCGCTACTTCAGCCATAGTGATGAAACATTGTTCTGCATTCTACGGAGCACCTCCAACTGGTGTCTCCTCTTTATCTGCCGCATGTTCCGAGACATGCTGGCTCCCTTTCTCCTTTGTCTTATTTGTTTTCAGTTGGTAAATTTCCTCCATCATCTATTGCTGCAAATGTTGCAGTGCTTGCAACACTTCAATAAAGACATTGGCATTATCAATGGGGATCCTTGGTTGCGGTTGGGATATAGCCACCACTATGTTGATGCCTTTCGCCTAGTTGGGCTGCTGTTGATGAGGCACTGTTGGCCTAGATTCTGCCTGTGAGGGCACGACATTCATGTTTCCTATCGTCTTAGATTTCGAAGGCATTTGTTTGCGAGGACTTCTATCTTTCGTTCCGATTTGTTTCCCAACTTTCTAGTGGAGTCGCTAATTTAAATGTGGTGGGCTTTTTGTGATTTAGGGCTAGATTGCCTCTTGCTATACTAGGCCCAAGTATTTTGGATAAGAGAGTCAGGACCGACTCAACTGCAACTCACTTTAGTCTGGCTTGTGCACAAACTAGACCCCGTTTGTTGAAACTTTAGTCACATGCCCATGACAGGCAAAGTTGCCGCAAAAAAGCTATGGCAGATGGGTGCAATGAAATAATGATAAGCGGGATACGTTACTAACTAAGTAAACAATCTTTTCATTAAAGCAAGAGAAAAGAACACGTTATAATTGTAATAATAAAGATAGGAGCAGAAATGATAGCAATAATTGGTAAAGTTAAAGAAGAAGATGATTAGTGTGCCACATTCAATTTTGTCATGAGACTAAGACCAAGGAGGGAACCATTTCCTTAATATGGGTAACCTTACATGAGGATCCTGTCGTGAAAATTACTCACTTTGAGGGAATGGACCTGAATGGCTTGCGCCCAAACAAATTCTTTATCTTTAGCGAAAGGTAGGCTTTAGGAGGGAGAGAAGAAAAAAAAGCCTATTGGTGCATGCCGCCATTCTACTCTTTCTTGTTCTTTTTCCAACTCTCTGTTTCTCTTCCTCTATTTTACTATTCAATTTCTTCCCTTTGTTTTCTTTCTTTCTTTTGTGTTTTCTCGTGCAATGTGATGGTGATTACTCTTGTGGTGATTGCTACTGTTGCCCCCTATTGTGCACGGCAAAAACCCTTTATTTACTACTTGCACGACTGTTTTTACCATTTTAGTCTTTAACAACCTTTATCTGGTTTGGGTGTCCTTGCTGACCACCACTGATTTGTCAACTGCCCAGTCACCACCATTTACCTATGCTGGTTATGCCACTCCCTATTACCAGACAAAGAATGCTATTTTATTTATTTATTCATCGTGGTATTCTAATCTGCCACAGTGTGGGTGTTCTCTCTTCCTATCCCTCATGGCATGCACCTAATGGTTTCAGCTCATCCTCCCTCTTTTGGGTGATATGCCATCCCAACAAGACATTTTCCCTAAAAGAGTTTAAGCAGGAACCCCAAAATAGGGTTCCCCTTCTCCCCACCGCCGGACCATACCCTTTCTTACCTCTGACTCATGACCCACCACTCCTGTATTGGCTGGGTACAGGCTGGTCTAGCCTGGGTCTTGCGCGTGCTCCACTTCCTGTGTACGTTGAAACCTTGTCTGTTGCTCATGCATTTGCCATGGTCTGACGGCTCATCTGTGCATTCTACCGCCCATCCTTAACCTTTTATAGCGTAAACTGTTTTCTGGTCTTTCATTCTTTATTAGCTTGCTTCTTTCAAGGGCTAAGCTTTTCTTGGGTTTTTTTTTTTTTTTTTCTCTTTTTTGTCCATTTCTTGCTCCACCCATAGTCTTGTTGTCATTCTTGCCATAACACTCTGCTAGCCTTGCCAGGATGTTATTTGACCCATGTTTGTTGGGCCTCTTTGGGCCTGCTGTCCATCCTTCTTTTAATGACTCCATATGGTCATTCGTGCTACTTTGGGCTTTCCCACTTTGTTACATTGCTCGTGGGCTCTTGTGTCCCATTTCTTTCTCTTTGGGCATCCTTAGCCTATTTGCTTTCCTTAGGCATCCTTGGCCCATTTGCTTTCCTTGAGCATCCTCGGCCCATTTTCTAATTCTGCTTTCCCATGGGCATTTTGCTAACTCTTTTGGGCTTCCTTGACCCAATTACTTATCATTCATCCTTGGGGCTTATGAGCTTTCTATCAATCCCTTTCTTTCTTACTTCATTACTTCGGGCCTGCCGTAGGCCATTCTTGCTTTTCTTCATTACATAATGCCCATGGGTTTACTACTTCCTCCTTTGGGCTCCTCTAGGCTCATTTGCTTTTCTCAAGACCTATTTATTTATTATATAGGCCTATGATCCATTATTCTTGCCATTAATGGTTCCTTCCTATCAATCTACTAACTCTCTTCTTGCCCATCTTGTTGGGCTTCTTCTTGCTTCTGGGCTTTCGAAAATGAGCATCAACAAGTAAAAATAGAAACAAGGGCATTACAATTTACCCACCTGTGGTTTGGCTGAAATTTAAGTTGCCTACATTTGGTTTGAAATTTGATACTTTACCTACCTAAAGTTAGCTCAGTTAGATTTTCATAATCTACATCTATTAAAAACAAAGATAAATATGTAATTTTGCTTCACTTTTATATCGCTCTCTTCCAAAAACACAAAAAAAAATAAAAATACAAGATCAAAAACTATCTATTGGAACACTTATATTATGGAATTTCAAATCACAAGAAGATAACTTAAATTTTGATCAAATCTCAGGTGGGTAAAGTATCGAATTTTAAGTTGTAATTTATCCTAGAAATAACAAGTAGACAACTTAAAATTCAGCCAAATCATAGGTGGATAAGTTGTAATTTACCCTAGAAACAAATATAATGGGAATGTAAGACTTTATGGTTAATGTTGATACCCATTTTTGGAAAAAAACCTCAATGGCAAAAGAAGCCCAATAATATGAAAAAATGTGAAGAAAGAAAATGGCAAAGTAAAGACCATTGATCTCGAATGGCAAGAATAAGGGTCCATAAGCCCACAAAATAACAAAGTGGCTCCCAAGAAAGCAAACGGTCCAAGGAAGCCCCAAAGAATGAAGTAGCAAGCCCATGAGAATCATGAGAAATAGAAAGAAAGCGAAAAATGGGATGGAGGAGCCCAATGAAAAGAATTGGTAAATGGGATTGGGACAAAGGCCAATAAACCCAAAGGAAAAGAATATGGCAATTGGGCCAGGGAAGTCCAATGGATTTAGCAAAAGTCCATGGGAATGTAAAAAGTAGGAAAGAATGAAATGGGCCGAGGATGCCCAAAGAATAAAATGGGTCGAGATGCCCAAGGACTAAAATGGGTCGAGGAAGCCTGAGATATTGTGTAAACTGGTCTAGCAAGAATGTTGGGTAGTAAAAAAAAAAAAAAAAACTAAAGAGAGGAGAAAACCATGAAACTAGGATGGCAAGCACTTCAGTCTGCAAGCCCAAAGATAGTAAACAAGGTTAAATGATATCACGGCAGAAACAATGCAATGGCGTGGCAGGAGCACCAGCCAGTCCACAGACAAGGGATGAAAGGAAGCATGGGCCAAATTAAAGAAAAGGTAGCCCACATCCAAGCAATATCCAACTCGAAAAAGGAATGAGATACAAAGAATGAAGACCCAAAAGCTCATCCACACCATAAGAGTTAAACAAGCCCATAACGTACAGTAGAATTAGACAAACCTGAAGGCAATGACAAATGCATGAACGCTAGAACAGCAATGGACTCATACGGGAGTGAAGCATGCATACAAGGCTCAAGCACCACCTACTTGTACCCAGCCAATACAAGGGAGGTGGGCTATGGGTTAGAGGTAAGAGAGGGTGTGGTCTAGAGGTATGGAGAAGGGGGAGCCTATTTTGGGATTCCCGCTCAAGCTCTTTTGGGAGAAATGTATTGCTAGGATGACATCCCACCCAAAAGAGGCAAGCATGAGCTAGAATCGCTAGGTGCATGCTATAGTGGTTGGTAAGAGAGAAACTCAACCCTTATCTAGATAAGAGTGCCAAGGGAAGTAAAAAAAAAAAAAAACAAAACTACATTTGTTTGGGAATGAGGCGTGACATGGCCAACACATGGTAGTGGTGGTAGTTAGGCAACTAGCAGACCAGTGGCCAGTCCTGGAAGGACACTTACAACGGGCCAAAAATAGTTGAAGGGTAAAAATGGTAAATGTTGTCACAACAAGCAGTATAAAAGGCCAGAGATGTGCACAGTAAACAATAACACTGAACAACAGAAAGAGATAGGGAACACCAATGGAAAAGAAAGAAAACAAGAAAAATAAGTAAGGAAACAAGAAAACCGAGAGTAAGGAAGAAAGATAGGAGTGATAGGAGTAAGAGCATGCACTAGTAGGCCACCCACTTCTCTCCCTCTCAATAGCTCACTCTCTAGCAAATCAGAAATCTGAGATCAAGCCACTTAGGTCCATTTTCCAAAGTGAGCAATCTCTACAACATGATCCCCATTTGAGATTACCCACATTGGAGGGTGGTTCCCTTCTTGGACTTGAATCTACCAAAGGGTTAAGCCCCTTCCTTTAGCAGACTAATCTTCTTTACTTTTGTCATGGTTGATTGAAAACTAGCATGACTTCTTTTTGCTATTAATCTATTCCTGCTGTAATCACATTATCATACTCCCCCTTTGCAAAACTGTTCAAGTATTATTGTTGTCAGTAGAAATATTTTAGCTATCTTGCTGTATTGTGTTTTTCCTACTGTAACATTTTGTAACAGTATTTCCTACAGTGAGCACACGACACACTCAGGATTCCTACCAGGGCTTTTACTTATGCATGAGCTGGCCTAAGGTGAGTTTCAATTAAGCCAGTCTTGACTCTCCTACCCTAGAATCATAGGGCCATAGTATGGCAAGAGCGATCCAACCCAAGACACAAAAAAGGCCCACCACAGTCAAAAGATACCAAAGAGCAATAATTTTTAATATCTTTGGTCAATAATTCATAAATATTGAGAGATTGAAGATGATGTGATTTATAGGGTAAGAGTAAAATGGATGAAGTCAAAAAGCTCATCATGAGTATTGTGTGATTGTAAAATACCTACTAAGCTAAAAAGAAAATTTTATAAGACTATTATAAGGCAGTTATACGACTAACTATACTTTGTGGTATTGACTATTGGATTGTTAATAAGTAACATATTCATAAAATGAGTGTAACCAAATTAAAAATATTGATATAGATAAATTGAAATACAAGGTAAGATAGAATTTCAATGTGAAAATTCACTTAAAAATAAGGCAGGATTTGTATCTAGATGTCTTGGAAGTTGAAAACACCATGAGTTACCAACTGGTTCAATTATAAGACTCTTGGCAACTTATTTAAGAAAGTTTTTTAGAAAAATTTATTTAGGTTTTTTTTTTTTTTTTTTTTTTTTTTTTTTGAGATTATTACAATATGCTACTAACTCTAAATCTCAAACATTTTCCCCCTAAATCCCCAAACACTTTATGTATGAGGAGATTCTAGTTAAATTACAAGAATCTTGGCTATTTAAGATTTTTAAAAAAAATAATTATTCAAGTTTTTTTTTTTGAGAATGTGTTATTTAAGAAGTTTGTTGTGAAAGAAGATAAAATTGGAATATTGGTGATATCCTGATGATAGAATATTTGTAACGTTTCACCTTACTAGTAGAATAGCAGTAGACATGATAATTTGTTTCTTTTTCACTTATAAGATTCCAACTCACCTTACACTAAAAAAAAATTAATAATAATATAACTAAGAAATAACATAATTTTAAGCCGTTTGTCCTTACAAATAAATTCTCAAAAGTTACATGAAAAAAAAAAAAAAAAAAAACATTATGGGCCTTATATTTTACTTTGAGACCTATAAATGCTGAATCTTTGTGCTTGTACAACTCAATTTTAAAGTTAAATTGATAAAATTGGTGGATTGTCCTGTAAAATTGTAATTATCATCACATAGATCTGGAGAAAGATATGGAATACTAGTAAGAAGAAACCCAAAGTCAATTAGTCAAGGGTCTTAAAATTATATCTGAGATCCATAAGGAGGCATGAGAAGTATGAAAGTTTGAATTAATGGTATTTTGCCAATCTACCATAAAAGGTCCACCAAAGTCATACTAGGCCCTAAATCCTTTCATTCAGAGCTCCCTGATTCACTGGTTAATCAAACCCAATTGAATAAAATTTGAATTAAGCTCTTGATGCTGATCATATTGTAGTTAAAGCCTATGGTAATAAAATATCTTATGCTTTATTAGACCCATAGACAGGTTAATCAGGCAGCCATGATTTTGCGCTATGTACTTGTAATTGTGAAGTTGCGCATTGCTACTATTCGAATGGGAAATAGTTTTTGAGCAAATTCAGGGTTGTAAATTGCATTGGCAGGCCTCCAGTCCTTTACTGATTCGGTTTTTGTGGGTGTTTATAATACCAACTAGCGATGAAGAAACAGCCTTCCGGAGGAAATTTCTTGTGAGACATTGTATGCCAAGATCTTTGTGCACTGTAAGTAGTTCTGGTTTGTGTAATATAAATGATGAAACCATCACCACCTTAAAGAACTGTTACTTTGCAATCAGTAAACACATTAATGTAAAATAAATTTTATATACTCCAATGAGTATGGAAATATAATGTTTGAGTCATCAGAGTTCATACTATTTCTAGAGCATTGATTTTGGGTTCATATGAACATAAATATATAATGGGGAAAAAATCTAGTCCAGAACATATGTAGGGTTAGGAATTTAGGATGTTCCATTGACCACATGATTGGTTCTATCTCCTATCTAGCAAAGCAATGGGGTAAGAGAAGCTTAAATATAATTAGCCTTTCAATGAATACTTCTTCCCCGTAAATGCTTGAAACTTCGGCTCTTCTTCCTTCTGAGGTGGCTCTTGACTGCTGTTTTTTGGGGCAACCTAACATTACAAAACCCAATATGCAAGAGATCAATTTTAGCCCCAACTGCACAATAAGTAGGCCAATAGATGAATAAGAAAAATTGAGGGCAGCTATAACCAAGATATACTTTTGATTTTTCATTTTCAGGTTGATTTACATTTGAACCAAACACGAGCTTTCCAGAAGGTTGACGTGAAGCAGGATTTGATGACTTGGAATCCTTGGTTCCATTCTGAGCTTCTGATTGGTGCTGCTTAAGAAGAGGAAAAGAATCTGGCGCAACTGATTCTGTTGAGGGTCTTCCGTCCAAACGTCTCCCAAAACCAGTGAATGGGCTAAACTTGGCTATCTTTTTGGCTGGCTCATCTTCAGCTGAAATGCCGAAATAAATTCAAAGTAAGAGGTTAATAATTAAACCTTGTGAACAAGTGTCAAAATGAGGGGAAGACAAATGATTTAACAAACCTTCTGATCGTTTCCTGTTCAACAGTGCTGATTTTGCTGGTTTTTCAGGTTCTTTATAATCAAGAGGAGGGGCGAAGTCAACCTCACAGTCCGTTTCAATGATACTGACTGCAGAGGAGGGTTTTGTTTCAACTATATTAATGTAATACTTCTTATTGTTATAAGCAACCATGATAGTATCACCAGTTGTTAAACAAGAGTAGCTCCTTAATGAAGTTTCCAAGCTGCAAATGAATATATGGAGTAGATAAATAAAGAGCATAATTATATGTACAAAAAGATCAAGGCTGCTTTAAGGCAAATATGTAAATGGCAAAGTCATTGACTAACATAGCTTTGGGGTTGGAGACATCTAAGAAATCCTTGGTGTGTGGCTGCAGCTTAACATATTTTCCCTTTGCTAGGCTGGCATTTTTCACTTGCACTACGTCTCCCTCTTGTAGGAGCATGTTTTCCATCATCTAACAATTTTTTTTTTTAAAAAAAGCACTAAATAAGAAGAAAAACTTCTGAAGAACCACAGAAGATTCAAAAGATAAAGAGACAAAAAGCATACCCAGTATGGTAAATATATTAGTCCCTCATCAGCTATGAATTCTAGGACTCCACAATGAGTAACCCGTCCAGCAGCAGGATTGTTAAGTTCAAATAGCATAGGGTATTCTATTTGTAAAGATGCTGGAATGCAAAAAAAAAAAAAAAAAACTATGTCTTAGTTGGTGTTTTCATAAATAAAAGGAGATTTGCTTAAAAGCAAACCTACTTGCATCAGCAGAAGGGAATAGAATGAAGGAGGTGTTAAATTGTTGACTTACCAAGGCGATCAAGAGCTGAGGGAGGCATAATAACTGGATGCGAAAAGAAAACTCATGAGTAATTTTTAAGCCTTAAGAACTATTGAGAATTAAGAGAAATAAGTATAGAGATTAAGGATAGTATCGCAGAATTAGTCAAGCAGTAAACGTACTTTTATCACCCTTTTCCAGATGTGGCTGCAAAGATTCAGAGAAATAGTTAATTTGGAATCCGAAACCAAGAAAAATCAAGAGCCTAACCAAAGAGTAGGTACAAGGCCAACTAAATTCCATAATATTGAAACAATTTCATAAATTATAGACATTGACAAGGTCAATTATGCAATTTGGTAAGCTTACAAATCAAATAACACATTTAGAGGGACTCTTCTTATCACAATTAGTAGAGTGCAACAGAACTGATTCCACCAATTTCATTTAAAAATGGAATTTCTTATAATAAAGCAAATTAAATTCAGCAGAGGTAATTCGCAAACCTTATCAATGAAAGAGACAGGGTAACAACGATAACTGTGCTCAAAGGTTGAAAAACGGCGGTTCTCGTAAGCCTTCAACAATCAAAACAAACAATAAGATCACTGATCAAAACCGTATCAAGAAGCAACAGATAAATTTGAAAACTCAAAACATATAAGCTCAACAAATTAGACCAAATGTTGCTGTCACAGAAATAAACCATCCCAAAGCTGAAATCTTACTCGTTCCACAAGACATGAAAACCAAGTTCAAAATCGATAAAGTACAAACCACCTTCCTAATCCAATATGGTTCCCACTTTTTTTTTCCTTTTTTTAGGATAACAATTTAGCAAACACAAACCACAAAGAATACAAAGTTATTAACATACCATGATAACTGGTCTGATAGGTTCTCACTCCACAATAGGATTGCTTAACTAATACTCTGTCAAAAATCCAAACAAACAAATAAGCAAACAATTGTCAAACACAAAACGAATTCACAACAATGACCAATCTGAACAAAAACTGATCATAATGCATAAAAAGTTGAGTTCATGGTGAAGAAGATCCCATCAAACATATAGCATTCCATTACCAACCTAATACTCAAAAAACAAAAAAGAAGCAGAATTTATTTGAATACCCTCCAAAAAACATTGAAAATAAACGTAAGACAAAAATACCCAGATAAGTAATTAACGTAAAAGAAGAAGTAGATGCTATTAGATCAGAATTAAAAAAAAAAAAAAAAAAAAAAAAAAAACCTTGTATTAGAAGGTTGCAGAATTGTAAGCGCAGAAGTAGGACAGTGAAGTGAAAAGTTTTTTATAGTGATGATTGCTGTGGCTTTTTATAGGTTAAGAGAGAGGGTGTCAACAAGTATGTATATAGTATACCTCAGTAAAGTCGGTATCAGATAACTCTCAACAATAGAATACAAGGCCCTCGTGGAAAGCCCACAGTGGTTTCATTGTTTTCATAACGTTAACTAAGGTTGGACCTAAAAGGTGTTTTGACTTTTGGGGTGGGCTTAAGCCTGATGCTTCGTTTGGGACTTTTTTTTTTTTTTTTTTTTCTAAATTATTTACAATTTTTTTACTTTAGATTTAAACTTTTTTTAGGTCCGAATAATCTATAATATGTATAAATATATTTTGATTTCTTTTAATAATTTTTTTTTGTATCTATCAATATTTTTTGTCTATATTTTGCAATTAGATTTAAATTCTATGTATAAAACCTTCTAAATTTACACATTCTTTTTATTGTTTTCAATCAATACACTATTTTATTAGAATTTTACTATGTCATATTTTCTTTAAATGTCAAAATAGATAGTTTTATTATAAACACAATCTTAATACATACTTTTATCAAAATTCTTAATAGATACTTATTAATAACTATCATAACTATAATTTTTTTTTTGGAGAAGAATCATAATTATAAAATTTGATATTTAAGAAAAAGAGAACATTATATTTTGTAGTGCTTTCGTACATTGGGTTATTTTGGAGCATATCCACGTAGAATTCCATACAATTGAAAACAACTACCTAACATAGAACTTAACTTTTTTTCATGTGACATTTGAGTTTATATATTTTATATTAGATTGTTTACTTTTATTGGTGTGGTGAGTGCCTGAAGATTTCCCTTTAGGAATAATGGTACTTTTCTCCAGCTTATATTTTTTAAACCCAAAAATAAACCAATAAAGACAATCTCTCCTGACAAGCACTAAGGCTGGAAATTATTTTTTACTTTACGATTGATTAATTAGTTAAAAAAAAATTCCCATAACTGTGCTATATTTATAGATAGTAACTTGAACATTGGTCCATGTGCTTCTAGCCTGATGGTTCCTCCTACCCAATCTTCAGTGTCGTGGGTTCGACTCCCACTCTCCTCCCAAATACAATTTTGGACCTTGAACCTCAACTTCATATATAAGGTTATTTATTTATTTATTTATGAGAAACAAACACACATACACAAGGGGGAGAGAAATGAATTCTAACACAAAAGCACACCACAAACTTGACCCTCACTCTCCTCCCAAATTCAATTTTGAACCTTGAACCTCACCTTCATATGATAAGTATTTTTTTTTTTTTTTTTAGAAACAAACACACACAAGGGAGAGAAAGGAAATCTAACACAAGAGAACATTACAAACTCCACTCAAAAGCCATGAAAAACCTTTTGAATTTGGAGCTTGCTTTGAAAGTGTTTGTGTATGTATATGTATCATAAAATTCTAAAAAATATTTTTAGACTAACTTGCAAATTACACCCTTAAAGTTTGGGATGTTTAGATTTTACATTTTCAAGTTTTAAAATTTGGATTTCACTCTCTAAAATGCTAGTTTGCTTGCACTAGTAGCCCCTCTATCCATATTTTTCATTACATGTCACATAAGCTTGTTACACATGTTTAGTTTATCCAATAAAATATTGCCATGTCATTTTTATTATGTCATATACTTTTTAATTATTTTATGTGGTATTTACGGAAAATATGGATGGGAGAGCTACTAATGCAAACATAATAGAATTTCAAGTGATAAAATAGTAACTTGAACCTTGGTCCATGTGCTTCTAGCCTGATGGTACCTTATACCGAATCTTCAATGTCGTGGGTTCGACTCCCACTCTCCTCCCAAATACAATTTTGGACCTTGAACCTCAACTTCATATATAAGGTTATTTATTTATTTATGAGAAACAAACACACATACACAAGGGAGAGAGAAATAAATTCTAACACAAAAGCACACCACAAACTTAACCCCCACTCTCCTCCCAAATTCAATTTTGAACCTTGAACCTCACCTTCATAAAATAAGTGTTTTTATTTTTATTTTTGTTTAGAAACAAACACACACAAGGGAGAGAAAGGAAATCCAACACAAAAGAACATTACAAACTCCACTCAAAAGCCATAAAAAACCTTTTGAATTTGGAGCTTGCTTTGAAAGTGTTTGTGTATGTATATGTATCATATAATTCTAAAAAATATTTTTAGACTAACTTGCAAATTACACCATTAAAGTTTGGGGTGTTTGGATTTTACACTTTCAAGTTTTAGTATTTGGATTTCACTCCCTAAAATGCTAGTTCGCTTCCATTCGTAGCCCCTCCATCCATATTTTCCATTAAGTGTCACATAAGCTTGTCACACATGTTTAGTTCATCTAATAAAAATATTGTCATGTCATTTTTATTATGTCATATACTTTTTAATTATTTTATGTGGTACTTTACAGAAAATATGGATGGGAGAACTACTAATGCAAACATAATAGAATTTCAAGTGATAAAATATAAATTCTGAAATTTTAAGGTGTAAAATCCAAATACTCCCAAACTTTAGGAGTGTAGTTTGCAATTTAGCCATATTTTTATAGACTTTAAATTGTATTATCTAAATTTGGAAATAAATTCATAATATTGTTAAATACTATTTAAACTTTATTGATAATAAAATACTAATATGTTTCAATTATTTTAATCAGACAAATAGTATGTTTCATGGTAAAAACAATAATACAATTTCTAATAATATAAGGTTGGTAATCTAATTTCTAAATGTTCATAAATAAAAATCAATATATCTAACTCAAATAATGAGAATAAGTTAATTAAGTAGCTTGTGAAAATAAATTCTAGATATATAATTTAATTTAGTAATAAATTTAAATTTAGACTTATGTTCAAAATAAAATTACCCTAAAATTAGTCTCCCTTGATTAAAGTTGATTGTTCTTTATAATTAGATTAAGATATTAATTACTTTTCGGTATAAGTGTGATTTGAATTTTGAACCCCTTTATTTGATAACAAAATATTTTATTTTATTTTATTTGAAGAGTTTTAACTTATGACGTCTACTCCTAATGATAGTTGGTAATTATTTATTATTAGATTTATGCATTAATTAATTTTTAGTGTAGGTGAAGTTTGAACAGTAAATGTTATATTTAATCATTAGAGTTGAGCTGACTGGGATTGGAACACTCAATTTTAACCTTATATGGGTACCTCTAATATAAGGTCTGTTGGAGTGGACCAACCTAAACCCAAGTTGGCCTAGGATTCTAGTGCCATGTATAATGTATTATTAGGCGCTGAAACTAAATGCAGCAAGTATAGGCTGAAGTCAACATTGGTGTTTGAATTTGGGGTTGAGCCAGGTTTGGTTTAGCTTGGGCCCATATGTGATCAACAAGACAACAATCATGAATTTCAGAGTTTATTTAAAAAAAAAAAACAACAAACAAAAAAAACATAGAGTTAGGTTAATAGTGGCCAATGCGAGGCCCATATAAGCCCAATACTAAACCTACCGTAACACTGTAACAACAGCAATAAATCATTGTTGTTGTCCCTATTGCAAAGCGAGAGAACAGAAACCTTCTTTCTCCCTCGGAGAGGAGAGTTGTTGTTTTGAGCTTTTCTGCTGACATCCAAGGAGCTAAAAAATGGCCAAACGTGAGATTTCCAGCACTCTGAGGAACTTGAAGGTAGAACAAAAAGTTACAAACTTTGCTCTTATTTCCTGTAGAGACATTCCATACTAGCTTCTACATGCAAAATTTAGATAAGCTCACTTGAGATTTGAACTGGGTTTTACTTAAATTTATCTGGGCATTCTCTAATTCTTTTGTTGGTTATAAATTTCAAGCCTTGTAAACATAGGATCTTATATTGGGGGTGTTCTTTTCTTTGTTTCAATAGTTCATGCAAAGGGCAGCTCAGAGGGAGGAAAATACCAAGAAAGAAGAAGAGGTCAAACCTGCTGGGAATTTCTGTTCCCCTAGTATCGTGAATAGAAAGTGGTAGTCTTCTTTCTTTTTTGCTCTTTGCTATAATTTATAAAGAACTCTCTATTGTTTTGTGCTTCTTGATTTTTCTTTTCTTTTTTTGTGTGATGTGTATATGTGGATATATTTCAGTTCGTATGTGCATAAAACTTTGCTTGCTTTAAAATTAAAGTACAAATTGTATTTTTCCTTTCTGAAAATTTGATTCATTTTAGGATTTTCTGGTTGTGTATTATGAACTGGATCTGGATGATAATTGCAATTTAGCTGGTTTTTTGGTGCCCCATCACCCATGTGTAAGCTGTTACTTTGGAGTGTTGTTTTCGCATTATTTGCTCTCTTGAGGAGCCTTATGCTTGCTTAAAAATAGATGCTTTTAGTGTGCTATTCTATAGTGGATAATGTAATTGGCATTTTTAAGGCCTATAACTAGAGGTCTTTATCTTACCAATAAAGACATTTTATATGGCAAGCTAAGCTCCTTGATGTTGTGGACTAGGGACCCTTATGCCATAAATCGGTTGTAACCAGTTTGCAGAGCTCCCGATTCTACAGGGTTTGGGAGAGGTGATTGGTGGGAAATCTTACCATACACATTTTCAAACATCTGAAATAGCGTGGTGGGTCATGTATCCTTGTTTCATTCTCATTATGATCTATAGGCTGCATAGGTGGTACGAGTTTACTAGTTGAAAACCGTATCTCATACCATTTTTCTTGAAGGCTGTGTGAGGCTTTTAAGTTCAATTATAGTTGGAAAACAAGTTGAAGAAAATGAGATATAAATTGTTGGTGCAGACTCTGGAAACTTTCTTTCCTACTTAGGGATTATTTCAGATTTTCCATGTCGGGACACCATTTGTTTCAGAGTTTTATTCTTTCAGATATTCTCATTTAGATATCAGTTGACATTTTGAACTTTGAATTTGGATTTTATTATGAGTGAGGATTTTTGGGATGATATTGTGCCCTCATGTAATCGTTGAAGCCTTTTCAAGTGTCTTTAATAATGGTTTGAGACATTACATTTTTAATGATAATTTTCTGATGAAAAATTCCCTTAGCTTGGTGTCATTCCAAGCCCCTCAAGCAATGAAGCTTAGGATTTACATTCTGTGACATCTTTGATACTGCAAGCTGCGTTAATGTCACTTCTTCAAATCTTGTCACCTGCCTATGATTGAAACATGTCCCCACCCTAGTCCCTATCAGGTGTCATGGGTAGTCACCTCATTTTAGCCATCAAGGAGAGGTGTCTTGACCCCATTCAAATTATGCCTTGTAAGGATGAAGTATGGGACACATCATTCTAAGTAGTCTTTGGCCCTATGCCCTAGATGTAACAATCAATGATCAATCAAATTCTTGTTTCTCTTGTGGGTTTCCTGTTAGCTCAATAGGTGTCTTGGCCTGATGATGATAAGAGCAATCATCATGGAGGAGATGTCATAGGTTTGAAATTCTATTGTATCTATTAAAAACATTTCTTGTTTCTTTACCGTTAAAGGGAAAGGGAATGGCTTACGCACCATAAATCCAAAGGAATTTGGGAGATTGGAAAACAGGGAGTTGTAATGTTTTCCTTGGTAGCCAAGATTCTTACCCTTCTCCTTGCTTCTTTCCTTTTGTGGTAGGCTTGAGTTGGAGGGGGTTATGTGTAAAGGAGCAAGAATATGATTGGCCATAAATTGTGACATCTAGTTTGTACAATCAAGACCTGCCTAGAATGATGTGTCGACATCCATTGGAATCACATCTTACCATAATTCTTCCTTGTAGGACATGAATTTAATTGGGATGAGACACCTCTCTCCTTGATGGCTATGGCTGAGATGTCAACCCATGACTTCTTGTAAGGACTAGGGTGGGGAACAGGTTTCAATCTTAGGCAGGTGACAAGACCTGAAGAAATGGAATTAATGCAGCTTCCACTGTCAATACTGACCCCCTCTTGGTGGTGAAGCATTGGCTTTTTCAGTTTTCTATTCTGCTTCATATTTCCGATTTTTTCCCAATATGCTCTGCATCAGTTATAGAGCATTTTTACTTCTGAATCAACTTTTGCATTCTTCTTAATCAACTTCTGTATTCAGACTTCAAATCATATTGGCAGTCTCAATAAAAAGTGTTGTATGTTACAAGTGTTTCTGTGGAGCTAGATTATGTGGATATCTGTGTACAAGCATAATTAAATCTTGGCATTGAAAGATGCTTGCAAAAATTCTCATTGTGTAAGCAATATAGATCATGGGATAGTATTCTCTACCTACAGCAATCAATGAGAATATTTAGTTTTCTGTTAAATATTCTTAGCAGTTCTATCTTATGTCAGGACAGCAGCACCTGCTTTCACTTTTTTTTGTAACATTATGAGCATCCATAATGTTTAAAATTTTAATGAGATGTCACCTTTTTTCTCAACTAGTAAATGAGAAAGTTGATAGATGGGGTTCACTCTTCATGGGTTCTTAATGGGAAAATTCATACAAGAGCATGTTCAGAATTTTCAATTCCCAGTATTAATTATTAAAAATAAATAAATCTCCACCATTTATTCACTGAAAAAAATTATCTGGTATGCATCTTGGGACTGCTATTTTTTAAGATGCATACACCCCACCATCTGGGGATGGTATCGCAAATTTCTTATTAGCATTTGAAACAGTTATAGTCTTTTGAAGTGCAGTTTCTATATACCATATTGGTGACCCTCTTTGTGGATGGTAGAGTGACGATAAGAATAAAATTGCTCGATGTTGGGCTAATGAAAGACTTTTGAATGATATATGTTAAAGTCACTTTGGTAATAATATTCTTGAAGTCAATTTGGACATGTATCATAGCTCTGCAGACTTTGTATGCCCTGTGATATCCAATTTAGCTTTTAATGTTATAAAAAAGGAGCAACTAGATTACCATTTTAGTATTTTTATAAGGATTGGATATACAACCTGTATATTTCTTAGATTACTCCCTTGTACTTTTGTTCATTCTTAACGAAAAGTCTTTATCACCCATAAAAAAAATTGGAAGAAGTTCCATTGTTTCTAGTGCGGAACATTTGGAAGGAAAGAAGCATAACATTTTAGGGACAAGAGCTTTCTGTTGAGAGAATAGAGTTTGCTTTTGCCTATTTATTTTCTTGGATGTTACTAGAGGAATGTAGACCTTCAAATGTATGTGACCTTTTGGATTCATTTTTTTCACGGAGTGGTTGAGTATTAAGCTTTTATGCTTTAATTGCTCTCCTTCAGTCATTGTATAGTGGTTTTTTTTATTAATATAAATGTTACTTATTTGAAGAAAAAAAAAAGGGTTGACATGCAAGACATTGTACAGTAGACCTTTGTAAAGTAAGAACATCCTGTGTTTAAAGGCTTCATATTCTGCAAACATCAGTTTGATCTCCTCTAATATTCAAAAAGAATTGCAAACTTATATTTAAGCAATGGATTTCTAATTTTCTATGGAAAATAAAACAGCTGCAACTGCCCATGGGAACTTCTCATTGACTTCTATTTTCCAACATGCTTTTGCTCCTTTTTTTTTTTTTTTTTTTTTGACTTGTTACGCTTGGATGGTTGTCTGTATACTTGCAGTTTGGTGATAATGGAAGGTGATCCTCATCCTGGAGCAATTAATGGTCGCATGTCATTTCAAAGCTTTAATCCTTCTATTGATGTGAGTATAAAGGTCATGTGACCTGAAATTTCCAATGACTATTCACCTCCTGTGATTCTATTTTGGCTTCTGTTCTCCTCATGCAAAGCCTTGTCATGATAGAAACTGAATGAAGCAGCATCTAACCCTGCGTCTGCCACTTCTTCTGGTAGTCAAAGTGGAGGAATATCTTTGAGGTGGGCTCACTTCTCAAATTATCTTATGTTTTTTGTTATTCCTACAAATATATCGTGAAAAATATATTGCTTTGCTGTTGAACAACTCAATGTGAAACTTTGAGATTATTGTCATAAAAAATATTTAAGTTGCTCTAAACTAAGTTGAGCAAAGTTTTGCATCATTCTGTCAATGCATGCTGCATTTCTGCTACTATTGAGGTTGTCTAACCAATCCAATAATTGAATAGTGCAGTAATTTCTTTTTTCTATCCAATAATCTGAATATTGAAATTTTTTATATTATGTTAGGGCTGTAATTAATAGAAACTGTATAGCCAATAAAAATTGAAAAGAATAATCCTTATTTGGTCTGGAAGGCAAAAGAAGTTGGGATTGTTTGGGTTCACTTCTCAAATTATCTTATGTTTTTGTTATTCCTACAAATATATCGTGAAAAATATATTGCTTCTGTTGAACAACTCAATGTGAAACTTTGAGATTATTTTCATAAAAAATATTTAAGTTGCTCTAAACTAAGTTGAGCTAAGTGTTGCAACATTCTGTCAATGCATGTTACATTTCTGCTCCTATTGAGGTTGTCTAACCAATCCAATAATCTGAATATTGCAGTAATTTCTTTTTTCTATCCAATAATCTGAATATTGAAAATTTTATATTATGTTAGGGCTGTAATTAATAGAAACTGTAGAGCCAATAAAAATTGAAAAGAAGAATCCTTATTTGGCCTGGAAGGCATAAAGCATTGTTGAGTGAAGTTGGGATTGTTTGGTCATTTCATGAAACACATGAATAAATCAATGAATCAAAGTACCAACCATCCCTTAGTTCAGAAAATTTTAATTAATATTAAATAACTGTTCTTGTTTGCATTGGAGTTAAAAATTGTGCCAATTACTGTGCCCAGTTTGCATAATGAATCAAAGTAGCAAACATCCCTTAGTTCTGAAAATTTTAATTAATGTTGAATAATCTTGTTTGCATTAGAGTTGAAATTGTACTGATTACTGTTCCAGTATACGTGATTTTATATACCTTTCTGTATGTATATGACAATTTCTCCCCTATGTGAAAGGTTGGATGGTTATATTTCAGGAACATATTTAGTCTAGGTACTTTTCCAGTTTTGGTAAGATTGCATATGTAGTTTCTGGCCTGAATATATTTGTGGATATACGTCTCATGTTACCCATTTTATTTGGTTTATAAAAAGTAGTTTCTTACAAAGACAATAACATTTCTCATTTTGGAGAGGAGAGATGTTGCTGCAAGACAAAGAGGAAAAAAGCCAAATCAGATCTTGCAGATCTGGACAGATGAGATTTTTGAATAATTTGGGTTAGGGTTTGGTGGAGAAAGACTGGAAAATTGTAAGGAACTTAGGGTTCCTAATGGCAAAAAAGAATAGTAGGATTTGGGATGAAATAAAGGGGGGAAAATCAAGATTTGGGTTTCCATTTCAAACAGAAATCCATGCAGACAATAGATAATGAAGGATCTGAAGATAAAATTTATGACTATGTGCTTAGGCTTTCATACATGATACCTAAAGAAAACTGCATTTGCAAGTGATTCTTATATGCACTGATGACACTACTGATATTTTTCCTTCTATTTGGATCATACAGAGAAAATGGATCATCAATGGATGGAGCAGGGAGCTCAAACACTGATAAATCAAGTTCTGAGGCCGAGGACCTTAAAAGAAAACAGTCTGAAGTAGTATCTGAAACACAGTACCCAAAAAAAACTCCAAAAAATGTTCAAGTTAATGAACAATCATCACCGAGTAGTAGTAGTAAAGGCTCCTTCAAGAAACCAAAGGCAAAGGGTGAAAAGCTGGACTGGAGTGTTCTTAGACCATCAAAGTCTCATAAAAAACGAGGGTGAGCATATTTAATGTTCAAATTTACAAGGATGTGAACTTCTTTCTGACTTGCTTCGATGTCCCAAAATTTGAATCTATAGTCTCTTCTCTTGTTAATGATATTTTTCTTAGCCAGTCATTAATTTTAGAAAGCTTTTTAGGCTCCTATCAAGCCTTTTGGAATTTGGTGTGTAATTTTTTAGGGCGTTATAGAATATCTCCACCAATGGCTACTGTCAACTTTTCAAATCTAGATGAACTGTACTATTTTGTTCCATTACATCACTAGTGCTCAATACCAACGTATTTTTCACTTGAACAACATATTTGAAGGTCAACTCAATCCATCTGGTTTTGCATTATCCATAATTTTCTAGTATAGAACTTTGTTTTAGAATGTCTTAATCTTCTGCATAGCTCATTAAGATGGTTTGGAGGCAGTTTTCCTGCTTTGGATTTTGAAACCCAAATGAAGGTAGCTGGATTTATATAGCTCCCTGATATTTTGAGAGTCGAGAAAGTAAATAACTTCAGGTAATTCCCAAATAGGCTGCTGTTTTGTTGCAATGATTGAGGTCAGTGTAAAGCTTCTACGCTTTTTTTAATCTAAAATAAACTCTGATGTGTTCGAGGTTTACGGACTTTGCCACTTCCGCGACTTCTCTCCTAATACACCACTGGATGACAGCAATGATGTTTTTATTCTAATGGCTACCCTTTCCATTATATATAGCGTTTAGAGCATTTGGCATCAGCCTCAGTACCATTTTAGTCAAATTTGCTCTTTAAAAAAACTATATTTACTAGTTCATTTGTAGATAGTAGATACTCCTACATCAAATTCAATACTGTATTTTTAAACTTTTATTATATTCATTATTTATTACTATTTTTTTCTTGTCCCTACCCTGTAATTTTTTTCCTTCATCTCTCTTCCTCTCAACCTAGATCAACCCTACCATTGATTTTTTTTTGCCTTCCTGTCTCCCTTCCTCAACACAGATCGACTCTACCCACTAATTCTCTCTCTCTCTCTCTCTCTCTCTCTCTCTCTCAACCCAAATTAACTCCTTCACAAACAACCAAAATCAACAGCAACCGTTAAAGATGGAGGTTGTAGAGGCCAAATGGCAAGATCAGCCAAACTGCTAAATGGCCAAAGGATGACAAATATCTCGCTGATTCAAGGCGGTGGTTGAGGCAGCCAAATGACAAGATTGAGAGGTGGGTTTTGGTTGTCAATGGCAATAAGGGAGAGAAAGTGGTGGAGGAAATTGAATCAGTTGGTGGCTGGGTCAAGCATGTGTGCAATGGTGAGAGAGGGGTCAAAGAGAGCAAATTAAAAAAATAAACATTTTATTTTAACAATGGCGATGAACAATGCTCAATAACAATATTGAGGTATTGTTCATTTAAAATTTTGTGTTACTTTGTTGAGTCTGATGCGAGGTGTTTTTTGGTGGTTTAAGTAAACCTAAGGCTAAATATTGCATCTGACGAGCCAGATGTGAATGCTCTTTGGTAGGTATTTCTATTGCACATGACATATCTTGCATTGAGAAATAATCTAATGTAAGAAAATGAGTTTCACATGCTAGTATATTAAATTTAGAAATACAAATTTATTCTCTATTGCTTAGTCATTGGTGTTAATAAAAGAATGTTAATAATATAAAAGTGATGGTCTTTTTTATAAAATATATGAAAATGATATTACTCCAATCATAATTTGTCAAGATAATAATTGCAAAAAAGATTATAAAAAATTGTATTTTAAGCTGAAACCTAGGACTTTGCATTACTCTTTACTAAGGGTCTGTTCGGTTAGAGGAGTGGAAAAGTGGGAGAATGTAAAATATTTAGTTTTTTCTCTTGTGTGTTTGGTTGGAGGGTGGAAAAGTGGGAGGGTGGAAAACTCTTTTGTTTGGTTGGAGAGAAAAAAGGAAAGATAGAAAATGTAATTTATATAAATTGACTATTATACCTTTGTTACATAATATGTAAGAAATAGATTTATTTGTATTCATTACATAATATAAAATTTATCACATCATATATATAAATTTATATTATTATTTTTATTATTATAATGTAAAAGTTATAATAGTGTACATATAAATTTAATTGGGCAAAGGATTTTGTAACCAGCAAAAAAGTGGTTACAAAATCAGGTCACGTTGAAAAAAAATAGATTAGGTCACGTTGAAAAAAAAAAAAAAGAAAAAAAAAGAAGATAAGAAAACGTTGAAAAAAAAAAAAAAGGTGGAAAGAAGGCATTTTTGTAAAAGTGCTACTATAGCACTTTTCTTCCCAGATTTTTCTCCCGATTTGGGAGGAAAAAAAATGAGGGCCTGGATAGAAAAATTTCTCCCGGGTTTTCTCTCTTTCCTATTTTTCTTCCCTAACTGAACAGTAGAAAACATCATTTTCCACCTTATTTTTCTCTCTATTTTCCATCCTCCCTATTTTCACTCCAAACGAATGGACCCTAAGGTTTGCTCATATATCACCATCCCCAACACCCCCACCAAATAAAAAAGAAACGAGTTATGGTACCCGATGCAATTTCAATGAAGGCATGATTTCGATAAGGGCATGAAGCTTGCTTATCTAATAATTGTCTTATTTTGATAGTTATTAGCTAGGGTAAAGAGAAAGACCATCTTTATAATTAAAGTCACTCTTAGAATATAATATATCCCACTCCTGTATGAATACCAAGGCATCAATAAAATGAGAGACAAATATAAAGTAACTTTGATTCATATGTTGCAACCTTTTTGTAATGCCCCGAATCCAAGTAAAAGCTAGGCATATGACAACAGCTACACGCTTATAGGGTTTGCACCCTACAAGTGTGAAAGACCTTCTTAATAAATAAAAATTTATCCTCAAAGAAAATTTTATTATTAAATTCAAAAATATCTTCAATAATGCAATTCTCAAAAGATCTCCAAAATAATAATCTTCCAACATCACAAAGAAAAATAAACTAAATCTTTTGAGACTAAAGTCTAAACAAAAAACAATATAAAACATAAAAGTCCAAATCTTATTCCAATAATTCTTAAACTTCACTCACACGCACATTCCAGTGGAAGCCCAAACACATGCTACTCATCCTGATCAGAGTCTGAAAGGGAAAAGAGGAGGGAGGGGGTGAGTTGACAACGCAATAAGTAACCAAAGTCCTAATAAGTTCTATCAAGAAAATAGATCTATAAAATAATAAGTTGTACATAGATCGAATATTTTAATCATACAAATATATCATATATGGATTAGAAAATAATTAATTTTCCATATATCAAAACTATTATTTACAATAGGTTCCAAAAACACATAAACAATTTCAAGGACTTAAAACAGTTCAAATATTCAAATATAATTCATATTTTTAACCATCTTTATGACTATGGTCACACTATATACTCGTAATTGGGCATTAAATTCAGATGAAACTAATTTTGTGTTAATATATATTCCCCATTAGTTGGGTCAAAAAACACGATAGGCTTGTGATGCCCCAAATAATACTAGTTATAATATCAAAGAACAACTCTCATTAGCTAGGTATCAGAGTACCAATGAATAACCCCATTGGCTAGGTATTAGAGTCAAACATAGTCAAATTGTCCAAAATCATATATATTAAATCACAGTTCAAACAGTGATATATCTCATTCAAAAACATATATATATATATATATATATATTCTATATTCAATAATCAAATATATTTTGTGATAATTCTTTATTTTTTTACTTTAAATCAATGTAGCTAAAACAATTAAATAAAATTGTGACAATTATAAACAAATTACAGTAGTTAAAATGTAGTACTATAAGCAAAATAAAACTAATTAGGATAAAATTACTTACTTCAGCCAGCTTACCACAAAAAAAATTTTCCCTAACACTTTTTCTAAAATTCTTAGATATTACTTAAACAATTTGTTGGGCACCATTTACTCAATAATCAAATAATTAAGAAAACCTTATAATGATACTCGCCCAAAAAAAAAAAGAAAACTATTAAAATATCCAATAATGTTCTACTAATATCTCATACCCAAAAATCCTTATATTCTTAATATATCTTCTTTATTTTTTTGCCACCATTAATGCCCTAGAGATAAGGCTAAAACTCTTAGTACTATATCATACTAGAAGAAAAACAAAGACACTTGGACACTATTACATTAACACATTTTTTATTTTATTTTATTTTATTTTTTATCTTTGCCACCTGCCACCATTATCATCTCAAAATCTCATGCCACTTGCACCATTATCATCTTTTGAGTAGGCCTATTCGTTGATCCACTGGCACTGATTGAAACTAGTTTGACTGCACCAAACGAACCGTACTGAGCTGCTAAGATTAACCGCACCTTGTGTAAACCGTTTCTTACCTTCCAAAAGTGAGATGCAATCAAGCATAGGGTGAAACCGCACCTTATAGGCGTGGTGCAAAAAACCTCTCCAAAACCGACAGAACCGAACTGTATACACCCCTACTTTTAAGATGATGATAACTCCAAGTACAAGTTTGGCACATGCCTTATAGAAAAACAACCAATATTTTATTTTATTTTTGTGATAGCATGTCAGAACTCAAAGCCTAAGTGCAATAGGCTTTTTATTTTCATCAAGTCCCATACTTCGGGCACTGTTCCTTAAAGAAATTTTGTGTAGAAACCTAACCCCTTATAGAAAATTTTGTGGCTTCTATCTACGCTTAATGCACAAAGGTATAGAAAAATATTAAATTACTGAGCATAGAAAAATCTGCAGGTACCAAGCGACCTGTTTATTGAAAATATAAATATAAACATTCTTCCTTTGCATCGTTAAAACTCTTTGAATATTTAAATAATTTCTCTACTGGAAAAAAAATACCCAAATAAAAAAAAAACTCAAATTCCAAGTAAAGCTTAGATTTGACAAGAATGAGATTCTTAAACTCTTACCTCAAGTATGCAGTCAATCCTTTTCTACTTGAGTATTTTGGGTAGTCTCTTCTCTCAAAATATCTATCATTATACGTTGACTTAATTAGCTTATACATAACTAGGTTTTCAACCTTATTTTTTAAAAACCTCCTTAATAAAATTAATTATAAAATTGACTCCACAAAAAGATTTACTTAAATACCCCTCATTTTAAATCCTTTTTTTATATTAAATTCCGGGTATTACATTTTTCCCCCCTAAAAAAAAGGTTAGTCCTCTAAACTTGACATACCTGAGTCCTTAAAACGATATGAGTATTTCTCTTTCATTTCATCTTCTAATCCCATGTAGCATCTCTCACAGATTGGTTCCTCCATTGAACCTTGAAATAATGTATGGTACGACGCTTAAACTCTTGCTCCTTATCCACAATTTTAACTGGTTGTTCTTCATAAGTTAAATCATCTCTTAATTTTAAAGGCTCATAATCCGCTACATGACTAGGGTCTGGAATATATTTCCTCAACATTGAGACATGGAAAACATTATATACCCCTAATAAGGAAGGTGGTAAGGCAAGCCTATAAGCAACTTTACCCATCCTTTCTAAGACTTCAAAAGGTCCGACAAAACGAAGGCTCAACTTACCTCGAAAACCAAACCTCAAAACTCCTTTAGTAGGTGAAATCTTCAAGAACACGTGATCATCCACTTGGAACTCTAATTTCTTTCTTCTAAGGTCTGCATAACTCTTCTGCCTACTCTGAGCCATTTGGAGCCGCTCTTTAATCACTCGAATTTTATCCACTATGTTAGGACATATGTGATTTAATGTTAGGAACATATGTCAACATTTTATGTATTGGCTAATCCTTTTGACAAAATCTAGGATGTGTTTAATACTTCAAGGAACAAGAGTTTAAGTTTAAGTATTGTAGCAATGCAAGTTTGTCCAAGAAACAAGTGAAGAAGTGCTGGATTTTAAATCTCGACAGTTAGCTCGACAACTAGTATCTATCAAAGTTTAAAAGCTGCTGAAGCCCGTGACTTGATAACTAGCTTGATAGATGACTATTTATCGCGGTTTATGAAACTCAGTTTTTTAGAACTGTTTTTCATCCAATCCGTGAGTATGTGTTTAAGCTTTCTTTTCTCACAACCCTCAACATATATAATGATTATTTTAAGGGTCGTCACAGGTTGTACAGTTGCACAAGAGTATAATTCCACAAGTGTGAACGGAAACCTAGTTACCCTAGTTCATCTTGAAGAAGCGATTGTGTTTGTACACTGTAGGGTTTTGTGACAAAGCAACTTTATGATCTTTATCGTGTGATGAACTGAAGAACTTTGCAGCCAACATCCTTCTCATGTTGGTAATCAAGTCACGTACTAGGATTCGTGCATCTTTTGGTTAGTTAGGTACTGGAAGCCGTGCATTACAATGAGAGATTGTCACTAGAGAATAAGTCTAATTGGGTATTGTGGTAAGGGTTTAACTGGAGGTTGGTATAAGGTACTGAAATTCCTTTACTTGTAATCGCTTGTTTTGATAATAATAGATTCTCGGTAGTGGTGACTTTAAAATCACCCGATGGAGTTTTTGCTTTGGAGGTTTTCCTCATTTGTAAACAAATCACCGTGTCATTTAATCTTCGCTGCAAATTTAGTTATTTGGTGATTTGTTCATGCTGCCACGTACATTGTATGTTAATTTGATTAATTAATTAAACTTGACCAATTAGTCAATTAATCCATCATAAGGGGTCAATACATTTTTGGTCTGTCAAGTGGTATCAGAGCAGACACACTCAGATTAGGGTTTAATCTTTGCTATGAGATCCATTAACCCCAGTTTATCATGGACAGAGGACAATCACTCATTGTACCTCCTTTATTTGATGGAACTAACTATGCATATTAGAAAGTACGCATGAGAGCTTTCTTGTACTCATTAGATGAGAAAGTGTGGCAAGTTGTGGAGAAAGGGTGGACCAAGCCGAAGGAAGCGTTGGCCGACTAGGATGATGCAAAGATCAAAGCGGAAAACTTCAACAACAGGGTATTGAATGCTTTATTTAGTGCAGTCACAAATGAGAAGTTTAGAAAGATCTCCTGCACTGAAACTGCAAAGGAGGCATGGACCATTCTCTAGACAACCTATGAAGGAACCAAGGCTGTCAAGGATTCAAAGCTTTGGAGGCTTACTACTAGCTTTGAAGAAATCCAGATGGAGGAGGATGAGTCATTTGATGATTTCTATGCTAGGCTCAAGGAAATAGTGAACTCAGCTTTCAATCTTGGAGAAACCATTCTCGAACCCAAGATTGTGAGAAAGGTGCTTAAATCTCTGCCCGAGAGATTTCATGCCAAGATCACTGCTATTGAGGAATCAAAGGATATTGACAAGATTTCTTTGACAGAGCTCGTTGGTAATTTGCAGACCTATGAGTTGGGTTTGACAAGGATTGGCAAGTTGAGTAAGGGCAAGAACATGGCATTGAAGTACAAGAACAGTGAAACGAATGAGTCTTCCGATGATAAAGATTCTAAAATGAAGCCTTATATCACCAGGCGATTTAAGAAATTCATGAAAAATGCAAATACAAAGGGCTTCGACAAGGATCGTAGGCAATCAAGTACTTCTTAGTCTAAGAGCCAAGATAAAGGAAAGAAGGGCTAGAGATGGTGGTCAGTACATTGTTCCCTTAGGGCCCACGTGTTTCGAGTGTCATGGATTCTGTCACATGAAACAAGAGTGCCCCACTTATCTCAAGTCTATTGGGAAAAACAAAGCACTTGCTGCTACCTTGAGTGACACCGAACCTGAGGATGAGTTTGAAAATGAAGATGAAGGAATCCTAAATGCCTTCACCGCTAGTGTCAATCCTACTGAGGGGATTGTGGAAGATGTGGATGACAAGAAGATTTGGTGGAATCAAAATTTAAGAAGATGGATGAGTAAGATGACACCCACATAGTCGATGCAACGTTATACAAGGTCTCGGAAAAACATGAGAGGTTGTATAAGTTGGCCACCAAGAAGCTCAGTGATGTGGAGCTTGAACGAGAGAAATTTTCCATAAAGTTTAATGAAGCCAATTAGACCATTGGAGGACTATGATTTAAGAACAATTTCTTGGCTTAGAAGATCAAGAAGCTTGAGGCGGAATTGTTCCAAGTTAGAGCTCAGTTGGACAGGACCTCAAGTGCAAAGCTTGATGAGATGCTCAGCATGCAAAAATATGCCTCTGATCGATCTGGATTAGGGTATGATTTCTCTTCTCCTAATATTTCTTCTTTTAGTACTACTGTTTTTGTTTCTCCAACTAACAATATTGATTCTGAGAATAATGATGCTAAAACTGTGATAGCTAGTGAGAACATAAACAAAGGTAAATCTATCTTAAGAGCACCCCCTAAGCTTGCTAAGAAAGAAACCAAAAACCCCCTGAACATAGAAATCATTTTTTTAAATTTTTTTTTTTTATGTGTGACAATCATATTTTTGGAATTTTTTTCCTTAACGATCATACAGGTTCTTTGAAGAGTATGATAGACGCAATGGAAACTACCAATGTAATCCATAGAAAGCTCACATGCACAACTCATACCAAATTACAATAAAAACTCATATCCATAATTCACACACTCAAAGTTCCTACAACTCGCCTTGTAATTGTGATCAACGTTTGACGAGGTCCAATTGGTGTTGAGAATGAACTTCTTGGTCTCTATTGCGTTTATAAAATTGAGCATATTCCAAATCTTGCTCGTGTGACACTTCTGTGTTAAAAGTCAAGCACTGCCTCTCTCATTCTCTAGAAAATTCTCTTGCATTCCGGATTTTTCTATGAGATGTCTCTCTTTAATTCTCTAAAGACTTCTATGTAGAAGTAAAACTCAACCATAATTTTTTGTAATAGTCTAGAAGGGGCTAGAAATTAAAATAATAAATAATAAACTAAGACCTAGATGAGTGAAGTGAGGTGAAGTACGAGTATTATCAAAAAAAGAGGTGAAGTACGGGTAAGCACCAAGAATAGTGTGAAGTGAAAAAAAGAAAGTCAAGAGATGTTATGTCATAGGGTTAGTAGCTAGGTGTCTAGGAGTAAGGTGTCAAGTGTGTGCAATTGTATTTTGTATGTGCCGTGTGCAGTGAAAGAAAGGTGCTATGCGTGCTCTAGTGTTAGTGAGTCAAAGCATCAGTGCTTGAAAAATGTTGTAATTTAAAGAGTCCAATTTTTAATAAAAGGTCTTTGCTTAGTGTTTTGTTCAACATTGTGTATGAGGATTTCATCAACTTGTTTATAATTGAAATTTATAGCTTCGTTTTCATCTCGCTCATCTTCAATAATCATGTTATGGAGAATTTTGGATGCTTTTGTGATGTATTAGAGTATTTCAAGATTGAAAAAATTGTGTAGGTCCACATACAAATGCAAATTGTGCTTGAAGCACTCCAATTACATTACATGCTTTACGTCCTTCCTATATGCGTCTCTTGAGATTTTGCAAATAATTTTCTTTTTTGTCCAAGTGGAGGCAGGGTTGTTTTTACAGATGTTGACCACTTTGAATATATGCCATTGGCAAGGTAGTATCCCATTGTGTAATCATTATCATTGATTAAGTAATTAATTGAAAGAGCATGTCCTTGTGTGAGCTTGGAAAATATATGAAACTGCTCTAACATGTTAATGCCATTATTTGACTTAGATAATTCAAAAAAATGCATGTTATATTCAAAGATCATATGATACTATCACTTTCCAAATAATAGTTGATTCACGTCTTTCCATGTAGTTGGACAATTTTTCATTTCTAATGCATCTAGTCAATGTTTACAAACATCCCTGAAAATCGACAGCTTTGGACGTTGGCTAACAATCTAGCAATTTCTTCATTGTTTGGCGACCTCAAGTATTTCTCTAAAAATATCAACCATCACTACAACAATGCTAGTGCCATTGCTCTTACTAGTTGATTTGAATACAACAATTCTTCTTTTTTATTTAATTTAATTTCATTTTTTAATTTAGAGAAAAGAATACAATAGTGACAATTGAGAACCATGATTTGAAGTGAATTAGAATTTAATTAGGGATGAACCTCATCACCTTAATAATTGTAAATCTCAAGGTAGAGATTCAACTATTGATTATTATTTACCTAAATTGAGGGATTTACAATTACAATTAAGTTGTCACTTATTTTAATTTATAAACAAAAAAAATTAAGAAAATCAAATAAAAAATTTATTTTTATGAATAAGTAATAAAATACATAACTTTGGTCCTCGTTATAATAAAAAAAAGAAGAAGATTACAATAATTAAATTGCTAGTTCCAATCTAAAATAAGGTAAAAATACACTCACTAAATTACAAATTGCATTATCCAATTTTGCCTAAAATTCAATTCAGTTTTGTAACTTTCAGTTTGGTTATTTCAATTTGCCCAACTTTAATTCGTGTTCAATGTAGTCCTTCTGTCCACTCCATTAGGTAGGTTGCCTTTAAGTTCCCTAGAATGTTTACGTTTTGTTATTTTTGAAATTCTGAAATTAAAAAAATAAAAATAAAAACCTAGAAAATTTATAATAACAAAAATAGATTTTTTTTCCTTTTCCAATTAAAAGGATATGTCTTGCAAATCTCTTGGATGCTTGAAAATTTAAGAACGTTGATCTCAAGGTGTGCCATGGTAATTAATAAGTTCATAAGGTTGAAATATGTTGGTATACAGATTTGATTCCAATTTAGTAAAAAAAAAAAATTCTGCGGAAAAAAGAAAAAGAAAAAAACCTTTTTAGTACTACTCATTGAACTCCTTTCCATGCCCTTACACCACTGCAATTCATTATAAACCATTCAAGCAACTATATTGCGAAAGCAAACTTTATTTGTGTAGTTTATTGATTTCAAAAGTGGGTTGAATCCGGCTTAGAATTTGCTCAAAGACAAAAAAGTTTCGATATGCTTAAGATAAGTGTTAATGATCTTTTACCCATCTCTTTTGCACCATATTGAATTTTTGAGTGAAACTAGTTTCGTTGGAAAGTAGACATCCGGGGTTTCAAAATAGACACATTTGAAATTTGATCTAATTTGGAATCTAATTTTGGATGTGATTCAAGTGAGATATTGAGATTTAAAGTTGACACATGAATGTTAAATTTGAGAAGTACTAGAGTGAAAAATTGCACAATTTTGAGTCCAAATTTCGATAGGAGAAGATTTCCTGCTAGGTTGTAACTCTACTTATGCATTTATATAAATCACTTATTGCACAACTTTTAAAGGCAAGGAGGCTATACTAGAGCAAAATAGTGCTATTCAAAGAGAAAAATATGGCCTTATGGATTGACAAACACAGTTCGTGGAAAGTATTCATAATAGAAAAGTTTAAGCAATTTGGAGCTAATTGCGGGGTCACAAGAGTAAGTTACCTATTGGGTGTAGAATCTTGAGTCATGGGTATATCTCAAATTGTAAAGTTTCGATTCTATTAGTTAGTTACTTCTTGGGGCTGGGGTTAAGCCCCATATTGGTATCTTTGAATGCTTTCATAAGTTTTGCACTTCGTTAACAATGGACTACGTTAGAACACCTTGATTATAATTGTTGACTTGTTTACTGCGGTAATTAATAATTAATTGGAAATCAATCTTCATTTGTACTGTTAAGCTATGTTTGGATGTTGGAGGAAAGAGGGGGAGTAGAGTAGAGGGAGGGAGAGTAATTTAATTACCTTGTTTGGATTTTTTAAGGAAGGAGGGGGAGAGATTTGAAGGGGTTTGGAGGAGTTTGAACTACTTCTAACTCCTTATTTTTAATTTCCCCAAATTGGAGAGATATGGAGGGAGAGTGGAGCATAAAAATACTTGACCAAATGAATTATCAAATTTACCCTTACCATATTAACAAAATTACAAATGAAAAGACTAATTATTCTCTTCTTTAATTTTAAAAACATTCAAACAAGGTGGAGGATAACCATTCCCCTCTACTATTCTCTCCACTGCTCTCCTTCCCTCTACTCCTCTCTACTCTCCTCTCTCTCAAAACTTCCAAATATAGCATTAATTTTCAAAGTTGATTAGTTCCCCATAAATAATCGTTTTCACACATAATGATTACTAGTTGTGGGATTTCACTTTTTAGTAATCTAAAACTTGATCAACCACATGATCTGGTTTTTTTTTTTTTTTTCTCTGCAATACACTACATAAATATTGATCTATAAAGCTTGAAACAGCTGAGTTAATCTTGTTGAGTTGTAGTACTACATAGAGCTTAAGTAGACTACTACCTAATATCAGTTTATTTAGCAAGTGAAAGACATTGCATACCTCCTATCTCTAGCTTTCTGTGTGCCACTGAATGTTTTGGTACTAAGCAAAGATGCATGATCTATTTTGCCCATAGCATGTTGTACAACTAATTCAACGACCACTTTTGAGGATTGAATCAGTGCTAAACATGGAAGGAGAAGAACCCTTGCTAGATGAAGGAAATAGCGATAAACCATATGCTTCACTATTTGTAGACGTACCAAAAGAAGCATCGTCATGTGGCAACTCTGGCAGATCAGCATCACCATCTAAAAATTGCGTTACTTGCCTCATGCTAGGCCTAGTTGCTGGCATTGACTGTGAGCAAAACAGGCCTAGTTTCAAAACCAATTCCATTTCCTCTTTTACATAACTACCTTGCAATCTAGGATCACTAGCATCCAGGATGGCTCCTTTTCTCCAGCATTGAAAGACATAATCAACCAGAATCATCTCTGTAGGTAGACCTTGTGTCTCTATTGGCCTTCTTCCACAAGCCACTTCAAGCATGAAAGCCCCAAAAGCAAACACATCAGTGAAAGTGGTTGCCCTTCCTGTTCTAGTAAGCTCAGGAGCCAAATAACCCACAGTTCCAGCCACAATGGTGGTTTGAGGATTGGCACCATGGTCGCATAATTTGGCAAGGCCAAAATCTCCTAGCCTTCCATTTAATTCGGCATCTATTAGAACATTGCTTGCTTTTACATCTCTATGTAGAACAACTTGTTCCCACTCTTCATGGAGGTAAAGAAGGCCAGATGCTACGCCTTTGAGGATTTGAAATCGTTGAAGCCAATTAAGTTTTGGTTTTTCATTGCCATATAAGAACTTGTCAAGGCTTCCATTGGGCATATAATCATAGACCAAGAGGAGTTCACCCTTTCGCCGGCAATATCCTAGGAGCTGTACCAAGTTCCTGTGCCTCAGCCTACCCATGCTAATGATCTCAGCCACAAATTCCTTCATCCCTTGTTTGGAATCGCGGGAGACTTTCTTGACTGCAATCTGTATATTGGAAGAACGAAGTGTTCCTTTATAAACCTTTCCAAATCCCCCTTCTCCAAGAAGCTCTTGTTTGAGAAACCTTTGGTTGCTTTGTAGAGATTCTTGTAACTGAACCTGTGAGGACCATACTCGTTTTCCCAATCTTCTAGTATTTCTGCATATTTCTTCCTCCTTAAAATGAAAATAGTTCCAGTAACCAATATCAGAACAACCACTACTGCTATGATCAAAATCATGATAATTTGTCCCCGTTTACTTTTCCTTTGATGGGGAGGTTGAGGAAGCTTCGAAACATCGAGGCTTTGTGCTTGTCCACTTTTATTAAAGCTCCATCCAAGAATGTAGTGGTCACTTGTAATTGTACCAGTGGCTGCAGAGAAACCAACATACATAGATTCCAAAAGATATTGGGACAAATCTATGTGTGTTGACAAGAGAGGCCGGTTTGGTTTTGTGATGCCGGTTGGGGCTAGGGTTACATTCAGTAACTTTTTTGTTTCATTGTAGTCTATCCAAAGATGCATTGGGTTGCCACTTACTAGCTCCAAGCTTATATTCTTTCTTTCTTGATCAGAAAAGTAGGCCGCAGTAGCTGACTCAATTGATGTCAGGTTGTTCACATCGATTCCCACATGGTTGTTGTCTATATCTTGAAATTCTTGACCCTCTATAGTATCAAGCTCAATGGCTAATAAGTGGTTTGTTGAAAGGCCATTATTTGAGGCATTCAAGAGTCCTAGATAATTGCTGTCTACAACATTGGTGAATTTCCACGAAGGACTGATGGTGAAGGCAATTCCATGGCCACCTTTCGATGGTGTTTGAGGAACTATTGCAAATACAAAGTTTGTGGAAAATGAAAGAGACTGAGTTAAACCCAAAGAAGCATTGAATTTTAGAGGAAGTTTGTAGAAAGCATGACCAATTTGTTTTTCTGAATTGTTGGTGAGTTGCAATAGACCATTGCGGTGGATTCGAGCGGATCCATCTAGATGCAGATTTTCTTGATGGAAGCCATTGTAGATGAATTCGTCTTCATTTTGAGCAAAGGCCAAGCAAATAAAGTAAACACACAGAATTATCAGAAACTGAAGTGAGTGAAGAACCACAGCCATTAGCATTAGGAAAAGTGGGAAAAGCTTCCTTTTGTAAACTGAGGGCTTTTGCTTGCTTAAAGTGTCTGAGAGTTCAGATAATTGAGTTTTTGTTCTTTGCCACTGGTTCATAATAAAACAACAATATCTGTGTCAGTGGCGGAGCTAGAATTTTAGTCTAGAGGGGGCAAAATTAAAAGACAATATTAAAAGTGAAATCTATTTAAAAAACATTAATCAACAATAATAACAAAATAAATAAACAATGGTAAGCAAATATGAATATATTTCATATTATTAAAATAAATAAATAAAAACAACCAATTCATAGCTACTAAAAAATTTACAAACTAATGGAGTAAAAAAATGATTAGTGTTACTTAAAAAATATAATGAATAAATGTTTGAAATTATTTTTTGTGATTGGTGACATGTCAATTTATAAGACATAAGTAGTAAAATTTGTAATATCTTTAGCATCATTCAAAGATAAAATGCTATGAAAAGTATCATAAATAGTAAAAATGATGTAAATAATGATATAAAAAAAATAGTGAAATAGGATCAAGTTGCACGTAGGACAAGACAAAAGCAATGATTTCATCACTTTCAACAAGTAGAATTTTTTTTTTTTTTTTTTTTTTTTTTTTTTTTTTTTTTTTTCATGTGACTACTAATACAAAAAAAAAAAAAAAAAAAATTTAGGAGTTAAGGGGGGCAGGTGCCCCCCTCGCCCCCCTCTAGCTCCGCCAGTGATCTGCATTCCCTTGGTCATGGGCTAACCAAATTGTTGCCTCCCCCAAAGAGAAGTGTCATTGTCAAGTAGGAACTATGGTTGGAAAAGAAGTTTCAATTGTTTGACCATTGCTTTTCAAATTGATGCCAATTGAGTTTATAAACACATGTTTAAACTTACACTTAAGTAATGTGGGACACTAGGATCATAGTATATTCTTGTGTTTGCTAAATACGAGGGAACCTATTTCAAAGGTAAAATGCCTTCTCCGTTTTATCTACTAGCATAAATTCATTTTATTTTGTTAGTTGGAGAGTCAATTAAGTGGCATTGTCGTTTGCTAAGATTAAAGGGAAAATATATCATCTTTATCAATTAAAAAAGAGCAATATCACTGCTACTACAAATGTAATTCATAAACTGATCTATAAGCCTTACAAAGTATCTACTTTTAAACACAAATTTATAACATGTTTGGCCTCTCATCTTTTATAACTCTTGCAAATTGTTTCTCAAAAAAAAAAAAAACTTTAAAGCATAAAACAAAATAATAATAGTTATTATGTTATTAACATGGAAATTTATCACATTCATTATCACATCAATTTAGCATTTTTCATGAAAAAAAAAAAATTCAAACCACAGAGATTTGGGTTCAATTTACTTTGAGTATACTTTAGCACATTTTCAAAAAATTTCAAGGTACAAGTATATTTTAGCACATTTTTACAAAAATATTTTTAGCAGAAAGCTAGATAAGCTGTGCATATCCGTTTGGAAACAACTTATCTAGCTTTTTGCTTGGCTAAGTCTTTTAACATTTAGTGTTTTGACAATTAGGAATGCATGCTAATAGAGTCAGCATCAGGCTTTTCATGAGCAGGCTAACAAAGAAGGAGGGGAAGGGAAATGATTTCAATATCCAACTTATAGTTACAACTCATATTGAGGAAAATGAAATGGTGTATTCATTAATTATAGAATCAGATTATACTGCAGAGCAATAAAAGAAGATAAAGAAGTAAGAGTTCTTTAGATCTTTTGTAATAATAGTTTTGTAAGATCAAATGAAGAATTAGCATACATTTGACCATCATAAATTTGATAGACATTGTGGTTATTGTTCTTTTTTTGGCTTAACTAAAAAAATGTAATAGATGATAATTTATCGTGTTGTATTTTTTAATGGCTATCTATATATGTGTGTTTGTGTGTGTTATGCTTGTGCGATGCACGGTTTAATTAAGAATCATATGTAACTTAAACAAAAGATGACAACAACTAAAATTTTGTGTTTAACTGAAAAATTGACAGAGATTTATAGAAAGTCAATAAGAATAATTATAATTTTGTGCCTATCCATGATTTGTTCAAAAAAATAAAAAATAAAATAAAATGTTGATATTAGTAGTTGTATATGTGTACTATGATTTTTTTTATTATTATATAAAATTAAAGTTGATATGAACAATTAGTGTGAAACCAAAATTCTAATCCCCTAGAATGCTAGAATTCATAACTCATAAATAAAGTAGATTTCCAATTGCTAATTAAATAAATCACTTAGAAATTATAGATAAATTAATAATAAAAGGATTAGATGAAGAATTTGGATTGTAATCAAATTAATATTTTTATCAACTTAGAAAATATAGGAGAAGAAGATAAGAAATATATATATATATTGAAATCTAAAAAACAAATTCTGCAATTTAGTGAAGTCACTTGGCGCAACCATGGTTTCTAAGCCCAATTTTTATTTTATACTAGTATTTTGCCTGTGCGATGCACAGCTTAATCAAAATTCATACATAAATAGTTTTTTTTTATATATTAATTTACTAAAATTTAAATAATAGGAAAAAATATTTCACTTTTAAGTTATAGTATAATAAATTCATATTGTGTGAAACTAAGGTATTATGAAATGCATGCATATATATAAAAGTAATAATAAATCAAGTTAGATAATATGTTAAAAAAAAAGGGACTATCCTAGTATTTGTAAAACCGTTGGGATAGCCCCAAAAAGCACCGAAATAGGCCCAAAATGCCTATCTTGGCGCTTTAAATTGCTGCGCAGTGGCAATCGGTATAGGGTCACCAGACTAGTATCAGCGCTTTTCAAAAGCGTTGGGATAGGTCACAACACTTTTCAGACTCTGTTCCAGCGCTTTTACTTGTGTCGGGACAACCTTCGCCAACAGTTTTTAAGACTTGTATCGGTGGATTTCAAGGCCTATAATAGTGCTTTTTAATTAAAAATAAAAAAGCACTGGTATAGGTCTATTTATACCAACGGTTTTATAACTGCCCCTATAGGGTATTTCCGAAAATATGAATACAACTTATACCAGTGCTTTTAAAAGCGCTGGCATAGATAATACCCATTCTAGCGTTTTCAAAAGCGCTGATATAGGTCTTCAATGGATACAATAATAAGGCCTATATCAGCACTTTCAAACCGCCACAATAGGTTTTGCTTATGCCAGCGCTTTAAGAACTTCCGGTATAGTGCATCTACAGAATTAAAAATAAGCCCTATACCAGCTTTTTTAAAATGCCATAACAACCTTGCTTATGCCATACCCTATTCCAGCGGTTTTTAAAGCCCTGCAATAGGGCCTTTTTAATTTTTTTTTTTTTTAATTTTATTGCACCTGTAATGAACCTACAATACATATTTTTCAATACATATTTTATAGCACCTATAATGAACGGCAATTCATATTTTCCAAAAGCAACTACAATACCACATTAAACCAACAAACTAAATATATTTAATTACACCATATCAATAATTACATCCCAAATGTCTAGAATGTTATGAACAACATAATACATTCTACACAACTACATAGAATGTCCTATAGGAAAGAATACATTCTAACTATGTAGAATGTCATGCACAAAATAATACATTCCAATTGTCTAGAATGTTATAATAAAGTTTCCAACTATGATGTGTATGTGTGTGTATATATATATATATATATATATATATATATATATATATATATATATCAAAGTTTGAAACTTTATTATAAATATCAAAATGTCACAGTTACTACTCCAAAATAGGGCCCAAAGTATTGCCGATGTGTATCATCAGATGATAAGTGCTAAGCACCGGGAGTCTGGATATCCACTGTAAAATCACCGTCACCATGCTACGAATTAAGAAATAGACAATGGATTAGTGTACTAAACAAGAGAGTTAGTAGCTGAATGACACAATATCATTAGTATTACTACCAAGTGCCACATTAACAATTAAAACACACTCAAGTACACTTTACATGTCTGGCATTAGGTTAAAAATTTCAATATATAATTTATTAAAAAGTTATAACACAATAGCATTCATATAAAAAATAAAGATCCAAATTCAAATAAACATCTTATTTTCTTAGCTCACACTTTCTAGACAAACAGACACAGCAATATAAAATAAAAAAAACATCTGCTTTGGCCTGAAAATCACAACTCCTCTTTACTTTGGTTGAATTTTCCACTTGGATTGGAGAGTGTAATGGCAAAAAATGAACCCAACTCACAATGAAATTTCCACTGGGATTTGGATCTTCACCCTACCAAACATAAACCCCTAAATCTCAACTCTGAAAACATGAAGAAGAAGATTGAGCCTATATGATAACACCATTATTGGCATTATTATAGTAACTGAGTGCTAAATTAAGCCAAACATAGAGTAAGGTAACAATTTTTTAGTGGGATATTTTTTCAAGAGAATGTATTTGCATTTGTATCAAGCACAGCTTTATGACAATCTATGTTGCCCTATTTCACTGTAAAATCTATCCTTGTTTGTGATCAATGATCTAATAAATATGACACACAACATACTTTGTAATTCAAACTTCTTACCATAGAGATAGTGGGAAACGATGGGTACATTTGGGTAAGCATCCTCCTCATTAACCTCACTTTAGCTTCAATGGCATCATAACAAGTGCATTTCTCCCTCATTGCTTCTATTTGAGCAGACAACTCCTTAACCCTTTGGTCGGTTGTAGTAGATGTTGGAGGTGGCGTACTGTCCTCCATGTTCCTTGCATGATTGCCAGAGGGGGTTGGACCAAAGGCTATCCCTCTGACATGGCCACCTCTCTCTAGACTGATGACCTGTCCAAATGCATCGTCGAGCTGCCAAAGTATGCCAGCCTCAATGTCCTCTCACTGCAATTGTGAGCCCGTTGACATAAGCTCTTTCATCTTCGGCTAGTACCCACAAATAAACAAGAAAACATATTAGCAACAAGGGCAATAATACACTTGCAAACATGAGTAATGTATAATATCTTGAACATATTCATAAACAAATAAGTACCTATAAGACACATTAATTGATACCTATTAATTCATCTAGTACACTTTGCATATACAATTTGCAATATGTCTTTAGCAGGTACTAGTATCTCTAGTTAGCCCTTAGGCCTGGTTTTAGGTGTGGGGGAACCGTATTCAAATGAATGTAACATAAACAAGTTATTATTTCCTATAAAAAAAAGATATAGAAAGATGAAAAATAAAACCAGCACAATCTCTTTATCTAAGTGATGCCCTTTTAGCCACATACAACTACAGAGGTTAACACCATGTTTACTGTTCAGTACTCTATAAACCAAAATCTTTAAGTTTCTTCTCTCTTACGAAGCAAAAGAGAGGAAAATTTTAAGGGATTCTCCTCAAACATTATTGTTCCTTTTAGTGCATTGTTATTATTGGCTATTGAGCATTATCACGACATTATAGATGAAGGAAACATGAACTTAATTGATGTTATTATGATAATAAACAATACAATACAGCTAGAGTGACTTTGTTTTATAAAGAAGAGATGTAAAGTTTATTTTTTAGTTTTTTCCTTTTTTAAATGGTTACAATATGCAAGTGAACTTTGGTTTGCAGCAGTAATGCTAGTATCTACTTAGATAGTGTAATTGTCTTTTCAAACATAAAAATCACTTCCAACGCACCATCTGACTAATGTTTTCTGCATGTGTCAAAGCAGCATTAAAAAGAATAAAAGTTCGTATAAAGGACATGCAACATCCAGAAAACATGTTAGATAAATTCACAAAATGTACAAACAGGCAAGCCATTGCGAATATTTAATATAAGGTAAAAAAAAAATTCATAAATTATATAATAGGGAAAAATTGTATTTTTTTTTTCTTTAGATTGTTGTAATTATAATATTATAAGAAATAATTTTATGCACAATGAATAAGAACCTACGTAAATATATTTTTTCAAGAGAACCAAACAAACTATGTTAGAATATTTATTACATGAGTAAATAAATATACTTTATTGTCAATCTAACTTTTTAATAGATTCTAAAAATAATAATATTAGTAGTGATAAGTAATATTTTTGTCATGAGAATGTCATCTTAAGTTCAAATCAAACTATATTTTGACAATTACACCTCCCGATTAAGTTAAATAATTCATATGTCAATCTCACTTATTGAGAGCCACACTTTGTCTTCCATTTTAGTCAAATGATCCACGTGATGAGTTCCACTCTTTATGAAGTATTAGGTGATTAAATATACTCTTTCTCTCTATTTACGAGTTTGGGATAAATAGACTTGTCAATTGTAAGAGCGTATTGTCAACAAACACATATGACTTTTTTGGGATTAGGTTTAGTTGAACTTCTTCCTCTAATAGTGTAAATTCTAACATGATAACCAAGTCTCACATTGGCAGTGTGGAAACTTTGGTTTGATTTATGTATACCTTTTTTTTTGTTGGAAAAGAAAAAGCTTGGTATGATTTATGTATACTATTACTAATTAAGACTCTTTACCTAATAGCTTAAAAACTTTAGGTGTGAATATTCTAATAAACTTTACTATGCCATTAGTCCATTTATCTTTCTAGAGTAAAAGTCATCAAATATCTTGTATCCTTGTGACTTTTTTTTTTCTTTCTTTAAATAGAAGAATGAAATTCTTCATAATAGAAATATATCTATCCTATTCAGATAAATCATGCCCCAGGAAAAAAAAAATCCTAAGTCTGCCACACCAAATACATAGGTGAAGCTCTAGGTTTTCCAAGAAATTGAAGTTCATTATTATTCATGCTTACTATACTAATGAAGCAAACCAGTTTTTTCTTTCAATACTACGTTGCAAATACTTGAATTAACTACTTACAAACAAAGAAAGTATATACTGTGAGACCATGAACCTTATCCACACCCTAAAAGTTTTTATATAGCAACCTCACAAAAATATATAGAATGTAAGGAACACTCAAAATTTATAAAGCAGAGGATGAACTATATAAATGGAACTTCAATTTTAGCAGCCTTGTCATATGGCTTTCCATTGTCCGAAGTCTCAACCGTAGCAAGTTCATCTGTGGGTGCTCATAACACCTAAACCAAATATCAAAACTAATTACTATCAATTCTAGCATAGTATAACTTACACATGCCTCTCTCAGCCTACCTCTTAAAATCAAGAAAATCCTAATCCCAACTCAAGGAGGTTTCCCAAACATAAGATACATTTATCAAACAACATGAAGTGCCAAACTATGGAGAAACCATTATTTTTATCTTCACATTCATATCATGTCAAACAAAGCTAAAATCAATTTGGAATGTGTCTGAGTTTGGGAGCAATTTCCATGAAAATACATAAGATCCTTAGGTTCCCAAAAGGGCACACTGGGTACATTAAAGTCAAGTTCATTTGGTTTAAGAATCCTATCAGACTTATGACTTGTCTAGCAAAGCTAGCTTAATGAATCATACTGAAAACAAGCTTTGGTCATAAATCAAATGACATAGTCTTAACGAGCCTTTTACTTGAGTTTCTTACTTGCATTAACATATTTAAATAAATTCAAGGACTGGACAACCATATAGCTTAAGGGAAGCAAACACAAAACAACAGCTATGACAATGAAATACAGACAATTTCCAAGATAGTTACTCAAGGCTTCTTAAATCAATTCTTTGGGCAGACCCATACAATTGAGGGTTTTCATAAAACATGAAACGCATACTTGGACACAAGAAATTGCTTAAAATAAAGTACAAACATGTCCTATGACATGGCATGATTATACAATAAAAAATCTAGAGCCATGATCACCAAATTTTGCAAAAAGTTGTTACAATTAGTCATTAACAAGGCATAAGGTTGAGATTTACATTAGCACAACTCTAGGGATTTAATATGTTCAATACAAAGAGGTTAAGGTGCTGAACCATTTATTAGATACAAGGTACATCACAAAGGGAGCTTAAAAATACTATCATGACCACAACTTGTTACTTGCATGCATAATTATTGAATCAAGGGTAAGAACAACATGAAATTGAATTAGGATCATGGAATTAACTCAAGAAATGTATTAGCAATACAAAAACCATACTATACTGAATTCACATAAAGAGAACTTCTAGTTGAATCCTAAAACAAAAACTATAACCCAATTGTAATTTAGGTTCATATTTGGAAGCATATGCAATTATAATTTGCTTAAGGGCTTTAGAATTTCAAGTTGCAGCCACATAATTCATGAAATACTAACAAGAATACTTAACCATTGAATGAAATTGCATCACATATAAAGAGCTATGTATAGCCAAGGGGAAATACTACTTACACAAAACTAAATTTAGAAACTAAATAGGTAGAATAGATAAGCCTTACACCAAAATTTCTTCCTTTCTCATTTATTTTAGCTCATGCACTTGTTCTCTCATATGTTGGATGCCTAAAAGCAAATCCCCCAAAATGTTGTGTCCATGCTTTCTAGATAAAGATTTACCCTTTACAAAAGCTACACAATGCTGTTAATGTAATAAATTCTCTTGTTACTATGAAATTCAATTGTGTGAATGTATACATCCTAAGTTATGGATCATTATAAGAACAACTAAGTTTTTGGATGTTAATTACCAGGAAGTTGGTTTATCAAAAAAAAAAAAAAAAAAAGGTAGGTGCTTCTCACATACTAAAAACATCAAAATTAACTTAAGCTACCAACTACAAGAGTAAAAAATAAGTGTACAATACAATCAAAACCTTTCAGGCCACATAACCATCAGTAAGTAGTTAATGCTTCCATAGCCAAAATCCAAACACCTACAAACAAGAGCAAATATAAAAAGTATGTACCAACACAAATCTAACACTATAAGCCCTCTTCTTAATTTGGTTATGAGTGATTGAATACCATGAAGGAAGCAACCACAAAAAGAAAAATAAAACATGAGACACAAATTCAATTCATCTCCTTTTCATCCATCTTTAAAGCAACTCAGCAACCAAATAGAAATTAAAACTGCAGATTTTCTTAGAATCTTGCATTTGTAACCAAAAAAGCATGAGATTGAGACAATAAACCACAACTCAATTTTTTTTTTCAATAACAAACTTATGGCCGCATATTTTAGCATTGAAAATTAGTCAATCCAATTTATTGGCAACTTGAATAGGATTTGAAATTCAACCATGATGTCAATCACTAGTATTTTAGATCTACTTAAATATTAGTTCATTATTATTCATGCTATAAAAGGGTACCCTAAAAACAACAAGTTTGCTAAAGTGCCAAGCAGTTTGGGACAAGAGGATAAAAACACTAGAGAAGGTAGATGTGTGTGTGTGTATACACCCATGCCTATACATGGATAAACTTAAATATATACAAAAGATGCATAATATAATTTCTATATATATATATATATATATATATATATATATAGATATATATGATGAGGAATGAAGTACTCCAGATCGTTCACGGTCACTCACACCAGCAGCCGTCTAGAAGAAAGCACCAAGACGGGGATAACGCCATGGCCGTCCATGGACCAAGACAAACCCACATCACTCGTCCAAGGAAAGCGCCCACCCCCGTCCTGAAGGGATTCGTCCACACGAGGACCCCCGGACAAGAATGTACACTTGGGAACTACTAAACACATTTCACCACTCCGTAATATACACATAACTTCCGGTGACCGTTGTGTGAGAAAATATAACTCCTAAATGGTTATGGGAGTTATCCAAGAACCCCCCGACCTCCTCAAATCCAAGGGAGGTTACAATTTCAATAACTGTCCCCAGGACACTATATAAACACCCATTTAGACCAATAGAAGGTACGTTTTACATTTCCCAGAAAATTGGAACTCCAAAAATATAGAGAGAAAACTAACTTTGCCATTGGAGGGTTCTTGACCGGCGATCCCGGTCACCTTTGATCGCTTTTCTTTGTTTTTCAGGTCATTGAGAGAGCGAGTGGTCCTTTCAAGTCCGAAGCATCCAGCCTACTGATTTTCTTCACATCATCATAATTTATAAAAGGCCTAGAGTGCAACTATATTTATATAGTGATATTAAATATAGTTAATGGTAACTTTGGACTTGTTAAGAGTTGACAGAAAAAGCCTAAGACCCATTGGAGCTAGTGTCTTATTGGTCCCTTTTGGTCCCATTCCAAGCCACACACTTAAGCCCAATTGGAAAGGCCCAAAAGGCCAATCCAATTAGATAATCAATTAGACACAAATGGAGAAACATACAGATTTTTCTGTAGAGAATTTTGTATGAACTCTATTGTGAAGTGGTGCAAAAGTGTTAGACATTTTTTGACATTCTCCTTTTGGAACTGATTGAGAGACCACACATCTTGGGCGTTAGTGGAATTGGAGTGAAAATTGAAAGTGTTCCCAAGTACTTTTGATCTTTAGTTTTAAAATTCACCGCTCCAAGGTACACTCTCTTATTCTCAAATTTTGAAACTTACATATTACATGGTAACATTTATGAATGAAGTAGATCCGTTATTTTCGGCTGCGCACATGCATTTTTCCATCAAATGGTATCAGAGCAGTTTTCATTTCGTATCTGTTTAACATGTTTTGAGTTTTGGAATTATTGACAATAGTTTCATGTTGTTAGAAATTAGTTTTTTGCATGGATGTTGAAATTATTGTTTTTGATAAAAACTGATATTGATGTTATGAAGTTGTTTAATTTTTAGTTTAAGTATGTTAAACTGAACTTTAAGGCTATAACATCAATGTAATTCAATTTTGGTATCAATTTATGTTCATTATGATCATAAAATGGTTGTTTGTTCATGAAAACGTTGAAAAACTGTTTTTTGGAAATTCTGGAAAATTTGAAATTCGCGACGCTCGATCAATCGAGAATCTGTCAAGGAGCAATCAAGCTAATAGAAGATTTCTCGATCGATCGAGGATCTATCGAGAATTGATCGAGCTTCATAGAAATTTTTCTCGATCGATTGAGAATTTGTCGAGGATAAATTGGGCAACCAGAACTTTTCTTGATCGATCGAGGTACATCCTCGATCGATCGAGGACTATGGATTCAGAATTTTTTCAAAGTGTAATTAGTTTATGCCTGTTTTAAATTTAAAAACCTTTTTTTTTAAACATCTGGTGGGAGAGAGATACAAGGGTTGAATCTCACGGCCTCCATTGACGGTTTATAGAAAGTGTGATTAAGCACCTCGCCTTGGCGTATATGCCTTGCTCCCTTTGGAGGGTGTTTAATTCATGGTACTACAAGTTAAACTTCTTAATGATGAATAATATGTGTTTTTACATTAAGAACGACCACGCTACCATGGAGTTACTTAATGACTCACGTAGAATTCGGTCAATGGTGTACACTAGACTAAGTTTAATGTTAACCTCCCTTTGGAGTTATGTCATTATTGCTTAGAGACTAAAGGAAAAATGACATATTGTTAGTGTTTGATAAGAGTCATCATGATATCACTAATAATGAGAATAGTTCTCAATCAATCATAGTGTTTATAATTTACTTGCTTCCAAGGAATTTCAAACATGGGATTGGGTTGTTGTTGCATGTATTATTTTATGGTTTTGTTAAGGTTCCATATTATATGCTTATATGCTAAATTGATAATGTCCAATTTACTTATTATATTCATGTTTATTATTTTCAGATTTGAACATGGCATCATTTAGCCCATTTGTTTCTATTCTTAATCAAAACAAACTGACTGGATCCAACTATGTTGACTGGAAAAGAAATTTGGACACTATTTTAACTACTGAAGAGCACAAATGTGTGCTTACTCAACCATGTCCTAGCTTTCCTTCATTAGATGCTCATTCTGAGGAAAAACAACGATATGATCGTTGGTAGAAATCTAATAAGATGGCCAAGTGCTATATCCTAGCATCTATTTCAAATATTTTACAGCATCAAATGCAGGATGTAGAACTAGCTTCAGACATTATGCATAGTCTGAAGGAGGTGTTTGGTGAGCAAGACCATTCTACAAGGTAAAAAACCATGAGGCAAATTTATAATACCAAAATAGCTGAAGGTACTTCAGTGAGGGAACATTGTCTTACAATGATCTCTAATCTGAATACTTTAGAGGTTTTAGGTGCCGACATTGATGGAGAATCCCAAGTGGATATGATACTCCAGCCACTACCGGAATCATTTAAGGAATTCAAACTCAATTACAATATGAATAAAAAGATTTATTCTTTGTCTGAATTAATGAATGAGTTAGTGGTGGCGGAAGGCATCCTTGGTACTTCTACTGTTGAAGCCAATGTGGGTGAAGTTTCTACTTCTTAACCTAAGTCGAAAGGCAAGGGTAAGAATAAGAAGAAGAAGGACTTCTCTAAGCAAGAGGGTAAGCAAATTGCCTTAGGGTTGCCGATAAAGGAAAGAAGCTCAAAGGAAAGTGTTTCCATTGTGGTGAAAAAGGACATTGGAAGAGAAATTGTCCAAAATTTAAGGCTGCCAAGAATAAGGGTATAAAACTTCCTTTCTTCTTGAAATATGTTTGGTACAGAATCCCACGGATTCTTGGTGTGTGGATTCAGGTTGTACTAATCATATTTGAAATTCTTTGCAGGGGTTTCAGGAGACCAGAAAGCTGAGTGAAGGGGAATTGTTTCTTACTTTGGCTAATGGGAGCAAAATTCTGGTTGAAGTTGTTAGTGTTGTTAATTTGCGTTTTGAGTCTAGGGTTTTAATATTGCAAGACTATCTGTTTGTACCTAATGTTTGTAGGAATTTAATTTTTGCAACTTATTTAGGTAAACATGAGTATTGTATTATCTTGAAAGACAATGTTGTAATAAAGAAGGATAAAATGTTTATCTGTTCTAGCAATATTGTAGATGGTCTTTATATTTTAACTCGTGATAAGCATGAATTATACAATTCTAAATTAGATAGTAGCTCTCATGTAAAATCATTAAAGAGAAAGTTTCCTTCTATTGATGCATATCTTTGGCACTTATGATTGGGTCATATTAATTCAAATAGGATTAAAAAACTAATCAAAGATGGACTTTTACAACCCATGGACTTTGATGAATTTCTAGTTTATGAATCTTGTTTGGAAGGTAAAATGGCCAAACGACCTTTTAATGCAAAAGGTAGAAGAGCCCAAGAGTTGCTTGAATTAGTTCATACAGATGTATGTGGTCCTATGTCAACCCAAGCAAAAGGAGGTTATGAGTATTTCATCATTTTCACGGTTGATTACTCAAGATATGGTTATGTGTACCTAATGAGACGGAAGTCCGAAGCCTTTAAAAAGTTCAAAGAGTTTAGAGCTGAAGTTAAGACTCAATTAGGCAAACGCATAAAGGCCATTTGATCTAATCGAGGTGGCGAATACCTTCTTGAGGATTTCAAGGATTACCTAATTCAGAATGGGATTATATCCCAATTGACTGCACCTGGAACTCCTCAACAAAATGGTGCAGTGGAGAGAAGGAATAGGACTCTTTTGGAAATTGTTAGGGCCATGATGAGTTATTCAACTTTACCAATTTCTTTTTGGGGGTATGCCTTAGATACAACAATACATCTTTTGAATTTAGTTCCATCAAAATCTGTTCCTAAAACACCCATGGAATTGTGGAGTGGACATAAGCCTAGTATGAGGTATCTTCACATTTGGGGTTGTCCAACACATGTGCTAAAGGGGAAGCTTGATAAGTTGGAACCAAAATCAGAAGTATGTTTGCTTGTGGGTTATCCAAAAGAAACTAGGGGTTATTTATTTTATAGTCGAAATGATAACAAAGTTTTTGTTAGTACAAATGCTAAATTTTTGGAAAATGACTATATGAATAATTTTACTCCTAGAAGTAGAGTTGTATTAGCTGAAATGAATGAATCTGTAAATCAACAACCATTGGATAAAACTAGGGATGATGTGGTTGTATTGGATACTACTCATGAGATGTCTAGTACACATGTGCCTTGTTGTAGCGGGAGAATTGTTCGGCCTCTTGTGAGATTCATAGGTTTGGGAGAAACTTATGAAGCTATCTCAAAAGAGGCTGAATCAGATCCTTACACTTATGATGAAGCAATAAATGATATAGATGCACATCATTAGGTCCAAGCTATGAAATCTGAATTGGATTCTATGTATTCCAATCATGTGTGGGATCTTGTAGAGGCGTCTAACGACATTAAACCTGTTGGTTGCAAATGAGTCAACAAGAGGAAGAGAGATAGATGGAAAGGTCAAAACCTTTAAAGCAAGACTAGTGGCGAAATGGTATATACAAAAAGAAGGCATTGACTATGATGAAACTTTTTCGCCAGTAGCCATGCTTAAATCTATCAGAATTCTCTTATCCATTACTGCTCATTATAATTATGAGATTTGGCAAATGGATGTCAAGACTGCATTTCTTAATGGCAATCTTGAAGAAGAAATCTACATGTTGCAATCGGAAGATTTCATAACAAAGAACCAAGAGCATATGGTATGCAAGTTGAAAATGTCCATTTATGGACTTAAACAAGCATCTAGGTCATGGAATATCAGATTTGATCAGGCAATCAAATCATTTGGTTTTGAACAAAATCTTGATGAACCATGTTTGTACAAGAGACATCAAGACAAAGTAGTAATGCTCCTAGTGTTTTATGTAGATGACATTCTACTCATTGGAAATGGTGTAGGGGTAATGTCATCGGTTAAAATTTGGTTGTCAAGCTAATTTGATATGAAGGACTTGGGTGAAGCTAACTATATTCTAGGGATCAAGCTTTGGCGAGATCAAAAGAATAGGATGTTAGGTTTGTCACAAGCTGGATATATAGATAAGGTTCTAGAACGGTTTAGCATGCAAAACTCCAAGAAATGATTACTTCCTTTTAGACATGGAGTTCCTTTGTCTGATGACCAAAGGCCTAAGACTTAAGAGGAAGAACATATGATGAGACAAGTTCCTTATTCTTCTGCTGTGGGAAGTCTCATGTATGCCATGCGTTGTACTAGACCGGATATTTGTTATTTAGTAGGCATGGTCAGCCGATATCAATCAAATCCAGGACCAAAACATTGCAAGCTGTAAAGCATATTCTCAAGTATCTACGGAGAACGAGAGATTATATGCTTGTTTACTGTTGTGAGGATTTGATTCTCATTGGCTATACAGATTCAGATTTTTAGTCGGATCTAGATTTCAGAAAATCCACGTCGAGATGTGTTTTCACCTTGGAAGGTGGAGCCATAAGTTGAAAGAGTGTTAAGCAATCTTGTATTGCTTACTCCACTATGGAAGCCGAATATGTTGCTACTTGTGAGGCAGCAAAAGAGGCTGTTTGGCTCAAGAAATTCCTTTCTGATTTTGGTGTTGTGAGAATTGAGCAAGTTCCCATTACATTGTTCTGCGACAATAGTCGAGTGGTTGCACAATCCAAAGATCCAAGGAATCACAAGAAAGGAAAGCATATTGAGAGAAAATATCACATCATTTGAGACATTGCTGCTCATGGAGATGTGGAAGTAGCAAAGATTGATGGTGCAAAGAATCTAACGGATCCCTTTACCAAAGCCTTGCCCTAAAGGACTTTCGAGTCACATTTGGAGGAGATGAGAGTTAGATTAGTGCATAATAGTCTTTAGTGCAAGTGGGAGATTTTTAGGATTAGTGCCCTTAAATCCTATTGTATGATGTTATGTATGTTATTATGTATGACTTAATGTTATGATTAATAAAGTTGTTTTATTATTATCTAAAATAATGGTAACATAAATATTGGGACATTATCATATAGTCCATGAGATGCATTGTATGTGATTTATGTGATTTAGATGTAAATCACAAGTTCCTTATAAACTCAAAATGTTGTTCGTAGTCGGTGATAAAAATTGGGCATTTCATCTGTGAAGACTATAACATATCAACTAAGATGATTTGTCTTAATCATGGAAATTGATATTTCTAGTTGGTATGTTGATAAGTTTTAAGAAATATATTGAACTAGACCGTGTGAGATTTATTATTCTTTTAATGACTGTCAAATGAATAACAAACTCACAACTTATATTTACATGAATTCTTATTCCTAAGAGAATAATGGACTTGATCATAAGATGTATGTTGTTTTGATATATCAAGAGTGAGATCTAGAGTAATGGTCAAAACCTTAGTATGCTGGCCAACCACATTTAGTGTTGATGAAACATATATTCTCAATATGGAATTCATAGTCTCTTAACGGAGATATAAAATATTCCTTTGAGATAAGTTTAATGGGTCTGTTATTCAAAGAGTTAGGCCTAACCACTTTAGTAAGGAGTTACTAAAGTGTGTATATATATATATATATATATATATATATATATATATATGTACACATATATATTTATTTATTTATTTATGGAATTGGATTTCATAAATATATAATGAATAACTTTAAAGGATTAAACCGGGTATTCAAGGATAAAATGTAGTAATTTACAAAGTGGCAGTCTATATTCATGACTTTGTGTTATTATGAATATTTTATGAAGTGGTTGTATGTACAATAAAGTCTTGGTATATAATTTATAAATAAGACCTAGAGTACAACTCTATTTATATAGTAGTATTAAATATAATTAATGATAACTTTGGACTTATCAAGAGTTGACAGAAAAAGCCCAAGGCCCATTGGAGCTAGTGTCTTATTGGACCTTTTTGGTCCCACTCCAAGCCACGCACTTAAGCCCAATTGGAAAAGCCCAAAAGGCCAGCCCAATTAGATAATCGGTTAGACACAAAGGGAGAAACATACAGATTTTTCTGTAGAGAATTTTGTATGAACAATATTGTGAAGTGGTGCAAAAGTGTTAGACATTTTTTGACATTCTCCTTTTGGAACTAATTAAGAGACCACACATCTTGGGCGTTAGTGGAATTGGAGTGAAGATTGAAAGTGTTCCCAAGTACTTTTGATCTTCAGTTTTGAAATTCACCACTCCAAGGTACACTCTCTTGTTTTCAAATTCTGAAACTTACATATTACATGTGAACATTTATGAATGAAGTAGATTCGTTATTTTTCCACTGTGCACATGCATTTTTCCATCATCATCATCATTCATGGACATAACCTAACACGTTTATATGTACATATTATCAGTAAGTTATTTTACTTCACATATACAACCATGAATAATTAACCTAGCATTCATACTTACAAGATCTCTAAACTAGCCTCAAAACTTCTCCATGTGGTGCTTATGAATGACAAGATTGGTTATACGATAGTGGGCCTTTCTTAGTTCATCCTCGATCGCATGTTTGTGCATATTGTGCATGCAATTGTGTTAGTCATAATAAAATATTATTTCTAGTAATGGACTACCAACGTAAAGCAATTGAATCAACTATAACTTACTTGCGAAAATGTCCAACGTCGGCACAGTTGAAAAGAATGTAACGATGAGCTTGAATTAATTCCATTTGACCTTGTGTGAAGTAAGACACCGCACCGGTAGAATATTCCGCTGTTCTGATAGGTCGTGTGAAAATTGTTTCAAAGCCATGCATGTACCTTGAACAGAATGTTAAGCACTCTTCAACTATGTGCTCTTCAGCTATAGGTCCTTCTGGAGCGACTTTATTTCACATGTAAGACTTAGTTCGTGATAGGTACCTAGGCACAATACCGAACTCAACAATTGAACAATGTACCATGCATAAAAATACCAAATCAATCATAGGCCAAATATTAAGGTTACCTCTCAATAGGATACATCCAACGATAATGAACCAATCCACCAAGCTTTGCTTCCCTTGCCAAATGCATGACTAAATGTGCCATAATTGTGAAAAATGATAGAGGAAATATCTTCTCCAATTCGTACAACATGGCTGCGATGTCTTTCTCAAGGTTTTCAAGATCCAGCACAGTTAATGTTTTGGAACAGATTTCATGGAAATAACATGATAACTTGATCAAAGGCCTTGTTACTTGTGAAGGCAACAATCTACACAAAGCTATTGGAAGGAGTTGCTACATCAAGATGTGGTCATCATGGCTCTTTAAACCAGAAATCTTGCATTCTTTGAGATGGACACGACATGAAATATTTGAAGCATACCCATCGGGCACTCTTACATCCTTCAAAACTTGTAGGAAACCGTCTTTCTCACTTGCAATCATATTATAACAAGCAGCTGGCATCTCAACCGTATCAACACCTTTGTGGACTAGATGAAGTTCACTCTGTATACCCATGGCCTTTAAGTCAAGGCGTGCCTGGTAGGTGTCTTTTGCCTTGCCATCCAAGTCTAGCAATGTGGCCATTATATTAGTTACATTCTTCTACGTATGCATCACATCAATATTGTGATGCAAATTCTGATTAGCCCAATAGGGCAAGGTGAACAAAATGCTTCTCTCCTTCCAAACACACGCATCTTCCTACCACCTCTTTCTTTTTTTATAAAGAGCTTGATGCTTTTTCCCAAGACAACGTTCAACTAACTACTTTGTTTGCTGCATGATGTTTGAGTTTGATGGTGTCATTGGAGCCAATCTAAACTCTATAGTCCCATCAAAATTTATATCATCTTCATGAAACTTGTGATCGTTATCCAACCATCGCCTATGTCCCATGTAACAAACTTTTCGGCCATTCTTTAGTAAACGAAACTCGATATCATACATGCAACATGGACATGCAAACATACCCTTCATACTCCAATCGGAAATGTCAACGTATGCAGGAAAATCATTTATGGTCCACATCAGTGCTGCACGCAATTGGAATCTGGTATTAGAAGATGCATAAAATGATTTGACTCCAACATCCCACAGCACTCTTAATTTTTCTACCAAGGGTTGTAGGTACACATCTATAGCAATCCCAGGTGAGGTTGGACTAGGAATTACAAGTGACAAGATCAAGGAAGACCTTTTCATGCACATCTAAAGAAGGAGGTTGTATGGAACCAAAACAACTGGCCATGTACTATGCGTGGTACTCATGTTTCCATATGGGTTGAACCTATCCATTACTAACCCAAGTCTGACATTGTGGGGGTCAGATGTGAACTCTACATACTTATCATCAAATACTTTCCAAGCTTTAGAATCAGCGGGATGCCTCATTACCCCGTCATTTGTTTGACCAGTAGTTATGGGACCGACGAACTCTCCTGCCCAGACGACCTCATTAAGAAAGATCATCCACCCTACCTCGACATGGATGAACACAAGAAATTCATTAATAAGAGGTTTTAATGCCTCGATCAGTTACTAATTAGCTGTCATACCATTGGAAACTCATCAACCCTCGCATTAATGAGCCCTAAAGCATTACAAAAAGAGGCATTAAAGTCATAATTAAAGCCCTAACAGCTAGAAACAGTGAAGCTATATATACAAGTCCACTAGGACTGAACTAGGTACATACACTTGAAGGAAATATGCATGTACGCAGCGAAAAATAAACGGATTTACTTCAATCATAATTGATAACATGCACTATGTAAATTTCAGAATATAGAATCAAGAGAGCGTACCTGGGTGCAGTGAAATTCAAAACCAAATATTAAAGTACTCAGGAACACTTTTAATCTTCACTCCAATTCCACTTTACGCCCAAGATGTGTGGTCTCTTAATCAGTTTCAAAGGGAGAATGATAGAGTGTCTCACTCTCACATACACACCATTTCACAATGATGTCTCTCTTTTTCATATATTAAATTTCTGTATGTTTCTCTTCTTATAACTGATTATCTAATTGGGCTAACATTTTGGACCTTTCTAATTAGCCTTGGGCTTTTCTGTCAACTCTTGCCAAGTCCAAAGTTACCAGTAACTATATTTAATACCACTATATAAATATAGTTGCACTCTAGGTCATATTTATAAATTATATCCTAAGGCTTTATTATATGTGCAACCCCTTCATAACATATTCGTAGTAATACAAAGTCATGAATGTAGACTGCCACTTTGTAAATTACTACATCTTATTCTTGAGTACCTGGTTTAATTCTTTAAAGTTATTCATCATATATTTATGAAATCCTATTTCATAAATATATACTTTAGTAACTTCTTACCAAAGTGGTTAGGCCCAACTCTCTGAATAACTGAACCCATTAAACTTATCTCAAGAGAATATTTTATATCTTTGTTAAGAGACTATGAATTCCATCTTGAGAATATATGTTCCATCAACATTAAATGTGGCTGCCCAACATATTGAGGTTACCTTAGATCTCACTCCTGATATATCAAAGTAACCTATATTTCATGATCAAGTCCATTATCCTCTCAAGATTAAGAGTTCATATAAATAGAAGTCCTGAGATTTATTGTTCAATTGACAGTCGTTAGGAGAATAATAAATCTCACAGCAGTCCAGTTCAATATGTTTTAACTCTTAAAACTTATCAACTAGAAATCTCTATTTCAATGATCAAGACAAATCATCTTAGTTGATACGTTATAGTCTTCACAGATGAAACACCTAATTTTATCACCGACTACGAACTGAAATTTTGAGTTTACAAAGAACTTGTGACTTATATCTTCTGTGACTAAATCATATAAATCAGATACTATGCATCTCATGGACTATATGATAATGTCCCATATTCATGTTACCATTATTTTAGATAATAATAAAACAACTTTATTAATCACAATATTAAGTCATACACAATGTCATACATAATGTCATACATAATATCTTACATAGTATCATATAATAGGATTTAAGGGCATTAATCCTAACAACATTCAACTAAATTACATTCCAGCCTACCTCATTTTGATATTTTGAGCTCTCTTATTTCATAAAAGGCTTCCATTACTGACTTTATCATCAGAGGCCCTGTGGTAGGCATCACACCGGTGACCACTTGAGGAGAGCTTTCATCTCACATCTTCAAGCTCAGTGACGAGGATTGGATGCTGTTTGGAGGAACCTACATAACTGACGATTTTGACATCATTAGCTTGGTGCTGTCTGTGGGGAACGACATTTTTGCACTAAGGTTCGAAAGCATAGTTCCAGTCATTTTCTAAGTTTAGATGGAGTCCATCGAAGATCTTGCGGCACTGGCTTTGCCAATCCAAGCACTTACAGCTAGTGTGGAAGAGCTCACTAAACAAAACCAAGAAATGAGGCACCGACTCCAATAGGAAGACAATCATTTTGGGACTTAACAAGATGACGAGGGAGATAGCCAAAGAAGGAGTGACCATCGGTGAGCATCTACTCCCGAAGGACAAAGCTGAGAACTCCTTTGGGAGATGAGGAAGGAGATAGATGAGCTAAGGAATGCCATAAAGGGGAAAATCGACTGGAGCTTGGACAAGATGGTCAAAGCAATGGATTCACCTTTCACGACGGCAGTTCTAGAATGCCTAGTACCATCTAAGTTTTTCCTACCTCAGCTTGAGCCATTTGACGGACTTAAAGACACCCTAGACTGTTAGGATGTGTGCCCTTAAATCCTATTGTATGATGCTATGCATGACATTATATATGACTTAATGTTGTGTTTTATAAAGTTGTTTTATGCTTATCTAAAATAATGGTAACATGAATATTTGGACATTATCATATAGTCCATGAGATGCACAGTATGTGATTTAGTTACAGAAGATATAAGTCACAAGTTCTTTGTAAACTAAGAATTTATAGTTCGTAGTCGGTGATGAAATTGGGCATTTTATCTGCGAAGACTATAACGTATCAACTAAGATGATTTGTCTTAATCATGGAAGTTGAGACTTCTAGTTGATATGTTGATATGTTTTAAGAGTTAAGACATATTAAACTGGACCATGTGAGATTTATTATTCTCCTAATGACTGTCAAATGAATAATAAATCTTGCGACTTTTATTTGCATGAAGTCTTAATTTTAAGAGAATAATGGACTTGATCATGAGGTGTAGGTTGCTTTGATATATCAGGAGTCAGATCTAAAGTGACGGTCAAAACCTCAGTATGTTGGGTAGCCACATTTAGTGTTGATAGAACATATATTCTCAAGATGGAATTCATAGTCTCTTGACGGAAATATAAAATATTCCCTTGAGATAAGTTTAATGGGATCAGTTATTCAGAAAGTTAGGTCTAACCACTTTGGTAAGAAATTACTAAAGTATATATTAATAAAATTGGATTTCATAAATATATGATGAATAACTTTAAAGGATTAAACTGGGTACTCAAGGATAAGATGTAATAATTTACAAAGTAGCAATCTACATTCATGACTTTGTGTTACTACGAATATTTTATGAAGGGATTGCATGTACAATAAAGTCTTGGGATATAATTTATTAATAAGGCCTAGAGTGCAATTATATTTATATAGTGGTATTAAATATAATTAATGGTAACTTTGGACTTGTTAAGAGTTGACAGAAAAGCCCAAGGCCCATTGGAGTTAGTGTCTTATTGGTCCCTTTTGGTTCCACTCCAAGCCACACATTGAAGCCCAATTGCAAAAGCCCAATAGCCCAGCCAAATTAGATAATTAGTTAGTTATAAAGGGAGAAACATATAGATTTTTTATTAATGAAATAAGAAATAGTGTGTATGTAAAAGTGAGACACACTTTCATTCTCCCTTTGAAAACTGGGCGTAAAGTGGAATTGGAGTGAAAATTAAAAGTATTCCCGAGTACTTCACTCTTTGGTTTTGAATTTCACTACACCAAGGCATGCTATCTTGTTCTTAAATTATGAAATTTACATAGTGCATGTTATCAATCATGAATGAAATAGATCCTTGTTTGTTACTTCTACTATGTGTTTTGTATGAGATACAAAACCAATTTTTCTTACATGGACCATCTTAACACTTTCAAGACGACCTTAGACCTTTAACAGCCTCCTGACGAGATACTCTACCGCTCCTTCCCTACCACTTTCAAGGGGGCCGCGAGGGAGTGGTTCACGAAGTTACCAGCATCGTTTATTGATAATTTTGAGTAGCTGGGCAATTCCTTCATATGTCACTTCGTCGAGGGACAACACCCAAGGGGGCCCACCGACCACCTACTTACCATTAGAAAAGGAGAAAAGGAGACCCTGAGGTCGTACGTGAAACATTTCACTCGAGAAACGTTAGAGGTCAACGAGGCTAATGACAAGGGGCAATTAACAACCTTTAAGGCTGGGTTAAAATCTAGGTAGTTCATGGTCTCCCTCATGAAGAATCCCCCAAATACGATGGCAGAGATGCTCTTGAAGGCACAGAAATACATGAGCGCCAAAGATGCCCTAGTAGCAATAAAAGATGTGGAGAAGTCTAACGACAAAGGAAGGAAGGAAGACGATCAGAGAGGACAAAAGAAGGAGCGTCTAGATCGTCATAATAACGATGGGAGTAAGAGGAAATACGATAAAGCTCCTCGAACGGTAAAATTCACCCCGTTAGTTATGCCTGTTGACAAAATCTTGGTGCTGATTAAAGATGAGCATTGCCTCAAATGGCCGAGACCGTTGCATTCATCGCCTAATGTACGTGACAAAAAGAAATATTGTTGTTTCCATAAAAATCACGGCTATTACACAGAAGATCGTAGGGACTATAAATGTCTAATAATTTCGATGGGGCATGAAGCTTTGCTTATTTAATAATTGTCTTATTTTGATAGTTATCAGCCAGGGTAAAGAGAAAGACTATCTTTATACTTGAAGTCACTCTTAGAATATAATATATCCCACTCCTGTATGAGTACCAAGGCATCAACAAAATAAGAGATGATTATAAAGTTACTCTTAATAATATGTTGCAACCTTATTGTAATGCCCCGAATCCAAGTAAAAGCTAGGCACATGACAACAACTACACACTTATAAGGTTTGAACCCTACAAGTGTGAAAAGCCTTCTTAATAACTAAAAATTTATCCTCAAAGAAAATTTTATTAATAAATTCAAAAATATCTTCAATAGTGCAATTCTCAAAAGATCTCCAAAATAAAAATCTTCCAACATCACAAAGAAAAATAAACTAAATCTTTTGAGACTAAAGTCTGAACAAAAGACAATATAAAACATAAAAGTCCAAATCTCATTCCAATGATTCCTAAACTTCACTCATACGCACATTCCAGCGGAAGCCCAAACACATACTACTCTTCATGATCAGAATCTGAAAGGGGAAAGAATGGGGGGGGGGGGGGGGGGAGGGGTGAGTTGACAACTCAATAAGGAACCAAAGTCCTAATAAGTTCTATTAAGAAAATAGATCTGTAAAATAATAAGTTGTACGTAGATCAAATATTTTAATCATACAAATATATCATATATGGATTAGAAAATAATCAATTTTCCATATATCAAAACTATTATTTACAATAGGTTCAAAAAACACATAAGCAGTTTCAAGGACTTAAAACAGTTCAAATATTCAAACATAATTCATATTCTTAACAATCTTTATTACTATGGTCACGCTATATTCTCGTGACTGGACATTAAATACAGATGAAACTAATTTTGTGTTAATATATATTCCCCATTAGTTGGGTCAAAAAACACAATAGGCTCGTGATGCCCCAAATAGAACTAGTTTTAATATCAATGAATAACTCTCATTAGCTGGGTATCAGAGTATCAATGAATAACGTCCATTGGCTGGGTATCAGAGTCAAACATAGTCCGATTGTCCAAAATCATATATATCAAATCATAGTTCAAACAATAATATATCTCAATTGAAAACATAATATATATATATATATATATATATATAATTGTATATTCAGTAATCAATATATTTGTGATAATTCATTATTTTTTTACTTTAAATCAATGTAGCTAAAACAATTAAATAAAATTGTAACAATTATAAACAAATTTCACTAGTTAAAATATAGTAATATAAGCAAAATAAAGCCAATTAGGATAAAGTTACTTACCTCAGCTAGCTCACTACAAAAGAAATTTTCCCTAACACTTTCTCTAAAATCCTTAGATATCACTTAAAGAATTTGTTAGGCACCATTTACTCAATAATCAAATAATTAAGAAAAACTTATAACAATACTTAGCCAAAAAAAAAAAAACTACTGAAAATATCCAATAATGTTCTACTAATATCTCATACCCAAAAATCCTCATATTCTTAATATATCTTCTTTATTTTTTTGCCACCATTAATGCCCTAGAGATAAGGCTAAAACTCTTAGTACTATATCATACTAGAAGAAAAACAAAGACACCTAGACACTATTACATTAACACATTTTTTTTTTTTTTTAATCTCTACTACCTGCCATCATTATCATCTCAAAATCTCATGCCACTTGCCACCATTATCATGTTTTGAGTAGGCCTATTTGTTGATCCACTGGCACCGATTGAAACCAATTTGACTGCACCAAACGAACCGCACCGAGCCACTAAGATTAACCGCACCTTGTGTAGACTAGTTCTTACCTTCCAAAAGTGAGGTGTGGTCAAGCATAAGGTGAAACCGCACCCTATAGGCGTGGTGCAAAAAACCTCTCCAAAACCAACCAAACCGAACCTTATACACCCCTGCTTTTGAGATGATGATAACTCCAAGTATAAGTTAGGCACATGCCTTACAGAAAAACAACCATTATTGTATTTTATTTTTGTGATAGCATGTCAGAACTCAAAGCCTAGGCGCAATAGGCTTTTTTTTTTCATCAAGTCCCATACTTCGGGCATTGTTCCTGAAAGAAAATTTTTGCAAAAACCTAACCCCTTATAGAAAATTTTGTGACTTTTATCTAAACTTAACACACAAAGGTATAGAAAAATATTAAATTACTGAGCATAGAAAAATCTGCAAGTACCAAGCGACCAGTTTATCGAAAATATAAATCTAAACCTTCTTCCTTTGCATCATTAAAACTCTTTGAATATTTAAATAATTTTGCTACTGGCAAAAAATACCCAAATAAAAAAAATACTATAATTCCAAGAAAAGCTTAGATTTGATAAGAATGAGATTCTTAACCTCTTACCTCAAGTGTGCAATCAATCCTTTTCTATTTGAGTATTTTGGGTAGTCTCTTCTCTCAAAATATCAGTCATTATACGTTGACTTTATTATCTTATACATAACTAGGGTTTCAACCTTATTTTTTTAAAACCTCCTTCATAAAATTAATTATAAAATTGACCCCACAAAAAGATTTACTTAAATACCCCTCATTTTAAATCCTTTTTTTATATTAAATTCAGGGTATTACATTCTCTTCCCCTAAAAAAAAGTTTAGTCCTCTAAACATGACATACCTGAGTCCTTAAAACGATATGAGTATTTCTCTTTCATTTCATCTTCTAACTCCTATGTAGCATCTCTCACAGATTGGTTCCTCCATTGAACCTTGACATAATGTATGGTACGACGCTTAAACTCTTGCTCCTTATCCACAATTTTAACTAGTTGTTCTTCATAAGATAAATCATCTCTTAATTTTAGAGGCTTATAATCCACTACATGACTAGGATCTGGAATATATTTCCTCAACATTAAGACATGGAAAACATTATATACCCTTGATAAGGAAGGTGGTAAGGCAAGCCTATAAGCAACTTTACCCATCCTTTCCACGACTTCAGAAGGTCCTACAAAACGAAGGCTTAACTTACCTCAAAAACCAAACCTCATAACTCCTTTAGTAGGTGAAATCTTCAAGAACACGTGATCATCCACTTGGAAATCTAATTTCCTTCTTCTAAGGTCTGCATAGCTCTTCTGCCTACTCTGAGGCATTTGGAGCCACTCTTTAATCACTTGAATTTTATCCTTTGTGTTAGGACAAATGTGATTTAATGTTAGGAACATATGTCAACATTTTATGTATTAGCTAATCCTTTGACAAAACGCACTTTACTTTTGATTGGGTAGATCTAGGATGTGTTTAATATTTCAAGGAACAAGAGTTCAAGTTCAAGTATTGAAGCCATGCACGTCTGTCCAAGAAACAAGTGAAGAAGTGCTGGATTTTAAATCTTGACAGCTAGCTCGACATCTAGTATCTACCAAGGTTTAAAAGCTGCTGAAGCCCGTGGCTCGACGGCTAGCTCAATAGATGGCTATTTATTGAGGTTTATGAAACTTAGTTTTTCAGAACTATTTTTCATCCAATCTATGAGTATGTGTTTAAGCTTTTTTTCTCACAACTCTAAACATATATAAGGATTATTTTAAGGGTCTTCACAGGTTGCACAATCAAAAGCACAGTTGCACAAGAGCATAATTCCACAAGTGTGACTGGAAACCTAGTTACCCTAGTTCATCTTGAAGAAGCTACTATGCTTGTACATCGTAGGGTTTTGTGACTAAGTAACTTCGTGATCTTCATCATATGATAAACTAAAGAACTTTGCAGCCAATATCTTTCTTAAGTTGGTGATCAAGTCGCGTACTAGGATTCGCGCATCTTTTGGTTAGTCACATACTGGAAGCCGTGCATTACAAGGAGTGATTGTCACTACTAAACAAGTTCAATTGGGTATTAGGGTATGGGTTCAACTGTAGGTTGGTATAAGGTACTGGGATTCCTTTACTTGTAACTACTTGTTTTGATAATAATCGATTCTTGGTAGTGGTGACCTTAAAATTACTTGATGGGGTTTTTGCCTCGGAGGTTTTCCCCATTTGTAAACAAATCACCGTGTCTTTTAATCTCCACTGCATATTTAGTTATTAGGTGATTTGTTCGTACTGCCACGTACATTGTATATTAATTTGATTAATTAATTAAACTTGGCTAATTAATCAATTAATCCATCACAATGGGTCAATACATTTTTGGCTTGTCAAGTGGTATTAGAGCAGACACACTCTGATTAGGGTTTAATCTTTGCTGTGTGATCCATTGACCCCTGTTTTTCATAGATAGAGGAAAATCACTTATTGTACCTCCTTTATTTGATGGAACTAACTATGCATACTGGAAAGTACGCATGAGAGCTTTCTTGTAGTCATTAGATGGGAAAGTGTTGCAAGTTGTGAAGATAGGCTGGACCAAGCCAAAAGAAGTGTCGGCCAATTGGGATGATGCAAAGATCAAGGAGGTAAACTTCAACAGCAGGGCATTGAATGTTTTATTCAATGCAGTCACAAATGAGGAGTTCAAGAAGATCTCCTCCACTGAAACTGCAATGGAGGCATGGACCATTCTCCAGACAACCTATGAAGGAACCAAGGCTGTCAAGGATTCGAAACTTCAGAGGCTCACTACTAGCTTCGAAGAAATCAAGATGGAGGAGGATGAGTCATTTGATGAGTTCTATGCTAGGCTCAAGGAAATAGTGAACTCAGCTTTCAATCTTGGGGAAACCATTCCCGAACCCAAGATTGTGAGAAAGGTGCTCAGATCTCTTCCCGAGAGATTTCATGCCAAGATCACTACTATTGAGGAATTAAAGGATATTGACAAGATTCCTCTAACAGAGCTTGTTGGTAATAGGCAGACCTATGAGTTAGGTTTGACAAGGATTGGCAAGTCGAGTAAGGGCAAGAGAATGGCATTGAAGGCCAAGAACAGCGACACGGATAAGACTTTCGATGATGAAGATTCTAAAATGAAGTCCTATATCACCAAGCAATTTAAGAAATTCATGAAAAATGCAAATGCAAAGGGCTTCGACAAGGACCGTAGGCAATCAAGTTATTCTCAATCTAAGAGCCAAGATAAAGGGAAGAAGGATGCTAGAGATGGAGGTCAGTACACTGTTCCCATAGGGCCCAAGTGTTTTGGGTGTCATGGAGTCAGTTAGATGAAACAAGAGTGCATCACTTATCTCAAGTCTATTGGGAAAAGCAGAGCACTTACTGCTACCTAGAGTGGCATTGAACCTGAGGATGATTTTGAAAATGAAGATGATGGAATCCTAAATGCCTTCACTGCCAGTGTCAATCCTACTGAGAGGATTGTGGAAGATTTGGTGGAATCAAAATTGAAAAAGATGGATAAGCAAGATGACATCCATACAACCAATGCAAAGTTATACAAGGTCTCAAAAAAATATGAGAAGCTGTATAGGGTGGCCACCAATAAGCTCAGTGATTTGGAGCTTGAATGAGAGCAATTTTCCACAAAGTTTGATGAAGCCAATTAGACCATTGGAGGATTGAGATTTGAGAACAATTTCTTGGCTGAGAAGATCAAGAGTAATGCTCCAAGTAGTATCTTTATCATCATTGCAGTGCAGCTGGACATACTCGACTTAATTGCAATAAGTGATTAGCCATTCAACAAAGCAACAACATGATTTTGTCGGGAAACTAGAATCAGCTTCCATCCTCCCTTGATCCTCTTGAAGATCTACTCAAAGCCCTCATATTCCTTTCGAACTTAAACGGTTTCAATTCTTCCCCTTCACCATTGGTTCAAGAGTTTGCTCAAAGGAAAGGTTCCTCCAAAATATGGAAGGAAAAAGGCTCCAAGTGATTCTGTCACTTTTTCTCCTTCTCCCTCTCTTTTTGTTGGGTTTGTATTACTTGTGTGTTTTGCTTTTTTATTTTTAGACAGTCTAGTTTTTATGCATTGCTTTATTTGACATGTTTTTGTTTGGTTATTTTTCAATTTTGTTTTTATTCAGTTTTTCTTTCATAAAAATAAAATAAAAAATTGAAAAAACTGAAAAATACAAAAACAGTGTGTTTGTGTACATTGGTACTTGTGTACCTTGAATGGTCAATGAAACAAAGTTTTTAAAATTTTGTATCTCTTGCAGATTAGATAAGCATCTATATGCACAACTAAGTAAGTGAGCTTTGTGGCTTGTGTTTGTGATGAGTAAAATTAAGTGATCTCTTGTACTTAACACTCATATCACTCTTTTTGATAGTAAATAACCATCTCACCATTGTTGCCCACCAATCATGAAATGATATCTGTATGCTTCGGCATAGCAAAAGCTTAATGTCAAAAAGCTTAACATAATTGGGTATTTCTTTTCCCTCTCTTGTATGCCCATGCATGATATGCTTAAAAAAAGAAAAATATGCAAAGAAAAATAAAAGCAAAAAGATCAAAATGCTTTATATATGATTATAAGCGTGTATTCTAGAAGATGTTGGAGTTATAGGATGTATCTCGAAGGTGATAGTACCCATCAAACAGTTATGATTGTGTGTAAGTTAAAATGGTTTTCTCATATCTCAAATCGTCATAATATAGAGACATTTATGTAATCTTACGATATTTTCACACACAACACGCAATATTCTTTGCTACTTTTGATACATGTGCAGGTACAATGTAATTTAACCATCACTAGGTTTACTTGTGTTGAAGTATACTCACTAAACTGTCTTAACTTGTTTTTAAAATATAAAATTGGTTAGACTTGTTTAGTGTGTGTGTTTTGGATCTAAATGCATGACATTTATCTTGATTGAGAGATGATTTTGAAAGCTTAAAATGTTGTTTGGATCTTTATTTGGGTAGCATGCTTGATTGCATTTATATATGTGTTTTTCTTTTCCTTGAAAAACAATTTTTAAGCAATCTTGATAGCTTCTCGATAGCTCTCGACAGCTAGGCTATCTATCGAGACCCTTCAGCTTTTCTTTATCACAATCTTGATAACTTCTCGATAGCTTTTGATAGTTGAGCTATCTATCAAGACCCTTCAGCTTTTCTTTATCGTAATCTCGATAGCTCCTCGATCCATTGGGAAACTTTCTGTCTCCTTGATAGTTGCTTGGTAGCTACCTCGATCCAATGAGCTTCTTTGTTGAGAAAACCTCTCGTTAGATCCTCGATAGCTGGTTCGACAGTTGAAAAAATGCCTCTTCAAAGCTCGATTGCTCTCGATTGATCGAGCTTTATGAAGTTTCTATATAAAGAGGCATCGCGATTTCAGATCTCATTCCCTCGATCTCTCTCAATACTATCAGCCTCTTCACCTTCCAAAACACTTCTCAAGCACTCCAACCTTTTTCCTCACTTCATTTTTGTTCTCAAGATCTTTGTTCCTTATCTGGTATGATACTTTCTTCATTTTTATCATGCATTTTCATGATCTTTGACCTAAGTTTTGGGATTTTTCGAGAATTTTTGGGATTTTTCAAAATTAGTGAAGTTCTTGTCAAATTTTAGGATGGGTCTTGTTTGAATGGTTTTTTAAATCATCATGCATTGCATCATATGTGCATTATAACAATGTTTCATTCATTTTAGATGTGTGTTTACCTTGTTACCATTTTGTGTGCTGGTAGGTTTGGATTGGGTTGAGCCCATGAAGAATTTATTTTGCATGTTACATGTTCATGCATTCTCATGCATGCGTACCTTCAATTCCATATATTTTGATATATGTGTTGCTTGGTACTTTTCTGATTGTCTTCCTCTCTTTCTCTCTTTCTCTCCCCCTTACGTTAGTTACATCATGGCACCTAAACGTAAATCCATTCCATCTCGGAACCCTATTTGTTCCAAGGCATCTTCATCTTCTTCTCCTTCTGATCTTGCTCCATCTTATATTCGGTTCCATGATGATAAAACTAGCAAGGACTTTTCAGATAACTTTTCATTACAAGGCATTCATTCGGAACACCAAATCATTCTGTCAAATTTTTCTAACACTGACCTATCCATTGTTATCCACAATAGGGGTTGGGAGTCACTATGTGACATCCCAATCACGTGCCCTTCCGTGCTCATAGAGGAGTTCTACTCCAATATGCATGGATTTGACTATTCTATACCCCAGTTTGTCACTCGCGTTCGAGGTATACGTATGGTAGTTACTCTGGGTATTATATCTGAGGTACTACACGTTCCAAGGGTAGCGCATCCTGACTACTCTGGTTGTAAGCGTCTGAGGACAGTGTCCAAGGACAAACTCTCATCTTGATTTTGTGAGACACCTTCTTCTTAGGGTGACCTTTAGTACACCCGTTGCTCGGCCTTTGCTAAAGGTTCGAGGTTCATTAACATGATTATGACCTTTGTTTTGCATCTTGTCTCTCATTATAACACTTTCACAAAGCCTTGTGCTCGCTTTTTACTTTCCCTCATTGAGGATCTTACCATAAACTTCCCTTCTCACTTCATACTCTCCCTCATAGATGTCTATAGGGATACAACGACCCGTGATAAGCTCATCTTCCCTTTAGCTATCGTGCAGCTCCTTCGCCATTTTTCTGTCTCCTATCCTGAGTCTCTTTACTTCACATACATGTGTGCCATTAATGCCACTATAGTTAAGTGGAGTTTTGTACAGCTTCGCTTGAGACGGACTTAGACCGAGATGGATGCTCCTTCAACTTCTACCGCTCCATCCACCACTGCTCCTTCATCTTCAATAGGTGGAGTGACACTTAAGGCCATCATGGCACAGCTTGTGCACATGGTTGCTCACCTTGACATGCTTAGTGATGAGTTATGTTAGGTGAACACCCATGTAGGTCATATTGCACGACGATAGGCTGTCATGGGTGGTTTCATGGTTGCTTCTTCTCCATCTCTACCGGCGTCCGAGGATAAGAGTGACGATGGCTCTAGCAGTGATGATGTTGATGAGGATGATGATGCTGGCTCACCTAGTGATGATAAGATGTCTATTTGATGCACTTACCCCTTTGTCACTCGTGACAAAAAGGGGGAGTAGTTTTGGTATGAGAGTAGCCATACTCATAGGCGGAGGGTTAGTTTTGGAGATAGGGGGAGTGTTCATGAGTGTTCATTTTTTTTTAGGGATGTAGTGAAGATTTTATGCATCTTTTTCTTTTCTTTCTATTTTAGATTCATTATCTCTTATTCATAGGTCTTGTGACTATTTGGCATACATTGTACTTATATTTGGTTTATATATATTTCAATGTATGTTATTTCACCTATCTTTACATGTGTTGTTTCTTTTCTCTCTTTATACATATGTTTCTTATTTATTGTATGCAATCTTTTATTTCTTTTTCACACAAAGATGCCTTGATGAGTTTTGTTTAAGTGTTTTAGAAATACAGGTTGTCAAAGTCTTCCTTGCTATGAACTCTCTTCTAGTAAAGTTTTTCAAGAGTTTGGTTAGGATAAATTTTATTGTATTCAACAAGTGAGTATGAGTTGAGTAATTTATGACTTCTTTTATATGTTCATTTATTTGTTATGGTTTTGTCACGGATTGCTAAAGGGGGAGATTGTTAGGACATATGCAATTTAATGTGAGGAACATATGTCAACATTTTATGTATTAGCTAATCCTTTGACAAAATGCACTTTACTTGTACTTGGGTAGATCTAAGTTGTGTTTAATACTTCAAGGAACAAGAGTTCAAGTTCAAGTATTAAAGCCATGTAAGTCTATCCAAGAAATAAGTGAAGAAGTGTTGGATATTAAATCTCGATAGCTAGCTCGACAGCTAGTATCTATCGAGATTTAAAAGCTGCTAAAGCCCGTGGCTCAACAGCTAGCTCAATAAATGGCTATCTATCGAGGTTTATGAAACTCAGTTTTTCATCCAATCCGTGAGTATGTGTTTGGGCTTTCTTTTCTCACAACCCTAAATATATATAAGGATTATTTTAAGGGCCGTCACAAGTTGCACAGTCAAGAGCACAATTGCACAAGAGCCTAATTCCGCAAGTGTGACCAGAAGCCTAGTTGCCCTAATTCATTTTAAAGAAGCTGCTGTGTTTGTATACTGTACGGTTTTATGACCAAGCAACTTCATGATATTCATCGTGTGATAAATTGAAGAATTTTGTAACCGACATCATTCTCAAATTGGCGATCAAGTCACGTACTAGGATCCGCGCATCTTTTGGTTAGTCACGTATTCGGAGTCGTGCATTACAAGGAGAGATTGTCACTACAGAACAAGTCCAATTGGGTATTGGGGTAAGGGTTCAACTGTAGGTTGGTAGAAGGTACTATGATTTCTTTACATGTAACCGCTTGTATTGATAATAGTGGATTCTCGTGAGGGGTGACTTTAAAACCACCCGGTGGAGTTTTTGTCTCGAAGGTTTTCCCCATTTGTAAAAAAATCACCATGTTATTTAATCTCAGCTGCATATTTAGTTATTTGGTGATTTTTTCGTGCTGCCACGTACATGGTATGTTAATTTGATTAATTAATTAAACTTGGCTAGTTAATCAATTAATCCATCACAAGGGATCAATACATTTTTGGCCTGTCACACTGTTTGCTGTACAATCTCAAGACCCAACAATCTTCTTTCTCCAACATCATCCCAATATAGGAGTCCTACACTTCCTACCATACAAAGCCTTATATGGTGCTGTTTTAATACTTGTTTGGCAGCTATTATTATATGCAAACTCCACTAAAGGTAGATGTTCATCCCATGAACCTTTAAAATCAATTACACAAGCTCTCAGCATATCTTCCTGTGGTGGGACTTTTGTGATTTTGGGCTGGATTGCCTCCTACTGTACTGGGCCTAAGTGTTTTGGATAAGAGAGTCGGGGCCGACCTAACTACAACTCACTTTGGTCCGGCCTGTGCACAAACTATGCCCCGTTTGCTGAAATTTTAGTCATATGCCCATGGCAGATGAAGTTATCATAGAAAAGCTATGGCAGATGAGTGCAACGAAATAATGATAAGCGGGATACGTTACTGTTATACAAACTAACTAAACAATCTTTCATTAAATCAAGAACAAAGGACACGTTATAAGTGTAATAATAAAGACAAGAGGAGAAACAATAGCAATAATTGGTAAAATCAAAGAAGAAGATGATTAGTGTGCCACATTCAGTTTTGTCATGGGACTAATACCTAGGAAGGAACCATTTCGTCAATATGGGTAACCTCGCAAGAGGATCTACCGCGAAAATTACTCACTTTGAGGGAATGAACCTGAATGGCTTACGCCCAAACGAATTCTTTATCTTTACCAGAGGGTAGGGTTTAGGAGGGAGAGAAGGAAAAAAGCCTATTGGTGCATGCCTTCCATTCTACTCTCTCTTGTTCTTTTCTCTGACTTTCTGTTTCTTTTCCTCTGTTTTACTATTTCAATTTCTTCCCTTTGTTTTTTTTTTTTTTTTTTTTTTTTTTGTATTTTCTCGTGCGATGTGAGGACGGTTACTCTTGTGGTGATTGCTACCTTTTTCCCCCCCACTACTGTGCACAGCAAAGGCCTTTTATATACTACATGCCGCAACTATTTTTTTACCATTTTAGCCTTTAACAGCTTTTTTCTGGACTGGGTGTCCTTGTCAACCACCACTGGTTTGTTAGCTGCCCAATAACCACCACTTATCTGTGCTGGTGGTGCCACTCCCCATTACCAGACAAAGAAGGTTATTTTGTTGGTTTGCTAACTGTGGTATTCTAATCTACCATGGTGTGAGTGATCTCTCTTCCTATCTCTCATGGCATGCACCTAGTGGTTCTAGCTCATTCTTCATCTTTTGGGTGATATGTCATTCTAACAGGACATTTTCTCCCAAAAGAGCTTGAACGGGAACCCCAAAATAGGTTTCCCCTTCTCCCTACCGACAGCCCATACCCTCTCTTACCTCTTACCCATGACCCACCACTCTTGTTTTGGTTGGGTATAGGCTGGTCTAGCCTAGGTCTTGTACGTGCTCCCCTTCCTGTGTATGTTGAAAACTTGTCTGCTGCTCATGCATTTGCCATTGTCTGAAGGCTCATCTGTACATTTTATTGCTCATCCTTGACCTCTTATATCATGAACTATTTTTTGGTCTTTCATTCTTTATTGGCTTGCTTCTTTCAAAGGCTGTGCCTTGCTTGGGTTTTTCTCCTTTTAGTCCATTCCTTGCTCCACCCATAGTCTTGTTGCCATTCCTACCATACCGCTTTGCTATCCTTGCCATGATGTTATTTGACCCGTGTTTGTTGGGCCTCTTTGGGCCTATTGCCCATCCTTCTTTCAATGACTCCGTATGGTCATTCAAGCTACTTTGGGCTTTCCCAACCCGTTACATTGCTTGTGGGCTCTTTTGTCCCATTTCTTTCTCCTTGGGCATCCTTGGTCCATATGCTTTTCTTGGGCATCCTCAGCTCATTTCCTAATTTAGCATTCTCATGGGCACTTTGCTAACTCTTTTGGGCTTCCTTGACCCAATTACTTTATCCTTTTATCCTTGGGGCTCATGAGCTTTCCATTAACCCTTTTCTTTCTTACTTCGGGCCTACCATGGCCCATCTTGCTTTTCTTCATTACATAATGCCCATGGGTTTACTACTTCCTCTTTTAAGCTCCTTTGGGCCCATTTGCTTTTCTTAAGACCCATTTATTTATTTTATGGGCCTATGATCTATGATTCTTGCCATTAATGGTACCTTCCTATCAATCCACTAACTCTATTCTTACCCATGTTGTTGGGCTTCTTCCTACTGTTGGGATTTCAAAAATGAGCATCAACATTTCCAATGTTTGTATAGTTCTTTCAGAAAGTCCCTCTATTTGAGGGTGAAAAGTTGTGCTAAACTTCAAGTTAGTACCCATTGCCTTATGCATGCTCTCCCAAAATTGAGACATAAATCTTTGGTCTCTAACCTTTCGAGTGAGAAATCCACCCTGATGGCCAAAAAGTGTGTAGATCTTTTCAACCGGTCCACAATCACCCAAATTGCATCTTTACCAGTAGGGGTTCTTGGCAGCCCTATCACAAAGTCCATAGTGATGTCCTCCCACTTCCGTTCTCATTCTAGGATGGGAAGAAGTTACAAAAATCAAGCTGGTCTTGATGCTCAATCTTGACTTGTTGACACACCAAACATTGAGCAACATATTGAGTAATCTCTCACTTCATGTTATTCCACCAAAACATCTCCCTTAAATCCTGACACATCTTAGTGCCTTTTGGGTGTATTGTGTAACTTGTGTTATAAGCTCCCTTTAGAATTTTTGTTTTAAAGTCTGGATCATTTTTTACACAAAGACGATGACCAAACCTCAAGGATCCATCCTCATGAATGCAAAAATTAGATTAAGAGTCTAGATTTATCAAATCTCTTATCTTCTGCAACTGTGGATCATTATTTTGTGCAACCTTTATCCTTTCAATCAAGGTAGGCTGAACTCTAAGGTTTGCCAATTGTGCCTCTGTTTCATGAAACCATACTTCTATCCTCATCTTCCTCAAATCTTCCAGGATGTGTTTTTGTGTAGTCAACAATGTTGCCAAATTTCTTGCAAACTTCCTACTTAAGGCATTAGTTACCACATTGGCTTTTTCGGGATGGTAACTAATAGTCATGTCATAGTCCTTTAATAGATCTAACCATCTTTCTTATCTCATATTCAACTCTTTTTAAGTAAAGAGATACTTGAAGCTCTTGTGGTCAGTGAATATCTTACACTGTTCTCTATACAAATAGTGCCTCGAAATTTTTAGAGCAAAAACCACCGCTGCTAACTCCAAGTCATGTGTGGGATAATTTTGCTCATAAGGCTTGAACTATCAAGAGGCATATGCCACCACCTTCCCATGTTGCGTAAGAACACACCCCAATCCTTTCCTAGAGGCATCACTATAAATGGTGAAACTTCCACCTCTTGAAGGTATGGGGAGAATGGGTGTTGACACCAATCTTCTCTTCTATTTGTGGAAGCTTTGTCTACACTTTCTAGTCCACTCAAGCTTAACTCCCTTTTGGGTCAAGCGAGTCAAAGGCATGGCTAAGTGTTAAAATCGTTCAACAAACCTCTGTAATATCCAGTCAGTCCCAAAAACTACGAATCTTTGTCATATTGTTTGATCTATTCCATTCTACTACTGCTTCCATTTTCTTAGGATCAACAAAAATCCCATCTTGGGATATAACATGCCCGAGGAATGCAATACTTTCTAACCAAAATTCATATTTTTTAAGCTTTGCATACAACTTTTCCTCCTACAATAGTTGTAGTACGAGTCTAATCTAAGAAGGGTTTAAACACCCTATTCATCAAGTCCATAAAGGCTACTGGTTCATTAATTAAGCCGAAAGGCATCACCAAAAATTCAAAATGGCTATATCTTGTATAGAAGGCTGTCTTGGCACATTAGCAGTCTTAATCTTCAATTGATGGTAACCGGACTGAAGATCAATCTTAGAGAAAACTTGTGCTCCTTGAAGTTGATCAAACAAATCCTCTATCCTTGGTAAAGGGTACTTATTTCGCATTGTCACCCTATTCAGCTCCCTATAATCAATGCAAAGTCATATGCTCCCATCATCTTTCCTTACATACAACACAGGTGCACCCTAAAGGGGGAACACTAGGCCTGATGAAGCCTTTGTCAAGCAGCTCTTGCAATTGTTCTTTTAATTCATCAACTTAGCAGTTGCCATTCGGTATGGGGCCTTAGAAATTGGGCTAGAACCTGGTAATAGGTCAATAGAAAACTCTATCTCCTTATTTGGTGGTAAATTTAACAAGTCTTCTAGAAACTCATCTGAAAACTCTCTCACTACAAGAATGTCCTTTAGCTTCAATTCACCTTATTGTGTGTCTCACAGGGTGGCCAGATATCCTTTACACCCTTTCTTCAACATACGTCTAGCTTGTAAAGATAAAATCACCCGTGGAGAAGTATATGCCCCACTTCCCACAAAACAAAACTCAATCTCACCAGGTACTTGGAAAATTACCTTCTTCCTATAACAATCAACTATGGTATAATGGGCAGCCAACGAATCCATCCCAAAGATTCTATCAAAATCCTGCATTTCCAACAATGTTAGATCTGCTAGTAACTCTTTATTTGCTATTTTGACAGCACAAGACTTTCAAACACTATCAGTAACCACTACACCCCCAACTGGGGTATCCACACATAATTCAAACTCCATATGCTCAAATTTAAAATTATGTTTCTTTGCAAAATTAGTAGATATGACGGAGTGAATGGCACCAAGATCAAACAATGCATAAGCATAAGTTGTGGAATCTAGGGTAATACCTGTTACCACAGCATTAGAAGTATTAGCATCCTGTTGTGTGAGTGCATAAACCCTTCCTTGGATCTTGGGCTTTTGGCTTGCTCCTTGATTTTGTCCTGTTGTTGGTCTTGGCATGGTCTGAACCTCCTTTCGTTGGGGACACTTAGCAATCCTATGACCCTTTTGTCCACATGAGAAACGTGCTCCAGTATTCTAGTGGCAATCCTTATCTGCATGAGACCTACCACATGGAGAGCACTTTGGTAGTTCCTAAGTCCAAGGCTCAGTCTCTTGGCCACATTTGTCTTCTTCCAGCCGCCACCAGTCATAAGCATCTCCATGCAACATATATAGGCTACATAAACCACTTTCTCCATCTCAATGATCCATTTTTATGCTTCCATAGGCTTAGTAGTCCCCTCAAAAGCTGGAGGAGACAACCTCTTGAATTCAATCATCCCACCATAATGACCTCGGCATTACTCCATCATCCTAGCCAGGTTATCTCCAGTAGTGACATGTTGTTGGACCACTCCAACCAAGGTCTGCATCATTTGAATCATCTCTGGTGGCTGGCCTTGGTTATACTTAGGCTCTCAATTCCTATCTTGTCGATTCCTACCATTGCTAGAGTTGTTGGGAGTGTTCCTAGCTATAGAGGGGGAAAATTCCCAGCCTATCACAAGCTAACACATCATACCACCAAGTCCACAAAGTATGGCTAATTACAAAGTATCATGTACTGTTACTAGAATTTTCCAAATTTCATTAAGGTAAAAAAATGAAAAAATGCAAAATGCTAATCACACATAGGCGCATGTAAGCGATGACACAAGCGAGCCGGCGTGTGTAAGCAATGACCCAAGCGATCCAACGCGTGTAAGCGATGACCCAAGCAGACCAATCAGGCTATGACATGTGTCACCAATCAAACTTTGCCACGTATTGCTCACCTACCCCCAAACTCCTATAAATAAAAGCCTTCCTAAGGCATTTGGACACACCAAGCCATCTAGAGCACAAGCAGCATCAAAGAAGATTCAAAAGTATTGAAGCTCTGTTGGAATCAAGCCTTGAAGCCTCCAGGAACTTCAAGAACTTCAACCTTGAATACGAAGAACATTTGAAGCAAAACCATCCAAACTACCCACCTAGATCTCAAAGGTCATCGGAATCAAGCTCAAAAGCCTCCAGAAGCCTCAACAAACCACAAATTAGTGAAGTTCTACGGATTCAAGCCTCTAAAGCCCTGAAGAACTTCCACTACAAACCTTTGAAGATAAAGAACACACGAAGAACGTGAAGAACAAAAGATTTCTAACAAGCTCATAGCTAGAGATTCATTGTAATTTCGTTTCGAAGATCTTCGATCCATTCCTTAGCCAAATTGAAGGATATTTTGTGTTCAGATCAAAATCACATTACCAAAATTCCAATCAACAAATCTTTCAAGGAGATCAAATCAGAGGATCACTCTTTTATAATTTCAGAGAATTGTACCACACATTCATCAATACAAGTCCGCATTTGTGAAACTATATTACTTGTTCGACTTATTTCGAACTAAGAAATTTAGTCGTTTACAAATTCTGGCACGCCCGGTGGGACCTTTCTGCCTCTCATGTCTTGCTCCTTCAAAAGAAAAGAAATTTGATTTACTACCAGCTTCAATGGCCTTTAACAAGAATGTCCCAAAATCAGTGGTTGATGCTTCTATTGCCGATGATTATGTCGGCCCAATCACTCGCAATCAATCCAAGGTTCTGGACTTTCTTGCCAATAGGGAAGCTATCGCCAAGGATTCATTTGATTTGGAGATCAATAATGAATCATCCACAACAAAGACCTTTTCTATCAACTCTTCACCCGTGATGAGAAGCTTAAGGAATGAAATAACTTTGACTCATCCTGTTTCACCATTTTCTCCGTCACATCTAGAGGTTATACCAGTGATGATGACTAACACCTCTACCATGGAAGAAAAGATGGCTAAAATAGAACAAAGGGTCATCTTCTTACAAAAGCACTGGAGGATATGTATGTCAAAATTGCAACCCTGATGAATAAACTGGAGGTACAAGATTTGAGTGAATCAAGTCTTGGCTCTAAGCAATCGTTTGGCTTCACCTTGAAAGGAGAAAACACTAGGGTTGACAAGGGAAAAGGAGTTGAAGGCACTTCTCAACATGGATATTCCACCCCAATAGCTTCGCTATTTGTCCAACAACTCCAAGACATGATAACGAATACCATTCAAGCACAATATGGGGGTTCTCCCACTAGTTCCCTTATATATTCAAAACCCTATACAAAACACATAGACGACATGAGAATGCCAAATGGGTATCAACCTCCTAAGTTCCTACAATTTGACGGGAAAGGCAATCCAAAACAACACATTGCTCACTTCGTAGAAACTTGTGAGAATGCAGGAACTCAAGGAAGTCTCCTTGTAAAGCAGTTTATCCGTTCACTAAAGGGGAATGCCTTTGATTGGTATACAGACCTAGAGCTCGAGTCAATCGATAGTTGGGAACAACTTGAAAGGGAGTTTCTCAACCGGTTCTACAGTACATATTGCACGGTAAGCATGATGGAGCTTACTAATACTAAGTAGTGGAAAGATGAGCCAGTTGTTGACTATATCAATCGGTAGCATTATTTGAGTCTAGATTGTAAGGATAAACTTTCTGAAATATCTGCTGTAGAAATGTGCATCCAGGGCATGCACTAGGGACTTCTTTACATCCTGCAAGGGATAAAGCCCTAACATTTGAAGAGTTAGCAACTCATGCGCATGACATGGAGCTGAGCATTGCTAGTCATGGAAATACGAAGCCTCTTGTGCTTAAGGAAAGGAAAGAAAGAAGGGAAATAAGGAAGAGTGATAGTATTGCGAAAAGTAACGTCAAAGACTCAATGAATATCAACTTTGCCCTAGTCAAAATTTCAACAAGAAAAATGAAGGCTAATGAGAAGAGGCCTGAAGGAGGCCAACGACGTGAAATGCGTTGCTTGTCACACAAGGAACGGGAACAAAAGGCGTATCCTTTCCCAGATGCCGATATGCCTGAAATGCTAGAACAACTCCTCAACCTTAAATTAATTGAATTGCCAGAATGCAATGACTAGAAGAGATAGGGAAAGTTAATGACCCAAACTATTGTAAGTACCATCGCATTATAAGTCATCCAATCCCGAAATTCTTTGTTCTTAAAGAACTTATCATGAAGTTAGCCAAGGAAAGGAAAATCGACTTGGATTTTGATGATGTTGTCGAGGCGCATCTTGCAACGTTTGCTTGCAGGTCACCTAGTTGCATATCTCCGACTACTAAGCTGGGGGCAAATACCACACTCATCCAGTTTGGTTCTCTGGAACCTGTTCAAGTTCAGCTTTCACAAGAAGCATGCGACTATAGCTCAAATGATGATAAAAGGTCGACGATGGATGAGGAGGAGGGTTGGACAATGGTTACTCGTAGAAGATGGAAGAAAAGATGAGAACTCCCTCTTCATTTGATCATCCAAGAGTCCAAAAGAGCACAAAATTTGATTCAGCTACGATCAAGAGGAAGGAGTGATAAAAGGCAAGAAAGATTGGGCATAAAAATGCATGACGATTCGACACAAACCCAAAATCTTCGAAATCTCATCACATTAGAAGAATTCTTCCCCAAAGATTCTTTCAAAATGACTTAATAGAAGCCGTTCACATAGTCTCTTGCTATGAAATTCATGATGAAGAGAAGGATATCGACCATGATGGACCAAATGAGACTTTGGAGAAACTCCAATCTCAAGATGATGAAGTTGAACCCTTACAATCCTCCACCTCACCGAAGGAGGTGCTCACCCAAGCTCTTGAAAAACTAGAGATGTGCACTCTTTATGCCAACGTGCTTTAACAAACCCAAGAATGTTGTGTGTGCTCCCTAGACATAAGTTTCATTGACAAGGATCTGTTGTTAGGCTCTACCCCACAATTGTCCACTTTATGTCTCTGGTTATGCCCGTGAACAAAAGATCTATCGTATTCTCATTGATGGAGGTTCAGCTGTTAATATACTACCAAAATAACGATAAGATGACTTGGTCTTACTATGGAGGAGTTATCGCATAGTCGTTTGGTCATTCAAGGTTTTAACCAAGGAGGAAAATGTGCAATTGGTATGATACACTTGGAACTAATCATTGGAGAATTGACAAGCAATGTTTTGTTCCATGTTATTGATGCCAAGACAACCTACAACATGTTTTTGGGACGTTCATGGATCCACAAGAATGGAATAGTGCCGTCAACTTTTCATCAATGTTTCAAGTACATTCAAGGTGGAGTAAAAAAGGTCAATGCCGACTTAAAACCTTTTACTAAGACCGAAACTCACTTTTCTGACGCAAAATTCTATGTAGAAGATGACGTTCCTAATGAAGTTCTCCCAGTTGAGATCTCGCCCATAGAGAGTAAGCAGAATGAAAAGAAGCATGTTAGATTCATCATTGGAAAGGATACTCCTTCCCCAAAAGAAGGAGATAACCATTCTAGTGGATCTACTAGTAATTCTAGGGGAGCAAAGATTTCAACGCCTTCTGACAATCCTCCATTTCTTCGTTATGTACCATTATCATGCCGCAAGAAAGGAAAATCACCGTTCACGGAATGCCTTCAATTTACTATAAACAAGGGAAGGCCTCCTACGAAGCTCACGATAGAGGATGTAGCCATATTGAAGGAAAATCATGCTATGCCTTTAACTTCATCCACAAACCCTTTGCCTTCGAAACCATTAAATGGATTCATGAGGTCTTCGTAAAGTTGGATAGAACACAGCATTCTTCCAAGTTAACAGATGAAAGAATGGTTCGACCAAAAGGCATATAAGCTTTTAGCCAAAGTAGGCTATGATTACTCAAAACAAGGGGACCTAGGGAAACTGATTCCAGAAGTCATCGGGGAGAAGGTGCACGGCCTCAGCAAAACACAAAGCAGAATGCGGCTTGAAGGACATGAAATTCCTATCCCAAAGACCAGATTAGGTTATACTCCAGAACAACCAGCTCAAATATGGATCAAGAAAAGAATCAATGCTTCAAGTTCCCAATACATAATAGTGGAGGTCGGCAAAAGTTCGAATCGAAGGAAAGATCACTTTGCATTGCATGTCTCAGTATTTGATCGCTTCGATGCCCCATTGTCACGAATCACAGTGTTCAACAAGTTAAATAGAACTTGCTTAACACAAAATCGGGACACTCTTGCTTATAGATCAGCCTTTGATCGATTGGGGGCAATAATAGGGCTTGTCAATAGCCGTTCTCAAAATTCCATAAACTTTGAGGTTCAAGGGGAGGAGAAAGTTAATGATGGGATCCACAATAGCATTCCTTCACGCATGAAATGTAACTCTACCCTAGACATCAATACCGAAGGATCTCTTAAAGTCAAAAGGTGAACGATTGTACACACAAGACAATCAGTTGTCCGTAATGAGCAAATTGAAGAAGTATCATCTTCGTTTCATATTACAGTAGAAGAAGGTACACTTTCAGATGTCGAAGCAACCCATGAAGAAGTCGATGAAGCTCCTCTAGCTTTGGAAGACGGAGGACAGGTTACAGTTGATGAACTTAAAGAGATCAACTTAGGAACTATCGAAGAGCCCCGGCCAACTTCCATCAGTGCGCTTCTTACCCCTGAAGAAGAAGGATACCTTAAGCTCCTAGTAGAATATAAAGATGTGTTTGCTTGGACTTACAAAGAAATGCATGGACTCAATCCAAGTATTGCTCTACACCATTTGGCAATAAAGAAAGGCGTGCGCCTAGTCAAACAAGCCCAGAGACGCTTCGGCCGGAGCTTATTCCTCAAATAGAAACTGAGGTCAATAAGCTCATTGAGGCAGGCTTCATTCGTGAAGTACGGTACCCAGAATGGATCGCTAACATTGTCCCTGTAAAAAAAAAAAGGACAAATCAAGGTGTGCGTCAACTTCCGTGATTTGAACAATGCGTGTCCCAAGGATGATTTTCCATTGCCCATCACTAAGGTCATGGTTGACACCACTATTGGTTATAAAGCTTTATCTTTCATGGATGGTTCTTCAAGTTACAATCAAATTCGAATGAATCCTAAGGAGGAAGAGCTTACAGCTTTTTGTACTCCTAAGGGCATTTACTGCTACAAAGTAATGTCTTTCGGACTAAAGAACGTGGGTGCTACTTATCAACGGGCCATGCAAAACATCTTTGATAATGTACATCATAAATACATGGAGTGTTACGTCGATAATCTGGTGGTTTAAAAAAAAATTTAAAAAAAAAAAAAAAAAAAAAGTGGGAAGACCATCTGGCAGATCTGCGATCTCTGTTCAATTGCCTAAGAAAGTATCAACCTAAAATGAACCCCCTCAAATGCGCTTTTGGCGTAACATCGGGAAGTTCCTTGGTTTCATTATGAGGCATCATGGCATTGAAATCGACCAGTCCAAAATTGAAGCGATCCAAAAAATGCCAGAGCCCAAGAATCTGCGAGAACTTAGGGGCTTGTAGGGAAGACTTGCCTACATACGACAATTTATCTCAAACTTGGCTGGTCGATGTCAACCTTTCAATAGGTTGATGAAGAAGGATGTACACTTCGAATGGGATAAGGCTTGTAGTAACGCTTTTACAAGCATCAAAAGATACCTACTTAATCCTCCAGTTTTTGGTTCTCCTATCCCGGGAAAGCCTCTAGTGTTGTACATTGCAGCACAAGAAAGGTCTCTAGGTGCTCTTATGGCACAAGAAAATAAGGAAGGGAAGGAAAAAGCCCTTTATTATTTGAGCCGAACTCTTAATGGGGCTGAATTAAATTATTCTCCTATTGAAAAGACGTGTCTTGCTCTTTTCTTTGCCATAGACAAATTGAAACACTACATGCAAGCTTATACAGTCCATTTGATAGCAAAGGCAGACCCGATCAAATATGTCCTCTCCAGGCCAGTGGTTCAGGTCATATAGCTTGATAGGCAATCTTGCTACAACAATATGACCTTGCATATGTTCCACAAAAAGCCGTTAAAGGACAAGCATTGGCAGATTTCTTAGTTGATCACCCAGTTCCCTCTGATTGGGAGTTCTCTGATGATTTCCCAGATGAAGACATGTTCTACATTGAATAGGGCTACACGTTGAGAAGGAGCAGGGGCAGGTGTAGTGTTTGTTTCTCCACAATTACAAATACTTCTATACTCGTTCTCATTAAGCGAACTTTGCTTTAACAACATAGCCTAATATCAAGCATTAATTATTGGCCTACAAATGGCCATTGAGATGGGCATATCGCAACTTGAGATCTTTGGGGATTCCAAATTAATTATCAGCCAAATCTTAGAGCAATATGACATCAAGAGAGAAGACCTTATCCCCTATTGTAAATACTTGAAGAAGTTGCTATCGAATTTTGAGGCCATCACATTAGACCATATACCAAGGAAGGAAAATAGACAAGCTGATGCTTTAGCTAATTTAGCTACTGCCATAGCATTATCCCAAGAAGAGACAACGAAGGTTGCTATTTCCCAAAGGTGGGTGGTACCTCTCATGGTTGAAAAAGAAGAGGAAGAAGAGCAACCCAACATCATTTCAATATGCTTTCTTAAAAAAGAAGATTGGCGACAAGTGATCATTGAATACCTTCAACATGGAAGACTCCCGGATGATAAACGCCACAAGACTAAAGTTCGGCGAAGGGCTGTTTGATTCATTTACTATAAGGACACTCTCTTCCACCGTTCATTTGATGGATTGTTTCTCCGTTGCTTAGGAGAGAATGAGGCTAAACAAGCCTTAGAAGAGGCTTATTCTGGAATATGCGGCGCATATCAGTCGGGTCCTAAGTTACACTACCGGATCAAACGAATGGGTTACTATTGGCCCACGATGGTGCAAGACTCCATGGAGTATGCTAAGAGGTGTGAGGCTTGTCAATATCATGCAAACTTCATCCATCAGCCACCAGAACCTCTACACCCAACTGTAGCTTCTTGGCCTTTTGATGCATGAGGGCTTGACGCAATAGGACCATTACCAAAATCATCCAGTGGCCATTTGTACATCTTGGCTGCAACTGATTACTTCTCAAAATGGGCAGAAGTTGTGCCTCTTAGGGTAGTGAAGAAGGAAATGGTGGTCAATTTCATTCAAACTCACTTGATCTATCGGTATGGTGTCCCTCGGTATATCATAACTGATAATGGCAAACTGTTTCACAATATGCTGATGACGAAGCTATGCGAGAAATTTGCATTTAAACAGTACAACTCCTTTATGTACAATGCCCTAACGAATGGATTAGCCGAAGCCTTTAACAAAACTCTTGGAAATTTGTTAAAGAAAGTGGTATCCAAGACTAAGCGAGACTAGCATGAAAAGATCAGAGAAGCATTATGGGCATATCGAACAACATTTCGAACGCCTACTCAAGCAACCCCATATTCTCTTGTTTATGGAGTGGAAGTTGTCCTCCCTTAGAACGCCAGATCCCATCACTACTAATCGCCGTTCAAGAAGGGTTAACTGAAGAGGAAAATGCCAAGTTCAGATTACAAGAGCTAAAGACACTAGATGAGAAAAGGCTCGAGGCCCAACAACGCCTTGAGTGCTATCAAGCTCGTCTATTAAGCGCATTCAATAAAAGAGTTAAACTACGATCATTCCAAGTGGGTGACTTAATCCTCACCGTTCGAAGATCTATCATCACAACTCATCGTACAAGCAATAAGTTCACTTCAAAATGGGATGGACCTTATGTTATGCAAGAAGTCTACACCAATGGAGCTTACAAGTTGATTGATCAGGAGGGTGTAAGGATCGGCCCCATCAATGGGAAGTTCCTCAAATGCTTCTATGCTTGAAAATCAGGAATTGCTCCTCAGTAAGAGTTTAAACTGCCCACTGCAGCGCTCCAAGGGTACATGATGTCTTCCTATTACCTTTGAAAGCGTACAAATAAAGAGAAATTAATCCCACTCTATATCACCATTTGTGAGTGTGGCTTAGTGGCTAGATGCCATTGTCACCCTTGAAGCTGAGGTCTCAGGTTCGATTAATGGTGATACCCACTATTGCGCAATTGGTACTCATGAAATGTCGTGAGGTGTGGGGCAAGGATTACACACGTGAGCCCTTCCTTTTTATTAAAATCGAAAAAAAAAATCATCTTTTAAACTACGTGCTGACTTGATCCCTCTCGAGGGTACGTAGGCAACCTAGCATATTTTGCTAAGTTCAGTCACGCCCAAAGAAAAAAGGGGAGCAAAGAATGAGGTCTTCTTTATTGATTAACAAAAGGAAAATAGTACATGGGGAAAGCATAAAAACCGACATGAAGGGTAAATAAAAAGATTACAACATCCATTTCAAGTCTTTCAAGATAGAACAATTATCTTCCAAAAGGGCTCGTATCTTCTCTAAGGCCTCCCTATCCTGGTCTTCAAGAACAGGAGTTGATTTAACTTCTTCAAGTTGTTCTTCTAAGGCTTGCACAACGTCGTCTTGTTCAACTTGATGGACTTCAATTTGAGAGAGTGATTGTTCTAATTGGACAAGCTCGGTTCGTAGGTCAGCCATCCTCAACTTAATGGTATCAAGCTCGGTCTTCAAAGATGCTTTCTTGTGCAATGCTTCAGAAAGGAGAAGTTCAATTTCAACCTCATGTTGAATTAAGTTGGTTGGACTTGGTCGTTTATTCAAAGATACTTTCATTTTTAAATAGTCTGCAACCCCCTCGTAATGCTTGTCAACATGCTCACGCAAGTGTCGAGAGTCTACTCCGAGACTTTCAATCCCATTATAGATTTCATTTATTTCAGATTACGGGAGAATGTTGTCCACAAAAAGATTAGAAAGCTTGTTTAAAAGAACATTTCCTAACATAAAAGCCCCTTTCCTATGAATGGAAGAAATATGTGCCATGGCCTGAAATGTAGAGACTTCCAGAGGGTTGGTGGGTTGCAAGGATGAGAGAGTTGTCCCTTCTGTTTTAGTCGAAAATTTGGATGATGGGCCAGCATCAGCAAGTTTACACCTCTTGAGGTCTGAACTCTTTGCAAATGGCTTTGAGATAGAAGACTCACTATTTGTAAGGAGATGCGCGTGATTAATGGAAGTCCCCGCATTAACACCCTTCATTGGACTCTTCAAATTTTTCCAATTACGATCAAAGTCGTTACACACCTCCTCTTTAGTAATTTTGATGGCATCTTCAACTTGTACAACAAGCGAACCTTTGGTGCCTTGACTTTGAGTAACTTCAATATTTCCAGATGATTCTTTTGAATGACAGTCATCTTCAATAGGACGTCGTGTAAACTCTGACAGAGGTTGTGGAATGTATGGGTCTTGCAATTCCCTCTTTCCTTTCTGAGACTTGTTGGGTGTTATTGATTTAACATGGAAGGAGGCAATGTCAGCCAGGAGACCAGTTCCTTTAGTAAAATCATCCCCATAAACTCCTTCCCACCATTGTTTGTAGCTATGTCTAACCCAGCTTCCAAAGTTTGTGGTAAAAGCCAGAATAAGTACCTTGGAATCCGTGTTGTAGTGAATGAAAGATTGGTAGAATTGGTACAGATCTTTCAAAGAGCTTGTATGGATTTCCTTCTGCAGATCACCTGGAATGTCTTGGTGAAATCTAAAGCGTCGACTGAATCTGTGAGGACTATATGCTTCTACAATGTGTTGGTCTTCATATTGAAGTGACAAATATCCCGAGCGAAGGCTCATAAAGTAGTCAGACTTCTGGATTGATAAATGATTGTTGTCAATGAATGTTTGGTCGTAGCTTTACTTGAAAGCAGTCCCGTGCCAAAGGAAGTTGGTGGCAGTTCGTATATGCTTTCGTGCGAAGAATTCGATAAACAAAGAAGCATAACCTACACCAGAATACTTGGTCATCAAAGGATCTGATAGTTTGTCATTGGTGATGTGATTGCTCCTAAAAAAATGAGCTACCCATGCCTAAACATAATGGATGGAAAGTTTGTGGTAAAAGCCGGAATAAGTACCTTGGAATCCGTGTTGTAGCGAATGAAAGATTGGTAGAATTGGTACAGATCTTTCAAAAAGCTTGTATGGATTTCCTTCTTCAGATCACCTAGAATGTCTTGGTGAAATCCAAAGCATCTACTGAATCTGTGAGGACTATATGCTTCTACAATGTGTTGGTCTTCATATTTGAAGTGACAAATATCCCGAGTGAAGGCTCATAAAGTAGTCAGACTTCTGGATTGATAAATGATTGTTGTCAACGAATGTTTGGTCGTAGCTTTTCTTGAAAGCAATCCCGTGCCAAAGGAAGTCAGTGGCGGTTCGTATATGCTTTCGTGCGAAGAATTCGATAAATAGAGAAGCATAACCTACACTAGAATACTTGGTCATCAAAGGATCTAATGGTTTGTCATTGGTGGTGCGATTGCTCCTGAAAAAATGAGCTACCTATGCATAAACATAATGGATGGCAAAGCTAGCTCCAGACTTGCTCAGAGTAGGAGAAAAAGAAATAGTATTAAGACCGCAATAAATACTAGCCAATACTGGAGTAGCAAGGCCAAATGAACGACCATTAGCCATGGAACAAGCAATCTTGAAAGTGCCTGGACGAATGCTATTCAGATCCTTAATAGGAAAGACAAATATGCACAGCTAACAGGAAAGAAGTGTCGATAAATAAGTCTCTTCCTTTAAGTCACCCTCAACTCCCCGTGCTCTTTATCAGACCATGGTCCATACTCGTTTATCACACCAAAGGAATTCTGACTACATTTGGGAATGGTCGTTCGTCTTGCTAGTTTACTAGGAGCTAAGTACCTCCCGTTTCCTCTATACCAAAAAGCAATCCAGTCGTGAACACTTACTTTCCCTTGTCTCTTCAGCCGATTTTGAAGGTGATGGTACGCCATAAAAAGGTAGAAACAACTGTATGGCAGATAAGGCCGTCCTTGGTTGTTGGTTCCTTCCAGCTCTTGCGCGTTGGGTACCACTTCGTCATAAAATGCACCTTTGCAAGGAAGTCTGCCAAGAATGGAAAGATCCCATGGTGTGATGGAAATCTCCCCAATTGAGGTATAGAGGGTATTAGTTGAAGGACTCCAACACTCACAAAATGCCTTCATGAGATTCTCATTATAATCATATGTGAACAAGGAGGCAAAGACATCATTGTAAAGGTGGGTCACATCAAGGAGGTGTTTACACCGGCCAAGCACATCTTCTAGCCAATCCCAATAAAGGGAGAAATAGGAAAACCCTCCATTCACGCTAAAGGAAAAATCCCAATTGGCGCATTTTGCAATTATCTCTCATCCTAAAGTGTTATACGACTTTGATTTGGCAACATCTTTGTGATACAAAGCAAGCAAGATAATTGTCTCCAAGTTAGAGCCGTCATCGGGCGGAACGACCTGTAACCATTTTGGCCAATTGAGAGGATAAGAGTAATGGCCCCATCTCTTCGAAAATCTTCCAATTATGGGCGGACAAAGTTGTAGCCTTTGCATCCTTGTCATCTTTCTCCTTACAAATGAATAAGGCCGGTTCTTAACCAATCTTAGAATCTTAAAAAAAAAAAAAAAGTATCATGATAGCCTTTAAAAAAAAGAAAAGAGAAAGGTTAGTACAAACAAAGCATAAAAAATGTGTGTATATATATATATATATATATACACACTAAAAAAAAAAAAAAAAGAAGAAGAAAAGAAACAGGGGCATAATTTCTATACGTAGTATGTTGCCTGAAGGATAGACTTGTGCAACTTAAGGCATACTCCGGGTGCCCTTATATAGGGGTGTTTGGAAGCTAATGGACAGAGGAAAAATGGTTGTGGACAAAAAGGAAAAAGAGGTGTAGTTCATACTTTCAAAAAAAATATATATTGTTCACTAAAAAAGAAAGGGGTAAGTTCTTATGGAAGAAGCATGTTGTTAGGAAGAAATTACCTCACTAAAACTCAAAGAGGGCTTATAGGTCTGCAAAGAATAGCACATCATGTAGAAGAAACTGTTGCATTAGTCCTTGAAGGAAGATCTAGGCCAGCAAAGAGTACCATATTGTTCAAAGAAATTGTGCCACCAACCCTTAAGAACAGTAAAGGCACTTAGTAGTTACCCTGAACCTACGTCCTGCCTAAGTTGCCACATGCTATCAGAACGACCACCACCAAAATAGACTAAGAAGATTACAGGTCCAACAATGCCAGCGGACTTCTCTTTCAGGCTCGTGGAAATTTAGAACTCATTTCACAAAACTGAATCCACAGAGATCTTAAACCAACAAAAATCGACAAAACCCAAGAAAGCTCAATCTTGCTGAGGAAAACACACGCCTCCACGTGCCACTAAAATCTTCAGAGGATCACGGCATATTCCTTCATATTCCTACAAATCCAGACTTCATTTCAAAGAAGTGGCATTACTAGTCGATCCAAAAGGCCCCGATGCGCAAAACCTAAAAATTTCGGATCCAAACTAAACCCTACGCGCCTCTAGAAGCTCCAACAAACGCTTCCTCAAATGAACACGTGCCTCCCTCAGTGACACGCGCTCCCATGTGCCTCCAGCAGAACAGATGCGCTCCCACGCGCCTCAATTTCATAACGTCATCAATGATGTCACCAGACCCAATTTGACCCGCCTGTCCAGATTCGACCCATTCATCCTAACCAGGATCCAAACCGCCTCCCAAAAAAAAAAAAAAAGGTAAAAATAAAAGAAAAGAAAAGATAGGGGCTTTAGCTAAGTTGGACCTTTAACTTTGACCAAAAAGTCAAACTTTTCAAAACAGACCTGTCCCACTCAATTTTTCGAGTACATTCCGATTTTGGGATCTGTTTCTTCATCCGAAACTCAAAAATTGTGCAAACGTCTAATTTCCAAAGAGTTGACTTTTGCATAAATCTTGATTGAAAGTCAAAGTTTTCAAGAAGAACCTGACTTGCTCAGTTTTTCTAGTACATTCTGATTTTGGGATCCGTTTCTTCATTCGAAACTCAAAAATTGTGCAAATGTCTAATTTTCAGAGAGTTGACTTTTGCATAAATCCTGACCGAAAGTCAAAGTTCTCAAGAAGAACCTGACTTGCTCAGTTTTGCACGTAAATTCCAATTTTGGGATCTATTTCTTCATTTTAGAATCCAAAAGTGCTCAAATAGTGTGATTCTACAGTTGTTGGCTTTGATGTGAACTTTGACCAAGAATCAAGATGTCCAAGTAAAGCTTTTCCTATTTAGATTTTCACAAATATTCTAATTTTGAAATCTGCTTATTTGTTTTGGACTTGGAAACTACCAATCTGACCCACTTCTCCAAGGTACTGGTGGTGTCCAAAATTTAAGCTCTCCAAATCAGAATTTGAGATCCGTCCATTTGGTCTGGATTCCCTCAAGATTATCCTCCAGATTTCATCAAGGCTTCCCTTTCAAAGAACAAATGATCTCTCACAAGTGTGTCTCAAACTTGAAATTGCATTGGGTCACTACTTCAGCCTACCATTCCCGTTCAGTGCCTACCAGTCTCCAACCTACCATTCCCGTTCGGTGCCTACTATTCTCATCCACCATTCTCATCAAAAAGTCTCATCTGCCATTCTTAACTATCCAATTGTCATTCTTCATCTTTCCACTATAAATAGAAGGGTCGGATACATTGAAGCTCATCGAGAAAAACACACTGAATCATGAAATGAAGATTTACTTCTTTCAAATTTCCAATTTTCCTTCTCATAACCATTTCTTACTATGGCCTCATCATTCTCAACACCTAGCAACCAAAATTGCTTCATAATCAGTTTGAGATCAACTCTTTCATGGTTTAGTAGAAACCCTTCTCACAATATCATCGTTGTTTTAGGATCCAAACAAATTTTGTTTCCCTACTTAACAACCTCATTTGTCTATAAAGTTATTCATAACAAGGTCTGTATCGTCGTTCCATGCTTCGTTGGACTTGGTTGCCAGGAAATCTAAGTCCAGCAGAGACACCTGTTCCTAAGATCAGGGCGACCATAGTCTCTCTCCAACTGCTTGGTCTCCCATCAAAAGCAGCGGTTTGGAACAAACAACAACTTGGTTGGTTTCTAAAACCAAGATCGTAAGTTAGCTCCACCTTTCATTTTGTTGTTCTTTCCCAACAAGTGGCATTAGATGAAGGTGGTGAAAGGTGTTGGGGTATCCTATAAATTGTCTACCATCCAACACTTACAATGACTTCCAAGGTACTAGCTCGTCAGAAATTAACCTTTGGTGTCGGTAAATGGTCGCCAAAACCTCATTCCATGTTCCTACCAGCGTGGGGCCCAAAGGTCATCATTACTGGTACCTCAAAACACACTTTATGGAATTACTCCAACTTAAGATCAACTTGATGAATTTCAGAAAATATACTTCTGAAATTACTTCAACTTAATGTCCGTCAGCATGGTCCAGTTGCACATGCACATTCAATAACTTACCGTCGGACCTCATTCAGCGTACAGGGCCAAGGCCATGGTGCCATATGTTTCACCCACTCACTTTGCTTCGTCTCCATCTTCACCATCACCACTAGCAGACCCAAAATCCATAAGCTTCTGAAATTACCACAACTTAACCTGAGTGATATAATAACACATGTGCATTCAACCACTTTCCCACATGTTCTCTTCGTAATCCGAAGTATATCCTTCAGATATAACTTCACCGGAAGTTTTTAAAAATGGGAGGCTAGCCCAATAGCTCTGCATGCTATACCCAGCCAACATTCTCACTTCTTTTCCATCTTCAACACCCTATGATTGCCACCAACGATCCAAAATACTCCTCTGAAATTACTTCAGCTTAATCTCTACCAATATGATTCAATCACCAAATACATCCAGCTACTTGCAAATGACTTTTCGCCCCACTGACCCATTTCAAATACCATGGAACAATCTTTTTAAATTACTTCAACTTAACCTCTATTGAGAAGGCCCAATCATGCGAGTACATTCAAATACTTATAGACCTCTTTTCGATCTTATCAAAGCCTTTCATATGGGTGGGTCTACTCTTATAAAATTACTTCATCCTACTAAAAGCTTCACCACCTTCAGCCGCTTCACTTGAAGAGTCAAGTATGAAAATCCATTCTCAAGACTCATTCATTCACCACAATCCAAAACTGTGTGCATGAACGAGTCTCGAGGGGGCATTTGTAGAGAGGGAAAATTCCCTACCTATCACAAGCTGACACATCATCCCACCAAGTCCACAAAGTGTGGCTAATTACAAAGCATCATGTACTGTTACTAGAAAATTTTCAAATTTCATTAAGGCAAAAACATGAAAAACATGCAAAATGCTTATCACACGTAGGCGCGTGTAAGTGATGACACAAGCGAGCCAGCGTGTGTAAGCGATGACCCAAGTGATCTGGTGCATGTAACCGATGACCCAAGCAAACCAATCAAGCTGTGAAATGTGTCACCAATCAGACTTCACCACGTATTGCTCACCTACCCCAAAACTCCTATAAATAGAAGCCTTCCTAAGGCATTTGGACATGCCAAGCTATCTAGAGCACAAGTAGCATCAAAGAAGATTAAGAACTATTGAAGCTCTGCTGGAATCAAGCCTAGAAGCCTCCAGGAACTTCAAGAACTTCAACCTCGAATACAAAGAACATTCGAAGCAAAACCATCCAAACTACCCGCCTAGATCTCAAAGGTCATCAAAATCAAGCTTAAAAGCCTCCAGAAGCCTCATCAAACCACAAATCAGCGAAGTTCTACGGATTCAAGCCTCTAAAGCCCCGAAGAACTTCCACTACAAACCTTCGAAGACGAAGAACACACAAAGAACATGATGAACGTGAAGAATAAAAGATTTCTAACAAGCTCATAGCCAGAGATTCATTGTAATTCCGTTTCGAAGATCTTCGATCCATTCCTTAGCCAAATTGAAGGATATTTTGTGTTTGGATCAAAATCACATTACCATAATTCCAATCAACAAATCTTTCAAGGAGATCGAATTAGAGGATCACTCTTTTATAATTTCAGAGAATTGTACCACACATTCATCAATACAAATCCGCATTTGTGAAACTATTTTACTTATTTGACTTATTTCGAACTAAGAAATTTAATCGTCTACACTAGCGTCTTTGGTGCGAGGTGACATCCTAACCTCTGTCCATTATGCAAATGACACACTAGCATGTTATCAAATTTCTAATTTAATAAAAACAACATATTAGAAACTCATCTAGTATATATATCATACAATGTATCCCTAAATGCCTAGTTTCTACCCCTCTCACCATTTTATTTCATAAATCAATGCCTAAGGATCCAACCTAGAGCTCTGATACCGTAAATATTGTTACACCCCAAACCTAAGTAAGAGCTAGGCACATGACAACAACCACACGCTTATAAGATTTGTTCTCTACAAGTGTGAGAGGCCTTCTTAATAACTAAAAATTTATCCTCAAAGAAATTTCATCAGTAAATCAAAAATATCTTCAATAATGCAATTCTCAAAGGATCTCCAACATAATAATCTTCCAACATCACAAAGAAAAATAAACTAAATCTTTTGAGACTAAAGTGTAAACAAAAGACAATATCAAACATAAAAGTCCAAATCTTATTCCAATGATTACTAAACTTCACTCATACACACATCCCAGCAGAAGCCCAAACACATGCAACTCTTCCTAATCAGAATTTGAAAGGCGAAAGAGGGGGGTGGGTTGACAGCTCAATAAGTAATCAAATTCCTAATAAGTTCTATCAAGCAGATAGATCTATAAACTAATAAGTTGTACGTAGATCGAATATTTTAATCTTACAAATATATCATAGATGGATTAGAAAATAATCAATTTTTCATATATTAAAACTATAATTTACAATAGGTTCCAAAAACACATAAGTAGATTCAAGGACTTAAAACTAGACCTGTCCAGGAAAAACCGAAACCCGACCCACCAGTAAAAACCATCCTATCCGGCCCAAAAACTGGCCGACCCGACGTCGGTGACGGGTCGGCGGCGGGTCTCTGCCCTCTAAACCCGAAAACGGCGGTTGACTAACGGGTTCCAGCATGAAAACCCGATTTTCAACCAACCCGACCGGAATATACACTGGAAGTTGATGTTCTCCACCAATTAGAGGGTTCGCTGATCATATTTTGTCCGATCTGTCAAGATCCAGCGGGATTCTGGCTTGATCTCTTCGAGGTCCACTGAGATCTCGTCGATATCTCGCTTGATCTCTTCGAGTTCCAGCCCGATCTCGTTGAGATTTGCCCAGATCTCTTCGAGATTTGGCCTAATCTCGTTGAGATCGCCAAGATTTGTTCGAGATCCGTTCAGATCCAACAAAAATCAGTACATTTCGGGAAAATTCGGCAATTTTTTGCAAATTTCGGCGACGATTAGCACATTTCGACGTCGACCGAGACCCGACCAGAAACCGGTGACATCTGACCACCTAAGCCACGGCCGTCGGAGGATCAGCTGCGGATCCAGGTATCAGGGACCCGAAGTGATCGGGTCGATTCCGGGTTGGGCATAAACCCGACCCGGACCGACCCGTGGACAAGCCTACTTAAATCAGTTCAAATATTCAGACATAATTCATATTCTTAAAAATCTTTATGACTATGGTCACGCTATATCCCTGTGACTAGGCATCAAATTTAGATGAAACTAGTTTGTGCTAATGTATATCTCCCATTAGTTGGTGTTAGGATTAGTGCCCTTAAATCCTATTGTATGATGATATGTATGATATTATGTATGACATTATGTATGACATGATGTATGACTTAATATTGTGATTGATAAAATTATTTTATTATTATCTAAAATAATGGTAACATGAATATGGGACATTATCATATAGTCCATGAGATGCATTGTATGTGATTTATGTGAAAAGTCACAGAAGATGTAAATCACAAGTTCTTTGTAAACTCAGAATTTATATTTCGTAGTCGGTGATGAAATTGGGCATTTCATCTGCGAAGACTATAACGTGTCAACTACGATGATTTGTTTTGATCATGGAAGTGGAAACTTCTAGTTGATATGTTGATATGTTTTAAGAGTTAAAACATATTGAACTGGACCGCTGTGAGATTTATTATTCTTCTAACGACTGTCAAATGAATAATAAATCTCACGACTTCTATTTGCATGAACTCTTAATCCTGAGAGAATAATGGACCTGATCATGAAGTGTAGGTTGCTTTGATATATCAGGAGTGAGACTTGAAGTGACAGTCAAAACCTTAGTATGTTGGGCAGCCACATTTAGTGTTGATGGAACATATATTCTCAAGATGGAATTCATAGTCTCTTGATGGAGATATAAAATATTCCCTTGAGATAAGTTTAATGGGTTCAGTTATTCAGAGAGTTAGGCCTAACCACTTTAGTAAGAAATTGCTAAAGTATATATTTATGAAATTGGATTTCATAAATATATAATGAATAACTTTAAAGAATTAAACCGGGTACTCAAGGATAAGATGTAGTAATTTACAAAGTGGCAGTCTACGTTTATGACTTTGTGTTACTACGAATATTTTATGAAGGGGTTACGTGTATAATAAAGTCTTGGGATATAATTTATTAATAAGACCTAGAGTGCAATTATATTTATATAGTGGTATTAAATGTAATTAATGGTAACTTTGGACTTGTCAAGAGTTGACGGAAAAGCCCAAGGCCCATTGGAGCTAGTGTCTTATTGGTCCCTTTTGGTCCCACTCCAAGCCACACACTAAAGCCCAATTGGAAAGGCCCAATAGGCCAGCCCAATTAGATAATCAATTAGTTATAAAGGGAGAAACAACCACAATTTTTATAAGAAGAGATTAGAAAAGAAAAAGAAACGGTGTGTGAGAGAGTGTGAGACACACTTTCATTCTCCCTTTGAAAAACTGATTGAGAGACCACACATCTTGGGCGTAAAGTGGAATTGGAGTGAAGATTAAAAGTGTTCCCAAGTGCTTCTAATCTTTGTTTTGAATTTCTCCACACCAAGGTACGCTATTTTGTTCTTAAATTCTGAAATTTACATTGTGCACGTTATCAATCATGAATGAAATAGATCCTAGTTCGTCGCTTCCGCTGTGGGTTTTGCATGAGATGCAAAACCAGAATTTTTCCTTCAGTTGGGTCTAGAAACACGATAGGCTCGTAATGTCCCAGATATAATTAGTTTCAGTACCAATGAATAACCCCCATTGGCTGGGTATCAAAGTCAAACATAGTCAAATTGTCCAAAATTATATATACCAAATCACAGTTTAAATAGCAATATATCTCATTCAAATGCATAAATATATATAAAATTATGTATTCAGTAATCAAATATATTTGTGATAATTCTTTATTCTTTACTTTAAATCAATGTAGCTAAAACAATTAAATAAAATTGTAACAATTATAAACAAATTTCAGTAGTTAAAATATAGTAGTATAAGCAAAACCAAACCAATTAGGATAAAGTTAATTACCTCAGCCAAGTTAATACAAAAGAACTTCTCCCTAATACTTCCTCTAAAATCCTAATATATTACCTAAACAATTTTAAGGCACCATTTACTCAATAATTAAATAATTAAGAAAAACTTATAACGGTACCCGGCTAAAAGAGAAACTACTAAAAATATCCAATAATGTTCCACTAATATCTCATATCCAAAAATCCTCATATTCTTAATATATCTTCTTTATTTTTTTGCTACCATTAATGCCCTAGAGATAAGGGCCTATTTGATTGGAGGGGTGGAAAAGTGGAAGGATATAAAAGATTTTAATTTCCTTCATTTTTGTTTGGTTAGGAGTGGAAAACTGAAGGAATGGAAAAAGTGAGGTTGTATAAATTTACTCATATACCGTTGTTAAAAAATTATGCCCAATTAAAACCAAAAAATTGACAAAAATGAAAAAGCAATCACCTAAATTTATCAAAAAAATAAAAATCATGTCCAAAAAAGAAAAATCACATCTAAACAAAAAAAAAAAAAAACAAAAAAAAATAACACAAAGAAAGCGAAAGGGAAAAAAAAAATATGAGCAACGTACACTAGATGCCTGCCTAGTAAATCAAAAGAAAAAAGAAAATAAAAAGGAAAGAAGAGGTAATGCCCTGGAAAGAAGAAGAAGAAGAAGAGGAGGAGGAGGAGGAGGAGGAGGAGGAGGAGGCAATGTGGAGGAAGGAAAAAAAAGTTTATAAAAAGTAAAGAAAAAGAAGAAGAAGAAGAAGAAGAAGAGAAGAAGAAGAAGAAGAAGAAGAAGAAGAGGAGGAGGCAACGTGGAGGAAGGAAAAAATAAAAAATAAAGAAAGTGAAGAGCAAGTATGGATGAAGCTCATTTGCAAGTGCATATGGGCATTTTCTTCCAATAAGCACATTCAGCAGGTATATTTTCTCCTTTTAGTTTTCTCTCTATTTTGGGGAAAAAACTTTTTGGTAGGCTCGGGGAGAAAACACCTAGGCCCTACCATTTATTTTCCTTCCTCCCCACCCAACCAAACACACTTTAAAAAAGTTTTCTTTTCCATTTTCTCTCCAAAGTTTTCCATCCACCTTATTTCATCTCCAAACAAACACACCCTAAGGCTAAAACTCTTAGTACTATATCATACTAGAAGAAAAACAAAGACACGCGGACACTATTATGTTAACCCCTTTTTTTTTAGTCTCTGCCACTTGCCACCATTATCATCTCAAAATCTCATGCCACTTGCCAGCATTATCATCTTTTGAGATGATAATAACTCCAAGGAGAAGTTAAGCACATGGCCTTACAGAAAAAACAACCATTATTATTATTATTATTATTATTATTATTATTATTATTATTATTATTATTATTATTATTATTATTATTATTATCATTTTTGTGATAGCATGTTAGAACTCAAAGCCTAGGCACAATAGGCTTTTTGTTTTCATAATTCCCATACTTTGGGCACTATTCTTGAAAGAAAATATGTGCATAAACCTAAACCCTTAAAGAATATTGGATTTTGCTAATGTGTGCCCTAAAAGTACACAATAATTAATTATTTTTGGAAATATTTTCTCAATAATTGAAAAAGTATTGACAACTTTTTTAATTCCCTAGAAAATATTTTAAAAAATGGATGGCTTAACATGTGCACTTAGGGCACATATTAACCGAACCCAAGAAAATTTTGTAGTTTCTATCTACGCTTAACGCACAAAGGTATAGAAAAAAATATTAAATTATTGACCATAGAAAAATCTATAGGTACCTACCGTCTAGTTTACCAAAAATATAGATTTAAATCTTTTTTCCTTTGCATCATTAAAACTTTTTGAATATTTAAATAATTTCACTACTGGTGAAAAATACCTACATAAAAATAATACTCTAATTCCAAATAAAACTTATATTTGACAAAAATGAGATTCTTAGACTCTTACCTCAAGTGTACAGTCAATCGTTCTCTACTTGAATATTTTGGGTAGTCTCCTCTGTTTTTATACTATAATCTAATTAGCTTATATATAGCTAAGGTTTCAACTTTATTTTCTAAAAACCCCTTAGTAAAATTAATTATAAAATTGAGCTCACAAAGAGATTTACTTAAATACCCCTCCTTTTAAATCTCTTCTTTTTCTTATAAAATTCCGGGTATTACACTTACCTTTCTTATGTTGAAACCACGTTGGCTAACAATAATTAATTCTAACCTTAAAATTGATGTCTGTCACGCTTGCCTGGAAATAAATAAATAAAAGTTGTCTTATATACCGTAAATCCAGGAGAAAATGTAGGTGATTACTATTTCACTACAATAAATTTTAATATATTTTTTTTATAAGAAAATATAAAAATTGTTAAAAATATAAATAATTTTTTTCTTTTTCCGTAAACAGTTGGAAAAAAAAATGCATTGGCACTCTCTAAATGTTGGGGCAATGGCCATTAAACTTTTTCTCATTAGTAGTATTAACGCTACAACGTCCACCTATGCATCAGTTGTACAGGCTTAGATTTCAGATTTGAAAGCTTACTGGTTTTGGGCGTGAGCTGTGTGAGATTTTAGTTACAAATCGAAAAAAAAAAAAAAAAAAAGATCTGACTGCAATTTTTACATCACCTAAGCTTTGGTTTTTCTTCTATTTTTCCTTTCGCACAATTGCATATATAATGATGATGCTGAAAATCGTCAATAAGTCACACGGTCCTCACATACTTGAGACAATACTTGCAAAAACAAAGAAAACCTTGCGAACAGTACCAGTGTGGTACCGGCCAAATACCTTCTGAAGGTCAAGTTAAAGAACTCTTCACAACTCTAGAGTGCCAGAGTTGGGGTAAATTATGTGTACCTTCATTTGTGAGGGCTTTGGGGGTTTTATAGTGGTGTAAGGTTGGCATTCATTCCTTGGTGAAGAAGATCTTTCCTTGTAGAGGAGATTCTTATTAATGTGCGTATCTCATGGGACTCTTTCCATGTAAAGATCTTCTTAGTTAGGGTTATTCTTGGAGCACAAGATGTTTCCATTTATACTAATTCGTGGAGTCCAAGAAAAGTTATGTTGGGTCCATCAGGAGCTTCTTTGTCACCGTTAGCTTAATCCATCAGATCCTCGTTCAAGTCGTCAGGTTCAAAATGCTGTTTGCTTGGAAGAAGAGTCGATGGGTCAAGGTCAGAGTCGTCAGCTTTGGGTGTGTAGACATCATTCGCTTTATTAAAGTATAGCATAGCTGACGAGTTTGACACCTTTTCAAAATTACCCTTATCAGTTGCCCCTACTCCATGGCTCCATCAACTTCAGTTGACGGGCTATGGAGTTGGATTTGCACCTCTTCATTTATTTGAAAAATGGCATGCTCATTAATAGTTCCTCGGACAGCCATCATTTAATGCCTAGGACACGTGGCATAGGCTGGTTGGCTCCGCATCTGAACAAAATGTCGCTTTGTTTCCTGTGTATCTTCGTCCTATAAATACATCACTTCTTCCCCCACGTTTCTCCTTATTTCACCCTTGCAAACTATAGGAGAAAGAAAACTGCCACCCATTGCCTTGCTACCATCACTTTGTGAATCACGTCATACTACTTGTTTTGCTAGTTTATGGAACTCGACAGCTCCAGAATCGTCACTTCTACTTGTAAGTTCACTTTTCCCTTCCATTTTCTTTTTGCTCCGGCTTCCATAGTTTATTCATCACTTATCCTAGAGACCCGTCAAAGTAGGTTCTTAGTTTACTTCATCGTTTGTAGGTGAATAGAAGTCAAGTGGTAGAGAAGCGATGAGTGAACAGTCATCAGTCCATGAAGGAGTAGGCTACGACGAAGTTTTCCAGTCAGGTCATGATCCTGAGGAGGGCCTTTCTTGGTCGTTAGAGAGGGAGTCATCTGCCCATTCTCCTAACGACGAAGTGGAGAGTCATGTTGGAGAGGAAGGTGAGGAAGTAGAGGGTGATGACGATGGTGATGAGGGAGGAGAGGTTGAAGAGGACGGGGGCAAGGGTGAAGGTGATGAGGGGGCTCTAGAGGCAGGAATAGCTGGAATCCTTGGTGATGGATACACTCATCCCTTTATTCTCCCCAAGATTTGGACCGTCAATGACTTCAAGCCAACGATGACGACAAACATCTTTAAGAATTTACGGGACCATTACTAGATTCCTAACCATATCCCAATTCGGCTCCTTAAGAAGTTCGAAAAGTGTTATTCAGGGAGGACCGTTGACATTGGTATGTATGACGCCAACATCGCGGCTGGACTAAGGTTGCCACTAACAGCATTACATCGTTAGTTGGCCAATTTTTTAGGACTATCCATCAGTTAGATCACTTTCAATGCTTGGAGGATATTCATTGGAGCTGAAATCCTTTGGGGTCGTCTAAGTGGTAGAAACCGTTAACTTACATTGGAAAAGTTCTTTTTGTGTTATAGGCCCCAGCACATTGTCTTGTCTTAAGGGATATATCACTTTGTAGCTAGGAAGAAAGCACTTAGGCTAGTGTCGGACATGCCTGACTCCAATAGAAAATGGAAGGGCAGGTACTTTTTCATCTAATAGACGGATTGGGTATGTCGTCTAGAGGAGTGGATTACGATGCCTTATGGCTTCGACAATACTTGGGGTATTGTCAAAGATTCAGGTTTAGTGCCATCAGTTTGCCTTTTAATTTTCTCTCTATTTATTTGCTAAGTATTTAACGTCGTTGTTTTCTTTTTCAGCCAATGTTCGTCCGCGTATAACTAATGAGCAAGAGGTTTTTATATGTTGAGTTTTGGAAATTCCATTCGAGGAATAGAAGTGTAGGGATTTGATCACCCTTGATACGCTGCGCGCATATTGTGGTGGATCCTTACCGTCACCCTGAATGCATACTTGCCTGGATTAAGCTTCATGTTGTAAGAGCAAAGGATGTCGAAGGTTTCCCTGAGATCATCTAAATGATCGTCTTCCCTTTGGCTTTTTACCAGCATGTCGTCAACGTAGACTTGGACATTCTTTCCAATCTAAGGTGTGGACATCTTGTTCATGAGCCTCCAATATGTTACACTTGCGTTTTTTAGGCTGAATGGCATCACTTTGTAGCAAAAGAGGCCCTAGCTGGTAACGAACAAAGTCTTCTCTTGATCTACTTCGTCCATTTTGATCTGGTTATAACCTAGAAAAACGTCCATGAAGCTCAGTAACTGGTGTTGAGCCATTGAGTCTACCAGGACATCAACTCGCAGGAGGGGGTAGCTATTCTTGGGGCATGTTTTGTTCAGGTCTATAAAGTCCACTCACATTCTCCACTTTCCATTGGCTTTCATGACCATCACCACATTCACTAGCCAGTCAGGTTAGTAAACTTCCTTGATGAAGCCTGCCTATTGTAACTTTCGGACTTCTTTCGCTATAGCTTGGTCTCGTTCCTAGGTGAACACTCGCTTCTTCTGATGGATGGATGTAAAGAAAGGCGACATGTTCAACCTATGCACCATGACTGAAGGGTCAATTCTTGGCATGTCTTCATGGCTCTAGGAAAATATATCTTGGTTCTCCTTGAGAAAATTCATGAGTGCTTAGCGGACCGTCGGGCTAGCAAGAGTGCCAATCCTCGTTGTTCTACCTAGCCTGGAGTTGTCGAGAAATATCTCTTCAAGTCTTTCTACAGGCTCTACCATCGCCAGCTTCTCTTCTATGTTCATTGTTTACACGTGATCGTCCATTTCCAACATTGCTATATAACATTCGCGTGCAACTACTTGATCTCCCCGCAATTCTCCTACTCCATAGTCAGTGGGAAATTTGATCATCAAGTGGTAGGTCGAAGTTATAGCCTTCCATGAGTTAAGGGTGGGTTGCCCTAGGATGGCGTTGTAGGCGGGAGAGCAGTCGACAATAAGGAATGTAACATCTTTAATGATTTGCTGAGGATAATCACCAATCGCAACGAACAACGTGACTGCTCCGAGTGGGTATACTTTAGTCCCTCCGAACCCAACCAGTGGAGAGTTGGTCTAGACCAACTATTCTCTATCAATCCTCATTTGCTGGAACGCTAGGTAGTAGAGGATGTCAGCAAAGCTCCCATTGTTGACTAAGACTAGGAGTGTGTTGTAGTCTCCTACCCATATGCTACCACGAGTGCGTCGTCATGCGGGTGGTGGAGATGTCGAGCACCTTCTTTGGAGAATTCGATGATAGGGTTGTCAATTCATGCCATCTTTGGGACAAAGCCCGTTATTTGGACGTTTTGAACCATCTTGAGGTACGTCTTACAGGCCTTTTTGGATGAACCAGAGGCCACAGTTCCTCCCACAATTATTCTTATGTCTCCTATGGGTAGCCTAGGACGCTCGTTCTCCCGTTGGGGAGCTTGTTTTTGTGGCGGGTCTTCTCTTTCCTTACTGACAAACCTTTGCAACTTTTCTTGTTTGATAAGAGCTTCTATTTGTTGCTTCAAGTTGTAGCAGTTGATTATGTCATGACTGTGGTCACGATGGAAGCAGCAGTACTTGTTTCTAGACCTCTTATTGGGATCTCCCTTCAGCTTGCCAGGAAATGTCAGGGCTCCTTCATCTTTAATTTGCATCAAAACTTGGTCTATCGGGGTAGTCAATGGGGTGAAGCTTGTGAACCTCCCCGTAAGGGGTTTGGAGCGCCTGTCCTATCGTCGCTCTCCAATCCTAGCCATTTTTTGCCCCTATCCAATCGTACGTCCTCCTTTCTTTCCCTCTTCTTGGGCTTTTCTTCTCAAGCCAATAGTGCGTCTTCTGCGTTCATGTACATAGTGACTCTGTAAAGCACATTCGACATGGTCTTTAGGTCATTCTTATATAAAGAAAATAGGAACTTACCCTTCCGTAGCCCATTCGTAAATGAAGCCACGACTATCTTGTCGTCAACTTCATCGATTGAGAGGGCCTCTTTGTTGAAATGGGTTATGTAAGACCTCAGCGTCTCATCCTCCCATTGCTTAATTTTCATCAAGCATACAGTAGACTTCTTATACCTATGTCCCCAAATAAAATGTGAGGCAAGCTGGGCGTTTAACTCCATAAAGGTACTAATGGAGTTGGGCGTCAACCTGTTAAACCAAATCCTTGTGGGTCCCTTCAGTGTAGTGGGGAAGGCCCTGCACATGATCTCGTCTGCCACTCTATGTAGGTGCATTAGGGTCTTGAAAGACTGCAGGTGGTCTAGGGGATCCTTAGATCTGTCATAAGTCTCCAACTGCAACATATGGAATTTTGGTAAAAAGGGGGAACAAAGTAACGGATGCCGTGAATGGAAAATCAATTCAATGGACCAAGTCATCGAGGTCGCTAGACACACGTTCTTTAAGGACGTTCATCATAAAATCCATTCGTTCCTCCATCATCTGCATCTCTGCGACTATGTGGGGTGGAGTTGTATCTGTGATGGATGGACGGGTCGTGTCCTGACACTCTAGTCTACTTGGGGTGTTGCTATCTTCCAGTCCTTCTTGGTCCCTTCTCTTAGCACTGGTGCCTTCTTAGTCCTTCTCTTAAGTTTTAGGCCCCGTGTTCTTTTGGCACAGCTGCTCTTCTAGATCATGATTTTGCTTGGTGAGGCATTCTACGACAGCGGCAAGTGTTTGAACCTGTCTTTTAAGGGCGGTGGTGCATGGTTCGTCTCCTTGAACATTATTGGTGGTTGTCATCAAGCGAGTAAGTTCCATGCAACTCTTTGTCTGGGAAGCAATAGTAAGGCTTACAACTTTTCTGTTTCCCATAGACAGTGCCAACTGATGATGACGAAAATCATTAGCAAGTCACATGGTCCTCATGTGCTCAAGACAATACCTGCAAAAACAAAGAAGACCTTGCAAAGAGTACCGGTGTGATACTTACCATATACACTCCAAAGGTCAACTTAGAAAACTCTTCACAACTCTAGAGTAGTGTAGGGTTGACATTCATTCCTTGGCGGAGAAGATCTTTCCTTGTAAAGGAGATTCTTATTAATGTGCGTATCTCATGGGACTCTTTCCATGTATAGATCTTCAAGATTAGGGTTATTCGTGGAGCACAAGATGTTTCCATTTATACCAATTCATGGAGTTCAAGCAAAGTCATGTTGGGTCTGTTAGGAGCTTCTTTGTCCTCGTCAGCTTAATCCCATCAAATCCCTGTTCAAGTCGTCAGGTTCAAAATGTTGTCTGCTTGGAAGACGAGTCGACGGGTAGAGGTCAGAGTCATCGGCTTTGGGTGTGTAGACATCGTCCGCTTTATTAAAGTATAGCATAGCGGACGAGTTTGACACCTTTTCAAAATTACCCTTATCATATAATAATACCATAGGACTCAAAATCCGTGTGTGACCATTTTAATTGCTGTGAAATTGTGTCTTGATTGGACAATTTATAAATTGGAAGGCTTTGGTCTTTGTTATCTATGTTAACTGCTATGGTTTATTAGTTTAAGCATCAAGGTAGTTGTTGTGGAGGGAGTAGTGGGACCACAAACAACGCCGTTAGTACCATGGACCACAAGATCCATGGCGGTTCCATTGAGTGAGATCCTTTCTCCCTTATTGATTTCTCTCTCTAGAAAAAATTGAAACCCAGTTTCTCTCTCCCAAATGAGTGAAATTGATTTTTTTTTAAAGTATGAACCTAACACTCATGTAATATGTTAGGCATCCATTGTGTATGTGTATCTGTGGTACAAGAGTGTGTGTGTGTGTGTGTGTGTGCAGGGGTGTGCGTGTATTGCTGCAAGGGTGTGTATGTGTAAGTGTGCAAGGGTGTGCATATGAGTGTGCACTACTTATCTAAAGGTAGTTAGTTGATAGGCCAAAAATGTATTGACCTCTTGTGATAAATTAACCAATTAATTAGCCAAGTGAATTGATTAGGTTCAATTACATGCAGTGAGCGTGGCAGCACAAACAAATCACCAAATAAATAAATGTAGTAGAAATTAAATTTGATACAGTGATTTGTTTACGAATGGGGAAAATCTACACAGCAAAAACTCCATTGGGTGATTTTAAGTTCACCACTCCCGAGAATCCACTGTTATCAAAACAAGTGGTTACAAGTAAATGAATCCTAGTACCTTATACTAACCTATAGTTGAACCCTTACCTCAAAACCCAATTGGACTTGTTTTGTAATGAAAATCTCTCATTGTATTGCGCGGCTCCCAATACGTGACTAACCAAAAGATGTGTGGATCCCAGTATGCGACTTGATCACCAACTTAAGAAGGGTGTTGGCTGCAAAGTTCTTCTGTTCTTCAACATAAGAAGATCATGAAGTTTCTTAGTCACAAAACTCTACAATGTACAAACACAGTAGTTTCTCAAGAACTAAGGCAAACTAGATTTTCGGTTACACTTGAGGAATTATGCTCTTGTGAAATTGTGCTCTTGGCTGTACGACTTGATGCCCTTAAAATAATCCTTATATATTTTTAGGGTTATGAGAAAAGAAAACCCTAACACATAATCACGAATTGGAGCTAGCTGTGCAATTGTGCTCTATCTAGGTTCATGAGTTTCATAAACCTAGATAGATAGCCATCTATCGAGCTAGCTGTCGAGCCATGGGCTTCAGCAACTTTTAAACCTCGATATATACTAGCTGTCGAGCTTTAAAATTCAACACTTCATTACTTGATTCTTGGATAGACTTGCATGGATTCAATACTTGGACTTGAACTCTTGTTCCTTGAAGTATTAAACATATCCTAGATCTACCTAATTACAAATAAAGTGAATTTTGTCAAAGGATTAGCCAATACATAAAATGTTGACATATGTTCTTAAAATCCAATCACATATGTCTTAACAATCTCCTCCTTTGGTAATCTGTAACAAAACCACAACAAACAAATGAACATATGAGAAAAGTCATATATCACTCAACTCATACTCACTTGTTAAGTACAATAAAATATATCCTAACACAAACTCTTGAAAAAGTTTGCAAGAAGAGAGTTCATGGCAATGCAGACTTTAACAACCTGTATTTCTGAAATGCTTAAACAAAACTCATCAAGGCATCTTTGTGTGAAACAAAAATAAAAGATTGCATACAATAAATAAGAAACATATGTATAAAGAGAGAAAAGAAACAACACATGTAGAGAAAAGTGAAAGAACATACATCAAAATATATAAACCAAATATAAGTACAATGTATGTCAAAATGGTCACAAGACCTATGTACATGATCAATGTATCTAAATTAGAAAGAAGAAAAAGATACATCAAAATCCTCACTACATCCCTCATGAACACTCAAGAACATTCCCCCTATCTCCTAACTAACCCTCCCCCTATGAGTATAACTACTCTCATCTCAAAACTATTTTCCCTTTTTGTCACGGGTGACAAAGGGGTAAGAACATCAAGTAGACATCTCATCATCACTAGGCGAGCCAGCATCCTGATCCTCATCACTGTAGGAGTCATCGTCACTCTCATCCTCAGACGCCAGTGGAGATGGAGAAGAAGCAACAGTGAAACCACCCATCATAGCCTGTCATCGTGCAATACGATCCACACGGGTGTTCACCTAACACAACTCATTACTCAATATGTCTAGGTGAGCATCCATGTACACAAGCTGTGCCATGACGGCCTCAAGAGTCACTCCCCCTGCTAAAGATGAAGGAACAGAGGTGGATGGAGCGGTAGAAGCTGCGGGAGCAACCATCTCGGTCTAAGTCTGCCTCAAGCGAAGTTGTACAAAACTCCGCATAACGGTAGTGGCATCAATGACACACATGTAAGTGAAGTGGGGAGACTTAGGATAGGAGACAGAGAAATGGCGAAGGAGCCGCGTGATAGCTGAAGGGAAAATGAGCTTATCATGGGTCACTGTATCCTTATAGACATCTATAAGGGATAGTATAAAGTAAGAAGGGAAATCTATGGTAAGGTCCTTAATGAAGGAAAGCAAAAGGCGAGCACAAGGCTCTATGTTAGTGTTATAGTGAGAAAGAGGATGGAGAACAAAGGTCATAACCATGTTAAGAAACCTTAGACCTTTAGCAAAAGGTCATGCAACAGGTGAACTAACGATCACCCTAAAAAGAAGGTGTCCCATAGAAACGATACAAGAGTTCGTATTTGGGCAAAGTTCTCAAACGCTCACAACCAGGATAGTCAGGAAACTCTACCTAAGAACGTGTAGTGCCTCGGATACAATACCCGGAGTAACTACTATGCATATACCCTGAACGCAAGTGACAAACTAGGGTATACAGGTGTCAAATCCATGCATATTAGAGTAGAACTCCTGTACGTGTGACAGGAATGCCACAAAGTAACTCCTAACCCCTACTGTGAATGGCAATGGGTAGGTCAGTGTCAAAAAAATCAGACAGAATGACTTGGCATTTCGAATGAATGCCTCATCGTGAAAAGTTCTTAAAGAAGTCCGATTTGGCCTTCTCATCACAAAATCGTATGTGAAAAGGAGTAAGGTTAGAAGGAGAAGAAGATGAAGATGCCCCGAAACGAAGAGGGTTCTGAGACAAAACAGATTTACGCTTAAGTCCCATGATGCAACTAACGTAAGAGGGAGAGAGAGAGAGGGAGAGAGAGAGAGAGAGAGAGAGAGAGAGAAACAATCAGAAGAGTACCAAGCAACACATATGTCAAAATATATAGAATTGAAAGTATATATGCATGAGAATGCATGAACATGTGACATGCAAAAATAAATACATCATGGGCTCAGCCCAATCCAAACCTATAGCACACCACATAGCAACAAAGTAAACACACATCTAAAATGCATGAAACATTGTTAGAATGCATATGTGATGCAATGCATGAAGTTTAAAGATCATTTTAACAAAAACCCATCCCAAAATTCTTTCAAAAACCTCAACAATTTTGAAAAATCCCAAAAGATTTCAAAAACCCCAAAAGTTAAGTCAAAAGATATGAAATGCATGATTAATGAGTGAGAAAGCATCATACCAGAGAGGAAAAGAGATCTTGAGACCGAAAAAAGAGTGGGGAAAAGGTTTGGAGTGAGTGAGAGAGGTTTTGGGAGGTGAAGAATTTGAATGTATTGAGAGAGATAGAGAAAATGTAAGCAGATAACGCGATCACTCTTTATATAGAATCCTCATAAAGCTCGATCGATCGAGAGTTATCGAGCTTTAAAGAGGCACTCTTCAGCTGTTGAACCAGCTATCGAGGATCAAACGAGAGGTTTGTCAACAAAGAAGCTCGATGGATCGAGGTAGCTATCGAGAAGCTATCGAGGAGACCAAAAGTTTCTTGATTGATCGAGATAGCTATCGAGAGTTATCGAGAATGTAATAAAGAAATGCTAAAAAGCTATTGAGGAGCTATTGAGATTGCTTAAAAACGATTTTTCAAAGAAGAGAAAAACACATATATGAATGCAATCAAGCATGCTACTCAATTAAAGATCTAAATAGAATTTTAAGCTCTCAAAATCATCTCTCAATGAAGAAAAGTTCCATGCATTTAGATCCAAACACACACACACATACACACACACACATAAAACAAGTCTAACCAAATTTATATTTCAAAAACCAGTTAAGATAGTTTAGTGAGCATACATCAACACATGTAAACCTTGTGATGACCAAATCACATTGTACCTACACATGTATCAAAAGTAGCAAAGAATATTGCATGTTGTGTGTGAAAATATCACAAGAATGTATAAGTGTCTCTATGTTATGACAATTTGAGATATGAGTAAATCAATTTAACTCATACAAGATCATAACTGTTTGATGGGGACTATCACCTTTAAGGTACATCCTATAACTTCCACATCTCCTAGAATACACGCTTGCAATCATGTATAAAGCATTTTGATCTTTTTGCTTTTATTGTTTCTTTGCATATTTTTCTTTTATTAAGCATATCATGCATAGGCATATAAAAGAGAGAAAAGAAATACCCAATTATGTTAAGATTTTTGACATTGCACTTTTGCTATACCAAAGCATACAGATGTCATTTCATGATTGGCGAGCAACACTGGTGAGATGGCTATTTATGCCTTTCTCTTAGAATTTTCTAGTCCTTTCTGTCAAAAAGAGTGATACTAGTGTTACTTTCTCTTAGAATTTTCTAGTCCTTTCTGTCAAAAAGAGTGATACGAGTGCTACTTTCTCTTAGACTTTTCTAGTCCTTTCTGTCAAAAAGAGTGATACGAGTGTTAAGTACAAGAGATTACTTAAGCTTACTTATCACAAACACGAGCCACAAAGCTCACTTGCTTAGTTATGCATAAAGATGCTCATCTAAGCTAAAAAAGATACAAAATTTAGAAAACTTTGTTTCATTGGCTATTCAAGGTACACAAATACCAATGTACACAAACACACACTGTTTTTGTATTTTTCTGATTTTTCATTTTTTTTTAATAAAAAAAAAACAACATTGAAAAAAAACCAAACAAAAACATGTCAAATAAAACAATACACAAAAACTAGACTGTCTCAAAAAAGGTGACTAAATCACTTGGAGCTCTTTTCCATCCATAACTTAGAAGAACCTTTCCTTTGAGCAAACCCTTGAACTGGAGGTGAAGGGGAAGAATTAAAACCGTTCAAGTTCAAAAGGAACATGAGGGCTTTGAAAAGATCTCCTAAAGGTGCAAGAGAGAACGAAAGCTGATTCTGGCTTCCTAACGACATCATGTTGTTGCTCTATTGAGTGACTAACCACTTATAGCAATTTGGTCGAGTACGTCCAACTGTGCTACAATGATGACAGAGATGCTGCTTCTTCTCTTTGGACTTTTGAGCGATACTCTTCTTAGCCCTAGAGTTTTTGGTTTCTTTCTTAGCAAATTTAGGGGGTGCTCCTAAGATAGATTTACCCTTGTCTATGTTCTTACTAGCTATCACAGTTTTAGCATCATTATTTTCAGAATCAATATTTTTAGCAAGAGAAACAAAAACAGTAGTACTAGAAGAAGCAGTATTAGGAAAAGAAAAATCATACCCTAAACCGGTTCAATTGAAGGCAAATTTTTGCACGCTGAGCATTTCATCAAGTTTTGCACTCGAGGTCCTCTCCAACTGAGCTCTCACTTAGAACAGTTCCGCCTCAAGCTTCTTGGTCTTCTCAACCAAGAAATTGTTCTCAAACCTCAGTGCTTTAATAGTCTGATTTGCTTCATCAAACTTTATGGAGAGTTGTTCTCGTTCAAGCTCCGCATCACTAAGCTTCTTGGTGGCCAACTTATACAACTTCTCATGTTTCTCCGAGACCTTTATAACTTTGCATAGGCAGTATAGATGTCATCTTGCTCATCCATCTTCTCAAATTTTGACTCCACTAAGTTTTCTTCTTCATCCACATCTTCTGCAATCCCTTCAGTAGGATTGACAGTAGCGGTGAAGGCATTCAAGATTCTGTCATCCTCATTTTTGGAATCATCCTCAGGTTTGGTGTCGCTTAAGGTAGCAACAAGTGCCTTGCTTTTTCTAATAGACTTAAGACAAATGGGGCACTTTTATTTCATATGACTGAATCCTTGACAAACGAAACACTTAGGCCTTGAAGGAATAGTGTAGTGACTGCCATCCCTAGCATCTTTCTTCCTTTTGTCTTGGCTCTTAGACTATGAAGAACTTAATTGCCTACAGTCCTTGTCGAAGCCCTTTGCATTGACATTCTTTATGAACTTCTTAAACTGTCGGGTGATGTAGGACTTCATTTTAGAATCTTCATCATCGAAAGACTCGTCAGTATCACTACTCTTGACCTTCAGTGCCATGCTCTTGCTTGACTTCCTAAGCCTACACAAACCCAACTCATAGGTATGCAGATTTCAACAAGCTTTGTCAAAGGAATTTTATCAATATCCTTTGATTCCTCAATAGCCGTGATCTTGGCATGAAATCTCTCAGGCAGAAATCTGAGCACTTTTCTCACAATCTTGGATTCTGGAATGGTTTCCCCAAGATTAAATGCTGAGTTCACTATGTCCTTGAGCCTGGCATAGAACTCATCAAATGACTTATCCTTCTCCATCTTGATTTCTTCGAAGCTAGTAGTGAGCCTCTAAAGTTTTGAATCTTTAACAGCCTTGGTTCCTTCATAGGTTGTCTAAAGAATGGTCTACGTCTCCTTTGCAGTTTCAGTGGAGGAGATCTTCTTGAACTCTTCATTTGTGACCACACTAAATAAGGCATTCAATACTCTACTGTTGAAGTTAGCCGCCTTAATCTTTGCATCATCCCAATCAGCAGGCGCTTTCTTCGATTTGGTCCAACCTATCTCCACAGCTTGCTACACCTTCTCATCTAAGGACTGCAAGAAAACTCTCATGCGTACTTTCTAGTATTCATAGTTAGTTCTATCAAATAAATGAGGTACAATAAGTGATTGTCCTCTATCCATGACAAACAAAGGTCAATGGATCTCACGGCAAAGTTTAAACCCTAATCAAAGTGTGTCTGCTCTGGTACCACTTGATAGGCCAAAAATTATTGACTCCTTGTGATGAATTAACCAATTAAATTGCCAAGTGAATTAATTAGGTTCAATTACATGCAATGAGCGTGGTGACACCAAAAAATCACCAAATAACTAAATGCAGCGGAAATTAAATTTGACACGATTATTTGTTTACGAATGGAGAAAACTTACACAAAAAAAACCCCATCGGGTGATTTTAAGGTCACTACTTCTGAGAATCCACTATTATCAAAACAAGCGGCTACAAGTAAAGGAATCCCAGTACCTTATTACAACCTACAGTTGAAGACTTGTTTTGTAGTGACAATCTCTCCTTGTATTGCACGGCTCCCAATATGTGACTAACCAAAAGATGCGCAAATCCCAGTACACAACTTAATCACCAACTAGAGAAGGATATTGGCTGCAAAGTTCTTCTATTTTTCAACACATGAAGATCATGAAGTTGTTTGGTCACAAAACCCTATAGTTTACAAATACAATAGCTTCTCAAAAACTAGGGCAAACCAGATTTCCAGTTACACTTGAGGAATTATGTTGTTATGTAATTGTGCTCTTGGTTGTGCAACCTGATATGACCCTTAAAATAATCCTTATACATGTTTAGGGTTGTGAGAAAAGAAAGCCCTAACACATAATCACGGATTGGGTGAAAATCAATCCAGAAAACCCGAGTTTCATAAACCTCAATAAATAGCCATCTATCAAGCTAACTATCGAGCCATAGGCTTCAGCAGCTTTTAAATCTCAATAGATACTAGCTGTCAAGCTTTAAAATTCATCACTTCATTACTTGATTCTTGGACAGCCTTGCATGGCTTCAATACTTGGACTTGAACTCTTGTTCCTTGAAGTATTAAACACATCCTTGATCTACCTAATTACAAGTAAAGTGAGTTTTGTCAAAGGATTAGCCAATACATAAAATGGTGACATATGTACCTAACATCCAATCACATATGTCCTAACATTAATAACAATTAGTGATGTGGAGTTGGTTAGTTAGTTAAAGGCAGTTAGACATACTGATGTATAAGATGAGTGTGGATTGAATTGATTGATTCATAAGAGTAATAACACTTGATTGACTATCTCTCTCTCTCTCTCTAATTCTTGCTCTTCCTTCTTATGCTATGTCAATGGAGGTCTAGATCTCCTTGAAGTGATCTACTAGAAATTCCCTTTACTTCATAAACCTTAACATTGGTTTCAAAGTAGTTTGATCTCAATTCACCACCATGACTGAAACACGATCCAATGCCTAGAATTATGAGAAAATTACAACGATGTCTAAGGTCCTTGACTGCCATGAACAAACTCTACAAGAAATTTAGAAACAATTATAAACTCTCAACTCGTTTATGCAGAGAATAGCTAAAAATGAAGAGAAACATCTTCACTCTTCCATTAATGGGTCACGAGCTCTTTAAATTGGAAATGCCAACAACTTAAAGTTTTCATTAGTGAGTTCCATTAAGAATCTAAAATTGGAATTTCCTCAGTTCGAAGGTGAAGATCCAACTGTTAGGATTAGTGCCCTTAAATCGTATTGTATGATGTTATGTATGATATTATGTATGACATTGTGTATTGTATGACATGATGTATGACTTAATATTGTGTTTGATAAAGTTATTTTATTATTATCTAAAATAATGGTAACATGAATATGGGACATTATCATATAGTCCATGAGATGCATTGTATGTGATTTATGTGAAAAGTCACAGAAGATGTAAATCACAAGTTCTTTGTAAACTCAGAATTTATAGTTCGTAGTCGGTGATAAAATTGGGCATTTCATCTGCGAAGACTATAACGTGTCAACTAAGATGATTTGTCTTGATCATGGAAGTGGAAACTTCTAGTTGATATATTGATATGTTTTAAGAGTTAAAACATATTGAACAGGACCGCTGTGAGATTTATTATTCTTCTAACGATTGTCAAATGAATAATAAATTTCACGACTTCTATTTGCATGAACTCTTAATCCTGAGAGAATAATGGACCTGATCATGAAGTGTAGGTTGCTTTGATATATCAAGAGTGAGACCTGAAGTGACGGTCAAAACCTCAGTATGTTGGGCAACTACATTTAGTGTTGATGGAACATATATTCTCAAGATGGAATTCATAGTCTCTTAATGGAGATATAAAATATTCCCTTGAGATAAGTTTAATGAGTTCAGTTATTCAGAAAGTTAGGCCTAACCACTTTAGTAAGAAATTACTAAAGTATATATATTTATGAAATTGGATTTCATAAATATATAATGAATAACTTTAAAGAATTAAACCGGGTACTCAAGGATAAGATGTAGTAATTTACAAAGTGGCAGTCTATATTTATGACTTTGTGTTACTACGAATATTTTATGAAGGGGTTACGTGTATAATAAAGTCTTGGGATATAATTTATTAATAAGGCCTAGAGTGCAATTATATTTATATAGTGGTATTAAATATAATTAATGGTAACTTTGGACTTGTCAAGAGTTGACGGAAAAGCCCAAGGCCCATTGGAGCTAGTGTCTTATTGGTCCTTTTTGGTCTCACTCCAAGCCACACACTAAAGCCCAATTGGAAAGGCCCAATAGGCCAGCCCAATTAGATAATCAGTTAGTTATAAAGGGAGAAACAACCAGAATTTTTATAAGAAGAGAAACAAAAGAAATAAGAAACGGTGTATAAGAGAGTGTGAGACATACTTTCATTCTCCTTTGAAAAACTGATTGAGAGACCACACATCTTGGGCGTAAAGTGGAATTGGAGTGAAGATTAAAAGTGTTCCCAAGTGCTTCTAATCTTTGTTTTGAATTTCTCCACACCAAGGTACGCTATCTTGTTCTTAAATTCTGAAATTTATGTAATGCACGTTATCAATCATGAATGAAATAGACCCTAGTTCGTCGCTTCCGCTGTGGGTTTTGCATGAGATGCAAAACCAGAATTTTTCCTTCACCAACTTGTTGGGTTTACAAGACCAACCAATTCTTCTCATACCATAATACCCATGAGCATCAAAAGGTGATCATGGCTTCATATCACCTTGATGGGGGGCTCTGATTTGGTTTCAAGATGCTAAACAAGCAGGTGGCTTTGCTAGTTGGGAGGTCTTTATTAGAGCTTTGCAAACCCATTTTGGTACCTCGGCCTATGATGATCCAATGGAAGCACTCACTAGGCTCAAGCAAACTACCACTGTGGTATCATACAAAGGTAACGTCAAAATTATCTCTAACAAAATTAAGGGGTTGTTTAAATCTCACAAACTGAGTTTCTTTTGATGGAAATATGCATGTGTGCGGCGGAAAAACAACGAATCTACTTTATTCATAAAAGTTAACATGCACTATGTAAGTTTCAAAATTTGAGAACAAGAGAGTGTACCTTGGAGCGGTGAATTTCAAAATCGAGGATTAAAATCACTTGGGAATACTTTCAATCTTCACTCCAATTCCACTAACACCTAAGATGTGTGGTCTCTCAATCAGTTCCAAAAGGAGAAATGTCAAAGTGTCTAACACTAACTTGCACCACTTCGCAATAGTGTTTTTACTATTCTCTACAGAAAATTCTGTATGTTTCTCCCTTTGTGTCTAACCGATTATCTAATTGGGCTGACCTTTTGGGCCTTTCCAATTGGGCTTAAGTGTGTGGCTTAGAGTGGGACCAAAATGGACCAATAGGACACTAGCTCCAATGAGCCTTGGGCTTTTCTGTCAACTCTTGACAAGTCCAAAGTTACCATTAACTACATTTAATACCACTATATAAATATAGTTGCACTCTAGGCCTTATCTATAAATTATATCCCAAGACTTTATTATACATGCAACCTCTTCATAAAATATTCGTAGTAATACAAAGTCATGAAAGAAGACTATCACTTTGTCGATTACTACATCTTAATTCCTTGAGTACCCGGTTTAATCATTTGAAATTATTCATTATATATATTTATGAAATCCAATTCCATAAATATATATACTTTAGTAACTCCTTACTAAAATAATTAGGCCTTACTATCTGAATAACAATCCCATTAATCTTATCTCAAAGGAATATTTTGTATCTCCGTTAAGAGACTATGAATTCCATCTTGAGAATATATGTTCCATCAACATTAAATGTGGTTGCCCAACATACTGAGATTCTGACCGTTACTCTAGATCTTACTCCTGATATATCAAAGCAACCTGCACCTCATGATCAAGTCCATTATTCTCTTAGGATTAAGAATTCATGCAAATAAAGTCGTGAGTTTATTATTCATATGACAGTCGTTGGAAGAATAATAAATCTCACACAGTCCAGTTTAATATAGTTTAACTCTTAAAACATATTAACATATCAACTAGAAATCTTATTTCCATGATCAAGACAAATCATCTTAGTTGATATGTTATAGTCTTCGCAGATTAAATGTCCAATTTTCATCACCGACTATGAACTACATTTTGAGTTTACAAGGAACTTGTGATTTACATCTTTTGTGACTAAATCACATACAATGCATCTCATGGACAATATGATAATGTCACAATATTCATGTTACCAATATTTTTAGATAATAATAAAATAACTATATTAAACACAACATTAAGTCATACATAATGTCATACATAATAAAATACATAGCATCATACAATAGGATTTAAGGGCAAACATCCTAACAGCTTTCTGAGTGGTTTAAAGGATGAAATTAGATTGCCAGTAAGGATGTTAGTTCCTAAGTCCCTTAATAATGCTTTTGGTTTAGCTAAGATTCAAAAAGAGTACTTAATGAAGAATAGGAAGGCTTTCAAACCTATATCAGATATTAGTAAACCTTCTCTCTTAGGATTGCCTAAGTTGGAGGGCAGAACTTATTCAAGGGTTAAGCTTCCATTGCAAAAGCTAACCAATGCCCAAATGGAGGAGAGGAGAAAACAAGGGTTGTGTTTTAATTGTGATGAGAAATGGCATTTAGGTCATAAGTGTAAAGGGGCAAAATTGTTTTTACTAGAAGGTTGGGATGTGGAAGTTGAGCCTAATTCTATTGCTCAATTGGTAGAGTTGGAGGAAGATGGGTGGTGTTGGGACCTCAAGAGAGTGTGCATTTAGCTGATAATGTAGGTGCACCTGCTGAAATCACTTTGTATGCTATAGTGGGAAATTCATCTGCTTAGACTATGAAGGTGAAAGGTCTAATAAAGAATCATGAGATGGTGTCTCTCATTGATTCTGGGAGAATCCATAACTTTTTGGGTGCTACTGAGTTACATACTCTAAAATTACCATTGGATACTTCTCAAGTTTTAGAAGTTAAGGAGGCTGATGGCAACATTATCAAAACTTTGGGGGTTTTTCATGGGGTGACAATCATTATCCAAGGGTATAAATTTGTAATGGATTTCAATGTGTTGCATTTAGGGGGGTGTGCAGTGGTCCTTGGCACTCAGTGGTCATGTACATTAGGTGAAATTGTTTGGGATTTCAAGCTTTTGATCATGAGATTTCGTTATTTGGGTAAAGAAGTGTTCTTGCAAGGTATGCACATGTCATCTTCAACCTTTTCAGAGGTTGATAAATTGTTTTCTAGTTCTGAAGAAAAAAAAAAAAAGGGGGGGGCTTGGTCCTCCATATTGAAGCTGTGAACAATGTTGTTTTTAGTGATCAGCCCTTGTTACCTGCTACCTTGTCAGATTTGTTGGCTCAGTTCTCCAAGGTGTTTGAAGTTGCCACTGGTTTACCTTCAATCTGAGGGCATGAACATCAAATTGTCCTCAAGGATGGCACACCACTAGTCTATGAAAGACCCTACAGGTGCCTCTATTTCCAAAAGTTTGTAATTGAAAAGATTGTAAATGAATTACTAGACTTAGGATCAATACAGCCTAGCCAATGCCCTTTTTTCCTCACTCGTTTTACTAGTTAGAAAAGCTTATGGAAGTTGGAAGCTGTACATTGACTATAGAGCACTCAACAAGGCCACAATCAAGGATAAATTTCCAATACCTATAGTGGATGAGCTATTAGATGAACTTGCAGGTTCCACCATCTTTTCTAAGTTGGATTTTAGGTCAGGGTATCATCAAATCCATATGAAACTTGAAGATGTTCCTAAAGCAGCCTTTAGGAGTTCCTTGTGATGCCCTTTGGCTTGACAAATGCTCTTTCAACACGCTAGGCTCTCATGAATGCAATCTTTAGGCCTTATTTGAGGAAATTTGTATTGTTTTTCTTTGATGACATTTTGGTATTCAGTTCCAATTTTTCAGATCACCTTTCTCACTTGAAAATTGTGTTGGAGGTTCTACAAACTCATCAATTATATGCTAAGCAATCTAAGTGTATGGTTATGTTGAGGTTGAATATTTAGGACGTATTATATCTAGGGAAGTGGTCAAGGCTAATCCTAAGAGGACTTTAGCTATGCAACAATGGCCAGTTCCCCAAAATGTTAAGGCTTTAAGAGGGTTTTTGGGTCTCATAGGGTACTATAGGAAATTTATTCAAGGATATAAGGTTATTGCTTAGCCCTTGACTGACATTATCAAGAAAGATGGATTCTATTGGTCAGACAAAGCTCTTATTGCTTTTAATAAGCTTAAGGCTGTAGTAGCTAGTCCACCAGTCTTAACTCTTCTTGATTTTTTCAAGTCCTTTGTCATTAAGTGTGATGCTTCAGGATATGGGTTAGGGGCTTGCCTACCACAGTCAGGCCATGAAGGGAAAACATCTTCATTTGTCTACTTATGAAAATGAGTTGCTTGCTTTGGTCACTACAGTCAAGAAATGGAGGCCTTATCTGTTGGGCAGACCTTTAATTTGAGGATTGACCACCAAAGTTTGAAGTTCTTGTTGAAGCAAAGAATTGCCACTCCAGCTCAACAAAAATGGTTGGCTAAGTTGCTGGTGTATACTTTTGTGGTTGAATACAAGAAGGGTGTTGAAAACAAAGTGGTAGATGCATTCTCAAGGAGGTCTAATTACATTCTTGTGTCATGACAGCAAAATGAGTCTTCCAAGGCTAACGGCTTGCTACTTCTTTCAATTCCTAATCCTACTTGGTTGAATATCCTTAGAGATAACTATACTCAAGACCCCTTAATGGAGCAACTTATTCAATCCATTCAAGCTGGTACATCTCCCATTGGGTTCACTTGGCAGAATTATTTAGTTTTCTATAAGGGCAGGTTCTTTTTAGGTCCCCAATGCCCTTTGAAGTCTCAAGTTTTGCAGCTGGTTCACAGTAGTCCTATGGCTGGTCACTCTGGCTTTCTCAAGTCTTATCAGAGGGCTAAGAGAGAGTTCTTTTGGCAAGGGATGAAAGTAGATATCAAAACCTTTGTAAGGGAGTGTGATGTTTGCCAAAGCATCAAGTCTGAGACTTCTACCCCATCTGGTCTGCTTTAACCTTTGGAGATTCCTACCACTCCTTGGACAGATGTAAGATTGGACTTTGTGGAAGGACTACCTAAGTCCCAAGTATTTGAGGTAATTTTGGTTTTGGTAGATAGGTTGATAAAATATGCCCATTTTGTGTATGTTTCTCATCCTTATTTTGCAACTAAAGTTGCCTCCTTGTATATGCAATATATTTTCAAATTGCATGGTATCCCAGCTTCTATTGTGAGTGATAGGGATGCCACATTCACTTCCTTGTTTTGGCTTGAATTATTTAGGTTGTAGGGTACTAATTTGGTAGGGAATGCATGTGTGGGTACAGGGGTGTGCATGTATTGCTGCAAGGGTGTGTGTGTGAGTGTGCAAGGGTATGCGTGTGAGTGTGCACTGCTTAACTGAAGGTAGTTAATAACAGTTAGTTAGGTGGAGTTGGTTAGTTAGTTAGAGGCAGTTATACTTACTAATGTATAAGATGATTGTGGATTGTATTGATTGATTCATAAGAGGAATAACACTTGATTGACTATCTCTCTCTCTCTCTCTCTCTCTCTCTCTCTCTCTCTCTCTCTCTCTCTCTCTCTCTCTCTCTCTCTCTCTCTCTCTCTCTCTCGTTCTTGCTCTTCCTTCTTATGCTATGTCAATGGAGGTCTAGATCCCCTCAAAGTGATCTACTAGAAATTCCCTTTACTTCATAAATCTTAACATAACAGACGTATTAATTTGGCAAATGTGTGAAGTTATGGAGTGAATTGGCTAAAATAAATGTTTAGGGGGTGTAATAGCCTCTACCCAAAAGTTCAAAGGGTGTCATGACATATTTCCTTAAAAAGTTTCTAAAAATACTTCTTAAACCAATGCTCTTGCAATATCTATTACCTTTTCTCTACCAATATTTACAGTTTTCATTTATAGAAGAAAGGATTATCAAAAAAAGAAGAAGAAAAAAAGGAAATATTTATTGCAATGCGATAAATAATTGTTACAGTCGCAGAATGCAAATTAAGCATCAGTAGTACAGCACTAGTTACAATGCCAAAGCAAAACACCTTAACCTTGGATGAGCATTACCATTTGGAACTCCTATGCTGGTTTCCAACAAGAACTAGCATACATAATGCGCCCCTTCCATCCTTGTAACATCCATTGGCCATCCTTGTATATGACAAAATCCTTATGATACTCTGACTCTACTGCCTTCTTCGCCACTAGCACTGCTTCTTCATCGGAGTTGCCTGAACCCAGCCCTCAAAGTCCTGACCTCCCATTTATCGAAAGTCTCTGGTCTTTCAACCCTTGCCAAACCTTCACACGCTATGACGTTCATAGCATCCCCCAATTCTCTCTTTCTCAAACTGCAACCTTTGGTGATCTTCGCGAGGCATAGTGGCATCAAGCATATCAAACAATGCAGAGTAGAAGACGAGTGCCTCTCGAAATCGTGTAAGGAAGAAGGGTGCATTATATGCTCCATTTACAACCCCATGCACGAATAAATCTGGATTGATTCTTTTGATCAGGTTTAGGACAATGTCCCTTGGACAGTTTATTGCCATTGTTTCATCAGGAATGCTCTCTAACCGAGACATACAGTTAACAACAGTTAGTTCATCCCTGTCAATTTTGAGATCCTCCAATCTAATTGTCTCCCACTACTGTGCTATGGCATTGTACTCAAATGGGACATTAATTCTCTTGCAGTAATTTTCCAATCGTCGCCCTGTCTCCTCAACCCTTTCTGCAGGCCGAAAGCCTGGTTGGGGAAGTTCAATTCCCGTTACACGAATCTTGAGAGGTCCACCAGGTCTTATAGAGAGACGTTGGATGAGGCAGGGCCATTGGAGACCATAGAGAATGCCAAAATCAATAATATGAAGTGTTGTTGCCTTCCGTGCTTCTGCTAGTTTTCTAATTGTTCTATTAGCAAAGAAATTTGACATCCTTTTGAAAGGGCATACTGTTTTGAATGGTTGGTAAGCTTTTAAGTAATTTGCAACTGATGTCCCATTACTTTCAAGGGGTGTGTAAATTGGTATCCTGGTGCCAGCCAAGCGTGCTTCAAGGGCATTAGCAAAGTAATGGGCTAATCTTTGGTACCTATCTCCAAGGGGAGAAGAGTGTTGCCTAATCTGATTGAGTAGTTCATTTGAAGATTTTTGATCACTACTTGCCACAGCTTGTGCACATTGAGTTAGCAGACCCCAAAAATCTACTACCACCCCCTTTTTACCTTCATGCTTGGGAAGCATTGTTTTACCATGAGATCCTTTTGAATGATTGTTGTGCTGCAACTTTTTTCTTCCTCCATATCCTCCAGATTTATGAAGAGCACTTGATGCAGACTCGCTGTCTCCAGCAGGACAACGCAATATTTTATCCAATTTCTCTAGCAGCTCAAAATCAACTTCTCCAGCATCAACCAGTGAATGTTTGCTGCTCCTCCCTTCTTCAAGATTGTCAGTATCCTCACGCTGATGATTTTTATTTCCTTTTGATCCACTTGGTTAGGTGTAACTCTACTCTTGCTTGGACACCATACCCCTGGGGTACTTTGGAGGCACTGGTGGGATGCTTTCCAAATCAAAGACTTCATATTACCATGTTGAATGGACTCAACTGCTATGCCCATCCCTCCCTTGACTTGTGCAAATGAATGCGTCTCACTAAATGAATCAGGTAGCAAAAGGTTTTCACTTTGAGAGTCAACAACATAAGTTTGTATACAAAAGGAATTGGATTCCCCTTGATCATGACTCCAATTGGACTTGATTAAATTGTCAGCGACATAATAGCTATTACTGACATGAGTTCTGCTGTTCCCAGCAACAAGTGCATCTGGGCACTCGTTGTCTTGATTAGTTAATGGATGATCCCCCTGACCAAGAACTTCATAGAATGATTTTTCAGCAGCCTGGAGGGCTAGACCGTCCGGTAACATGCAGGGCCTAGCCTCCAAGTCTTCTTCCATAAGCATCTCATTCATGTACTCGAGAAGAGCACTTGGATCACTCGTGTATGAGGGCTCTCCCCCCAGGCTTGTGCCTATAGATGGACTTGAATCAACTGGATGCTGTGTATTGTTTGGAAGAAAAGGATCCGGGACAAATTCATGATTGTATTCAGGAAGATTATCCATAAAGAGATCTATAAGTGATAGGAACCAGATCTCACAATATTTGACTTTCAAGAAATCTAAGTGAAATATGTAGACTTGAAACCTGTGGCTATGAAGCTTGTAGGATTACTTGTTTTGGCTACAAAGATGAAGAAAAGATAGAAGATTTACGTAACATTTGATAGAAGCAGAAAAGCATGACCTATTGAGATGAAATTTTCATGGAGTCTAAAAGATGAGGTAAATAGAAAAGAATATCTTGAAGCTAGTGGGAGAAATAAACAAATTTATAGAAGAGAGCCTAGGAGACACCAACGTTGCTAAACCAAGAGTATGTAGAAGGCTTAAGATAGTAAAGGATCATGAACTCCTATTAAATGAAGTTAAACAGTCATCTTCATGGTACTGATCATCCTGGGAAGTGGGAATACTGTTCCTTTTCATAGTCAAGATTATAAGATATATTATTTAACAGTGTCCATCACCGTGATGGGTAGAGTAGATAAAATAATGCCTTCTCTATTTGGTGTTGTAAAAAATTGATTTGTCTCTCTAATAAAATCTATGTAGATTCTTTACTTATATATATTTTTTAGGAATTCTTTTTTATATTATTATACAGTATTGTTTATTTTTTAGGAAAGAGAAAGACTATCTTTATACCTTGATGAGGTTGGGAATATCACCAGTAAGTTGCAAGCAGCCTCCCAACTGATGAAACCTGCAAACAGAAAACAAACAGACCTCAAAGAGAGCACCGGTGTGGTGCCGGCCGAAAACCCTCCGAAGGTCAAGTTAGAATTTCTTTTCAACCCTAAAGTGATAGAGTTGAGTCAGATATGTGTACCTTTAGTCATGGGGGTTTTGGATGTATTTATAGGGGTGCAGAGTCGGCTTTTTTCCTTGATTACCAAGCTCTTTCCTTTTACGATCAAAACTCTTTCCATTTTCATACCTTCAAGAATTCCTTTCCTTATAAAATTCCTTTGATTAAGGCTAATGTGTAGCGCAAGAATTCTTCGTATTTACGTTTGCGTGAATCACACTCAAGGCCATGTTTGCCCTAATCTCATAGCGTGGTTTGAGGTAGCCTGGAGAGCGATGCATAAATTCTTTCTGTCCGTCTACCATCCATTCGTCCTCTTTGAGCCATTTTGCCCGTCACCTTAATTTAATCATACCAGCCAGATCGTCATATTGGTTTTACCCTCATCAGTTGCCCCCCTCATTCCGTGATACCGTCATCTCTATGAAGTGGTTTCATGGAATGACAGTTATAGTTTCTGACGGACAGGCTGGAAGCTGTCATAAATGCTTAGGGACACGTGGGGAGATTTCAATGGTTGTTTGCTGGAATCGATGCGTCGCTTCGTTTACCGTGCTATTACCTCTATATATATCACCCTCAATATTTACTTTTACACTTTTTAGAAAATCTTGTTGTCCAGCGCGCTACCGTCGACCTTGGTCAGAGAGCAACCGTCTCCTTTGGGCAACCGGAAAGAAACGTACTGATCATTTCCCCGTCTTGTTTTTCTTGGCGTTTACTAGTAAGTTATTCTTATCCTACGCCTCGTTATTCATTTTTCTTGTTAGTCCCGTCATCAGCACAAATATAGAGCCTTAGGTTTCCTTTACCCGTCATATGTAGGTGTCAGATGTCTAGTGAGGCGTCGAGTAGTCAGTCTTGTGCCCGCGAGGGAGCGGGTTACGAAGAGGTGTTCCCGTCAGGTCAAGCAAACCAGGACACCTCTAGCGAGGAGAGGGAACCGTCATCAAGCTCTCCTTCCCATGAGGAAGACGAAGGGCAAGATGGAAATGGGTCAGAGTATGACTCGTCCGATAACCTAGACGGTGTCGACCCGCCTATTCAATCCGTCATTGGACCTGACGGCTTCAGGGAGTTCGCCCTGCTGCCTTTGTGGATGATGAATGACTTCGTGTCAACTATTAAGCCAGCGCACTTCAACACGCTGAGGCAAAAATATCAAATACCCGACACCATATCCATCCGTCTACCATTCAAATCAGAAAAATGTTATTACCGCGGCCTCGAAGATGTCAGTTTCTATGAGCAAATGCTAAAAGCGGGTCTCCGATTCCCCTTAAGTGCATTGCACCGTCGTCTCCTCCAGTACCTAGGTCTAGCCGTCGCCCAGATATCTCCAAACGCATGGAGGGTTTTCCTGAGCGTCGAGGTACTGTATGGCGTCATGTCTGACGGAGATAGACGGTTAACAGTGGAAGAATTTTTTCATTGTTACCGTCCGTCCGAAATCACAAAGTCTAAAGGGATGTACAGCTTTGTACCAAGGAGTCCGGTACTCAGGCTAGTATCCAAGACCCCAGACTCCAACTGTAACTGGAAGGGTCGTTACTTCTTCCTTCGAGGGGATAACTGGATGTGTCGTCCAGGAGACGACGACTACATGCCGGTTGATAAAACATGGGGTATAATGCCCCCGTCTGGTACGAGCTTGTCTATTCATTAACCGTCATTTATTTCATGAATTTTCTCTTAACCTTTTTTTTTTTTTTTTTAGCGAGGGACTGTCCACCTATCTCGACCGAACAGTTTGGTTTCTTAGAGAAAATTTTCCAAAAGACGAAGTTGTCTGAACGGACCTGGTCGAAGCTCGTCACCTTGGACACATTGCATTGGTACTGTGACGGTCCTGAACCTACACCCGTCGCCAGAAGATACAACACAGGTGTACGCAAACGTAAGTGCTAGAATCCTTCCGTTGATAATCTGGCTTTATGTTGCTTTTTATTGACCGTCTTCCTTTGCAGAAATGGACGATGCTAGGAGACGGGCGCTCATCAAACAAGCAGCCAAGAAGAAGCAGGGGAGCGATGCTTCAAAGGCAGATCCGTCGAGAGGTGGGACCGTCATTCGAAGAAGCAAAAGCTTGTGACGGGTCTACCTGCCGGTCAGGGGTCCGGCATGGCAAAACCAGCCCCTAAGCTTGGAATCGGCAAGGGGAAGGGTTTGATGACCAACCCGGACCCGTGAAGGAGAAACCCCTCATCCTGCTTCGTGAAGACCCCCAATACGCTCTCCGTCGTATTGGTTCCATCATCACCGATGAAGATTATGAAGACTTGGGGAACCATGCCACCGAGACCATGGGGGAGACTTGTCTGTATAGCTTAGCCCAGGTTAGCTTCCGTCATAAGCCCATAACTTTGTTTAGTTCTTTGCCATCATGAATTGATTTCTAATCGAACCGTCGCAGGGTGTGTTAATGGCCAAGGGCTTGTCAAACCGTTGCCTTGCTCAGGAAAGAGCCCTCGAGCGAGTTCGTGCTAAGGCAAAGGCGACGGCGAAAGAGCTAGACGAGTTGAAGTTATGGAGGGTCCGTCATGAGAAGAAGCTGACGCTCTCCGAGCAGGCTCACGAAAATTTAGAGAAGGAGGTGGAGCTGCTCAGGAAGACAGTGAAATCTTATGACGACGATAGTCAGCAGGCGAAAATTGATGCTGTCAAAGAATATCGAGATTCCGACGCACTTCTGGCGGAGCTGGGTTCCTCCTTTAACGACGGGTTTGATGATTGCCTTCGTCAGGTGAAGGCATCATTCCCTGACTTGGACTTAGCTCATATAACCATAGATGCTGAGGCCCGAACCCCTGCTCACACCGTCGACTCTGAAGGGACCGAGGAACTCTTCGGCGAGGTTCCGGATGACGACGGGGTTGCTAAAGCTACAGAAGGAACAACCGTCACTGAGTCTGTCCAGCCGTTGCCCGAAGCTCCTGAGGAACCCGTCATTGTTAAAGATTAGTTTAATTTGTAGCTATAAGGAACAAGTTCATTTTCTGTATTCTGTTAAACTCTTTCAGACTCCTTTTTGTCGAACTGTACGGTATCATTTGTAATTCTTTGATAATCTGTTCATATTTTGATCCGTCATTTTAATTTTTTGCATGATATCTTCGATGCTCTGGTGTTATCCGTTCACTATTTTCGAATTTTGTTTTCGGTTTCGCTTTGAACTCATTAGTGGATCCGTCCACTATATGGCCAGAAGGTTACTTTGTGGATTCGAAGAGTTGCACTCTTCGGATGATTCGTAGAATTTTTCATGTTTTAGACGATCCGTTCACTCTGTAGAGTTTTTTATCCTTTGGATGATATGATCTGTCCACTCTGTAGACTCGTAGACTTTTTTATCCTTTGGATGATATGATCCGTCCACTTTGTGGACTTGAAGGTTCTTTATCCTTTGGATGATCCGTCCACTTAGTGGACTTGCAGGTTCCTCATCCCTTGGATGATCCGTCCACTTGGTGGACTTGTAAGTTCTTCATCCTTTGGATGATCCGTCCACTTGATGGACTCGTAGGATTTTTCATCCTTTGGATAGTCCGTCCACTTTGTGGACTCGTAAGTTCTTCATCCTTTTGGATGATCCGTCCACTCGGTGGACTTGTAGGTTCTTCATCCTTTGGACGATCCGTCCACTCGGTGGACTTGTAGGTTCTTCATCCTTTGGACGATCCGTCCACTTGGTGGGCTTGTTGGTTCTTCATCCTTTGGATGATCCGTCCACTTGATGGACTTGTAGGTTCTTCATCCTTTGGATGATCCGTCCACTTGGTGGACTTATAGGTTCTTCATCCTTTGGATGATCCTTCCACTTGGTGGGCTTGTTGGTTCTTCATCCTTTGGATGATCCGTCCACTTGATGGACTCGTAGGATTTTTCATCCGCATATGTTTTTCATTTTCTTAAATAAAAATTCCATTCTTACAAGTTCAATAGACCAAATTATCCATGGGAAAGAAAAAAAATTGTCAATGGGAAAGAAAACTTGAGTAAAAAAAAGTAGAAACGATGACTGTCTAAAAATGAACTAAAAATAAGGTAACAGGTTTCCGTCTGATGACTGCTGCATTACTGGTAGTATTTCTTCAGGTGCTCCGCATTCCAGGGGTGGCCCAACTTCCTTCCGTCTAATGCCTCCAAGTAGTACGTTCCTTTCCTGTTCCACGAGATGATTCTGTATGGGTCTTCCCAGTTAGGACCCAGCTTTCCTAGGGATGCATCCTTCGTAAAGCCAAGCACTTTTCGTAACACTAGATCTCCAACCTTGAAGTCTCGGTGCCGGACCTTGGAGTTGTAGTGTTTTGCCATCATTTCTTGATATCTCGCCATTCTCTGGGCTGCTGCTGCCTTGACTTCGTCTACAAGGTTAAGCTCTAGACGTAATGCTTCGATATTATTGCTCTCGTCATAGCTCTCCACGCGGTAGCTTGTTAATCCCACTTCTGCCGGTATGAGGGCCTCAATGCCAAATGCCAATCGAAACGGTGTCTCTCCTGTTGGCGTTCTTACCGTTGTTCTGTACGCCCATAGTACACTTGGTAGTTCATCCAGCCATATGCCTTTTGCCCCCTCGAGCCAGGTCTTGATAATTCTTAGCAAGGACCGGTTCGTGACTTCAACTTGTCCATTAGCCTGCGGGTGCGCGGGTGACGAGTAGTGGTTCTTGATTCCCAGCTGAGAGCAGAAGTCTCGGAATGCATCGTTGTCGAATTGCTTCCCATTGTTAGAAACGAGCACTCTCAGGATCCCATATCGGCAAATAATACTTCTCCATAAGAAATTGCGAATGTTTTTCTCTGTGATAGTAGCAAGGGCTTTGGCTTCCACCCACTTGGTGAAGTAGTCGATGCCAACCACCAAGAACTTCAGTTGTCTTGCCGCTATTGGAAATGGGCCCATGATATCTAGCCCCCATTGTGTAAACGGCCATAGGGCCGTCATGGGTGTGAGTTCCTCCGTTGGCTGTCTAATGAGATTGCCAAACCGTTGACACTTGTCGCAGGCTCTAACGTACGTATGGGCATCCTTCTGCATTGTCGGCCAGTAGTACCCCGCTCGGAGTAGCTTGTGCACCAGAGACCTTGATCCCGAGTGGTTTCCACAAATCCCTTCGTGAACTTTCCTCATCACGTAGCCTGCTTCGTCATGGCCGAGGCACCTTAGATACAGTCGGGAGAACCCTCTTTTGTAGAGGATGCCTTTAATCAGTATGAATCGGGCAGCCTTAACCTTCAATTTTCTTGCGTCTTCCCTGCCGTCTGGCAGCTTCCCGTCCTTGAGGTACGCCACGATTAGAGTCGTCCAATCGTCCTTAGTGCTTAATTCCTGTATTCGAACGTGATCTAGTAACGATGAATGTTGGACGAAGGACAATACCTATTCTGGAGCGATCATGGGTTCGGCCGAAGCAGCCTTGGCGAGTCGGTCTGCCTCTTGATTCTCTTCTCTCGGGATCTGAGCTATCGTGAATTGGAGGTTACTCATTAGTTCCTTCACTTCTCCGAGGTACCTTCTCATTCGTTCATTCCTGCAATCATAGCTCCCATTAACTTGGCTGGCTACGATTTGAGAGTCGGAGTAGACTACTACCTTCCTTGCCCCAGCTGCCATCGCAAGTTCCAATCCTGCCACTAGGGCCTCATACTCTGCTTCGTTATTCGTAGTGGGGAACTCTAGACGGATCATGCATTCAATCTTATCTCCTTCCGGGGTGTGGAGTACAACTCTGACTCCTCCCGCATGCTTATTGGAGGACCCGTCTATGTGAATTCTCCATGTGGGCGTCTCTTCTGCCCCTTGCTCCCCAGTTATAGTGAATTCTGCGATGAAGTCTGCCAATATTTGCCCTTTCATTGCTGTTCGTGGCTGGTATCGGATATCGTACTCACTTAACTTAATTTCCCATAAAGCCATCCGTCCGAAAGTTTCAGGATTATTCATTGCCCTTCGCAGGGGCTGGTCCATTAGGACTATTATGGCATGTGCTTGAAAATAGGGCTTCAGTTTTCGTGCCGCGGTTATAAGAGCGAAGGAAAGTTTCTCCATCCATGGATATCTCTCCTCTGCACCCCTTAGCGCTCGGCTTACAAAGTACACGGGCTTCTGTATCTTCCCTTCCTCCCCTGATGAGAGCTGCACTTATGGCTGCTGACGAGACGACAAGGTATAGGAACAATTCCTCTCCTGGTGTGGACGGACTAAGCAGCGGCAGGGCGAAGAGATATGCTTTTAACTCCTCAAATGCCTTTTGGCATTCGTCCATCCATTCGAAAGATCTTCTTAGTGTTTTGAAGAAAGGCAGACATTTGTCCGTTGCTCTTGATACAAACCTGTTCAGAGCTGCTATCTTCCCTGTCAAACTTTGCACTTCCTTCACCCCGTCCTTGGAGGAGATAGCCCCATAATTGCTTTCACTTTCTCGGGGTTGACCTCAATGCCCCGCTGGGACACCATGAATCCTAGGAACTTTCCAGCGGTCACTCTGAATGCGCATTTGCTTGGGTTCAGCTTCATTTTATACGTTCAAAGAGTGTTGAAAGTCTCCTGTAGGTCCCTCAGATGATCCGACACCTTTACGCTCTTCACCAGCAAGTCATCCACGTAGACCTGGACGTTTCGGCCAATCTGGTGCGCGAACATTTTGTTCATCAATCGCTGGTACGTGGCCCCTACATTCTTCAGTCCGAACGGCATCACTTTGTAGCAGAAAAGCCCTTGGCTTGTCACAAACGATGTTTTCTCTTGATCCGTTTCCTCCAACTTAATCTGATTGTACCCTGAGAAGGCGTCCATGAAGCTCAACAACTCATGTCTAGCAATGGAGTCCACTAAGGCGTCAATGCGTGGGAGCGGGTAACTGTCTTTAGGGCACGCTCTATTCAGATCCGTGAAGTCGACGCACATTCTCCACTTCCCATTTGACTTTTTGACCATCACCACGTTTGCCAGCCAATCTGGGTAGTACACCTCTCGTACGAAGTTTGCTTCCCGTAGCTTCTGAACTTCCTCTGCTGCGACACGATCCCGTTCGGGGGCAAATACGTGCTTCTTTTGTCGAACTGGAGAGAATGAAGGTGACACGTTCAATTTATAGACTATGACTGTCGGATCTATCCCTGGCATGTCGTCATGGCTCCACGCAAATACGTCTTGGTTCTCTTTGAGGAACAGCAGAAGCGCATGTCGAACCGTTTGGTCGACCGAGGTTCCTATCCTGGTGGTCCGGTCGGGCCGTGAATCGTCCAGTTGCACCTCTTCCAATCTCTCCACGGGTTCCGCCGCTGTTCTCTGTTCTTCGATGTTCATTGCTGGTACGTGGTCATCCATCTCCATCATGGCCACGTAACATTCTCGTGCGGCCACTTGATTTCCGCGTAGTTCTCCAACACCATGTTTAGTGGGGAACTTGATCATCAGATGGTAGGTAGAAGTGAACGCCTTCCATGCGTTGAGAGTGGGTCGTCCGAGTATGGCATTATATGCTGAGGAGCGATCAACCACTAGGAAGGAAACATCCTTGGTTATTTGCTGCAGGTAGTCTCCTACCGTCACCGCCAATGTGACGAATCCTAAAGGATGGACCCGGGTTCCCCCGAAGCCAACGAGGGGCGTGCATGCCGGGATCAGTCGCTCTTTTGCAATCCCCATCTGTTGGAACGCGGGGTAGTAAAGGATGTCCGCTGAGCTCCCGTTGTCCACTAGAACTCGGTGGACGTTGAAGTCTCCGACCTGTATACTAACCACAAGCGCATCGTCATGAGGGTGGTGAAGGCGTCGGGCCTCTTCTTCAAAAAACTCGATACTGGAGCCGTTCCGCCGTATTCTTTCAAATGAAGAGCCCGTCGACTGGACACTTTGCACTACCCGTAAATAGGTCTTTCTGGCCTTTTTAGACGACCCCGTTGGAGTACTGCCCCCTATTATCATCCGTATGTCCGCTACCGATGATTTGGGACGTTCGTTTTTGCTTCTATGACAGTGCTCCTAGGGTTGATCTGTTCTCTCTTTCCTCACGAACCTCTGCAACCTTCCTTGCCTGATAAGGGCTTCGATCTATTGCTTCAGGTCATAACAGTCCGTCGTATCGTGGCCGTGGTCACGATGAAAGTGGCAGTATCTATCTCGTGGCCTTTTGTTCGGATCTCCCTTCAACTTGCCCGGGAACGTCAAGGTTCCTTCATCTTTGATTTGCATTAACACCTGGTCAATCGGGGCTGTGAGGGGGGTGAAACTTGTAAACCTCCCTGAAGGTGGTTTGGATCTCCGATCTTCTCGTCGATCTCTGGTTCTTGCTGTTTTTCGTCCATTATCTGGTTTAGTATCTTCATGTCTTTCCCTTTTCCTTGGTTTATAGTCGTCCCTGGCTAGCAAGGCATCCTCCGCGTTCATATACTTTGTCACCCTGTAGTATACATCGGACATAGTCTTTGGGTCATTTTTACATAGAGAGAACAAGAACTTACCCTCTCGTAACCCGTTCGTGAACTCCGCCACCAATATCTTGTCATCTGCTTCGTCTATCAAGAGGGACTCCTTATTGAAGCGGGCTATATAGGACCTCAGTGTCTCATCTTCTCGTTGCTTAATACCCAGTATACAAGCAATAGACTTCTTGTGACGATGGCTTCCAATAAAGTGTGACATGAAATGTGCGCCTAGCTCCTTAAAAGTGCCGATGGAATTTGGCGTCAGCCTACTGTACCAATCCCTTGCAGGTCCTTTCAAAGTGGTGAGAAAAGCCCTGCACATTATCTCATCCGGTACACCCTGGAGATGCATTAGGGTTCGGAAGGACTCCAAGTGATCCACCGGGTCTTTAGATCCGTCGTAGTTTTCCACATGGGGCATGCGAAATTTTGGAGGAACGGGGCACGAGTTCACCAAAGCCGTGAAGGGCGAATCCGTTCTGTGGACTAGGTCGTTCAGGTTGCTGGATACCCGTCCTCTAAGGGCGTTCATCATCGCATCCATGCGTTCCCTCATCTCCTACATCTCAGCGGTGATATGAGGTGGCATGGAGTCCGAGGCAGATGGCGGGTTTGTCTCCGGCCTGTCTGGCCTTGTCGATGCGGTGCTACCTTCAGGCTTGACGGCATTCCTCCCCTCTGGGCTCGCGACTTCCTGGTCCTCCGCTGGCGCACTCTGGTGCGCAGTCATCTGCCGTAGTTGTTCTTCCAAATCGTGATTCTGCTTAGTGAGGCGCTCAACAGCAGCAGCGAGCGTCTGAACTTGCCTTTCTAGCGCTGTAGCCTGCGGTTCTTCGCCTTGATTGTTGACTGTCGCCATCGATCTGGTAAGTACCATGCAACTTTTTGTCTTTGGACTAGAGCAAAAGGTTGAATTAGTTTTCCTTTCACTCTCGTCTTTCCCACAGACGGCGCCAACTGATGAGGTTGGGAATATCACCAGTAAGTTGCAAGCACCCTCCCAACTGATGAAACTTGCAAACAGAAAACAAACAGACCTCAAAGAGAGCACCGGTGTGGTGCCGGCCGAAAACCCTCCGAAGGTCAAGTTAGAATTTCTTTTCTACCCTAAAGTGATAGAGTTGAGTCAGATATGCATACTTTTAGTCATGGGGGTTTTGAATGTATTTATAGGGGTGTAGAGTCGGCTTTTTTCCTTGATTACCAAGCTCTTTCCTTTTACGATCAAAACTCTTTCCATTTTCATACCTTCGAGAATTCATTTCCTTATAAAATTCCTTTGATTAAGGCTAATGTGTAGTGCAAGAATTCTTCGTATTTACGTTTGCGTGAATCACACTCAAGGCCATGTCAGCCCTAATCTCATAGCGTGGTTTGAGGTAGCCTGGAGAGCGATGCATAAATTCTTTATGTCCGTCTACCATCCATCCATCCTCTTTGAGCCATATTGCCCATCACCTTAATTTAATCATACCAGCCAGATCGTCATATTGGTTTTACCCTCATCATACCTAAAGTTACTCTTAGAATATAATATATCCCACTCCTGTATATGCACCAAGGTATCAACGGTTATCAAAAACCAAGGTATCAACAAAATGAATGAGAAACTCTGATGAATATGTTGCAACCTGATCTTTCTCAGGTTAAAAGCACGCTCTTGAGAAGGCTAACAATAATAAAGGGTTGAAAAATGATATGTCCACAATATTTTCATAACAAATAATATAAGTGGTAAGTTGTTACTGGTTGTTATTGTTGGGGCAAAAAAGTAATCTTAGTATTAGGTTTAAATTTGAACTAATACCAACTAACCACCTGTAATTTATTGTAAAAATATTGTACCTTAAATTTGATGTGTCAATAAATTTGTCACGCTTGCCTGGAAAAATATAAATAAAAGTTGTCTTATATACCTTAAATCTAGAAGAAAAAAAAATCTAGGTGATTACTTTTTCATTACAACTTTTTATAGAAAATATACAAAGTCATTAAAAATATTAATTATTTTTTTATTTTTTATAAAAAGAAATTTAAAAAAAAAAAACTCTGGCACTCTTCAAATTTTGGGGCAATGGCCTTAAACTTCTTGTCGTTAGTAGTCTTAACGCTACAACATCCACCTATGCATCAGTTCTACAGGATTTGAAAGCTTAATGGTTTTGGTTGTGAGCTATGTGAGATTTTTTGCTATTTTCATAGGTCTTATTGCACTTTTTGGTACTATTTATGAGTCTTATTATACTATTTTAGCTAACTTTTACCTTTATCTACAGTATTTTCAACAAAAAGTTTTCAGCTTAGCAAAATAAGTGGATTCTAAACAAACCCTAGTGTGCGTTTGACTCTAATTAAAAAGCCAGCTTATTTTTTAGAGGATTGAAATGAATTCTAATGTAACCTTTGGTGATAGCATCCCTCCCAATTCTCTCTTTCTCAAACTGCAACCTTTGGTGATCTTCGTTAGGCATAGTGGCGTCAACCATATCAAACAATGCAGAGAAGAAGAAGAGTGCCTCTCGAAATCGTGAGGAAGAAGGGTGCATTATATGCTCCATTAACAACCCCATGCACGAATAAATCTGGATTGATTCTTTTGCTCAGGTTTAGGACAATGTCCCTTGGACAGTTTATTGCCACTGTTTCATCAGGAATGTTCTTTAACCGACACATACAGTTAACAGTTAGTTCATCCCTGTCAATTTTGAGATCCTCCAATCTAATTGTCTCCCACTTTTGTGCTATGGCACTGTACTCAAATGGGACATTAATTCTCTTGCAGTAATTTTCCAATCATCGCCCTGTCTCCTCAACCCTTTCTGCAGGCCGAAAGCCGGGTTGGGGAAGTTCAATTCCCGTTATACGAATCTTGAGAGGTCCACCAGGTATTATTGAGAGACGTTGGATAAGGCAGGGCCATTGGAGACCATAGAGAATGCCAAAATCAAATATGAAGTGTTGTTGCCTTCTGTGCTTCTGCTAGTTTTCCAATTGTTTTGACTAGCAAATAAATATGACACCCTCTTGAAAGGGCATACTGTCATAAATAGTTGGATAGCTTTTAAGCAATCAGCAACTGATGTCCCATTACTCTCAACGGGTGTGTAAACTGGAATCCTGGTGCCAGCTAAGCGTGCTTCAAGGGCATTAGCAAAGTAATGGGCTAATCTCTGGTTCCTATCTCCAAGGGGAGAAGAGTGTAGCCTAATCTGCTTGAGTAGTTCATTTGCAGTTTTTTTATCACTACTTGCCACATATTGTGCACATCGAGTTAGCAGACCCCAAAAATCTACTATCACCCCCTTTTTACCTTCATTCTTGGAAAGCGTTGTTTTACCATGAGCTCCTTTTGAATAATCGTTGTGCTGCGACTTTTTTCTTCCTCCGTTTCCTCCAGATTTATGAAGAGCACTTGATGCAGACGTGCTTCTCCACCAGGACAATGCAATATCTTATCAAACTTCTCTAGCAGCTTAGAATCAACTTCTCCATCATCAACCAATGAATGTTTTTTGCTCCTCCCTTCTTCAAGATTGTCAGTATCCTCACGCTGATGATTTTTATTTCCTCTTGATCCACTTGGTGAGGTGTAGCTCTTCTCTTGCTTTCCCACCATACCCCGGGTGTACTTTGGAGGCAATGGTGGGATGCTTTCCGTATCAAAGACTACGTATTTGCCATGTCGAATGGACTTAACTGCTATGCCCATCCCTCCCTTGACTTGTGCAAATGAATGCGTCTCACTAAATGAATCAGGTAGCAAAAAGTTTTCACTTTGAGAGTCAATAAGAGAAGTTTGTATGCCAAAAGGAATTGGATTCCCCTTGATCATGACTCCAATTGGACTTGATTAAATTGTCAGCAACATAATAGCTATTACTGACATGAGTTCTGCTGCTCCCAGTAACAAGTGCATCTGGGCACTCGTTGTCTTGATTAGTTAATGGATGATCCTCCCGACCAAGAACTTCATAGAATGATTTTTCAGCAGCCTGGAGGGCTAGACTGTCCTGTAACACGCAGGGCCTAACCTCCGAGTCTTCTTCCATAAGCATCTCTCATTTATGTACTTGAGAAGAACACTTGGATCACTTGTGTATGAGGGCTCTCCCCCCACGCTTGTGCCTATAGATGGACTTGAATCAATAGGATGCTGTGTATTGTTTGGAAGAAAAGGATCCGGGACAAATTCATGATTGTCTTCAGGAAGATTATCCATAAAGAGATCTATAAGTGATAGGAACCAAATCTCACAATGTTTGACTTTCAAGAAATCTATAAGTGAAATATGTAGTATTGAAACCTGTGGCTATGAAGCTTGTAGGATTACTTGTTTTTGGCTACAAAGATGAAGAAAAGATAGAAGATTTACGTAGCATTTGATACAAGCAGAAAAGCATGACCTATGGAGATGAAATTTTCATGGAGTCTAAAAGATGAGGAAAACAGAAAAGAATATCTTGAAGCTAATGGGAGAAATAAACAAATGTATAGAAGAGAGCCTAGGAGACACCAACATAGCTGAACAAAGTATGTGGAAGGCTTAAGATGGTAAAGGATCATGAACTCCTATTAAATGAAGTTAAACAGTCATCTTCATGGTACTGATCATCCTGGGAAGTGGGAATACTGGTCCTTATTATATGATATATTATTGAGAAGTGTCCATCACCGTGATGGGTAGAGTAGATAAAATAATGCCTTCTCTATTTGGTGTTGTAATTGTAAACAATTGATTTCTCTCTCCAATAAAATCTATGTAGATTCTTTGTTTATATATATATTTTGGAATTATTTTTTTATAATATTATATATAAAAAATTTTAAGGAACAAAAAATTTTAGATATGGTTGCTTTCGTATGATGCATTAGGTCCTCAATTAAATTAAAACACACACACACATATATATTGGCCATACAACCCCAACATTATAAATTTTCCCAAGGAAAAGTAAGTTCAATCCAATTATGCGTTTGAATTTAATTATATATTGGTCATACTGCCCAGCATTATAAATTTTTTTAAGAAAAAGTAAATTCCATCCAGTCATGCGTTTGAATTTAATTAGAGAACTTTTTTTCTTTAGAACCTAACTAATTGTTTATGGTCACTACAAACCCCCCACAATGCCAAGCCTAAATTATTTCTACTTATATCCTTTTTATTTTATACATGACCCAAGCTCATGTATTTTTATTGGGAAACTGAAAAAGTGAGTTTGGAGTATAAAGAATGAACCTATCTAGGTTTATTCATGAACCTTAAGCGAGGCTTCATAAAGCGAGCTTGGAACAATTGTAGAAGCTAAAGGTTCATGAGTAGAACCATGTATTAGCCACAAACTCAAAAATAAACACTAATTAAAGCTAACATAATTGCCATAAGCTAAAATAAATAGGCTAGCTGATTCTAAGGCATACTGACCACATCCCACAAATTCAATAGGTTCCTAAGGGGTTTTTTCAACCCGGCAACGCCAAGACGTGAGATTGATCAAATATTTTCCCAAAATAATCATTAAAGCAGCTAATCCTATTATCTATTCAAGAACAACACTCAAGGTTGCCATTTTTCCTAAAATTCAACAATCAAAAGTCTTAGTTTTTAGGAAGAGAAGGATACTAAGAGCTTTCTTAATCCATTATAAATCCCAAAGAATGAAGCAAAAATAAACCAACTTTCAACAACCAATACAAAATCCACATTCATTACTCTAACTTGGGTTAAATCCAGCAGTTCAAAGAAATGGTGTTTTGTGTGAGTGGTAGCGCAAATTGTTTCATTCCTCTCTCCGTCATCAATTCCCTCAATCTCACCACTTTGTTACGTATAATTGAAGATAATTATTTGTAGGCCAAAAATGCAAAACTCACGCACCTTCTAAGTTCTATTAGAATTCATTTCAATCCTCTAATTTTGTTTTTGTGTATTTTCAATATTTTAAGTTTTAAATTTTTTCAATTAAAGCTTCTCCGTTAACTTTCGATAATTTTTTTTGTAATTATAGAAAATATTTTTCAATCATAGATTGGATTTTTTAAATGAAAAATTTTGAAGGAAAAAAATTTAAAAAAATTTAACTCATTATTGTCCAATATTTTAATTTTTTTTCCTTCAAATTTTTGCAATTAAGAATTTGATAAAGAAACCGTAATTGAATATAAACTTAAATTTTAAAGGACTGAAATAAATTCCAAACATAGAGCGTAGTTTTGAATTTCAGCCTTATTTGTATCATTTGTTCAATACTTAATAGAAATTCATTTTGTCTTTATTGTGAACTCAAGTCCTCGCAGGATCTTTCTTGCTATGCACCACTAGCCTCTATGTCATACTGGAGTAAATTATGGGCTTGACTTCCTATTATTTTGAACCCAGGTTAATGGGCCTTATTTAGGCTCTTCTAAAAAATGACCCAAACACCAACATATAAGTCACATTGATTTTTAGAGCTGTCGTGGATTGGATTGAGGATTTCTTAAACTGGGTAGGCTACTTGGATAGAAAATAACCTTACCCAGCCCCCTCCCCTAATTTTGATGGTACAGAGTGGTGGTGAAAAGAGCCAAGAATGGCAACCATATATATATATTTTTTTCTTAATGGTCTAGCTACTCTACAATTGCTCTCTTATAAACATTCTTTTTTCGCTCATGGCTTCCATTGTACGTGGTCATGGAACCACATATATTTTTTACTTCCCACTTTTCCTTACTTGTTATTTTTCTCTTTGTTTGAAGAAGGTAGTTCTATGTTGGATGGCTTTTTTGGTTGGGTCAATCCAATGTTTATGATTGGTTTATATTCTAAAAATAGTTTTTAACCACAAAAAATGTTTTTTTTTTTTTTTGGTGAAAGAATAAGAATGAAATAAAATCTATTGTTTTAGTCAAAGTCAAGGGTTTTGGGAAGGATCTGTAAATACTTTTTTAGGTTTTACTATCATTTAAGTTTCTCACTTTTATCAATTATTTTCTTTAGGTTTGGCTTATCTCAAATAATTTTTTAACTGGGCATCTCTTTTTATTTTAATAAATATTAAAATAAAATATCTAGTTGAAAAACTACTAGAAATTAGTCAAATCTATCTTTCTATTTATTTATTTATATTTAAAAATATAAGTAAGAGGAAATGAAATTCTAACACAAAATCACATTATAAACTCTATGATAATTTTTTAAGGAAGGGTATTGTGGGGAGTAAAAAGGTCCTGACAAGTATATGGGCCTTTGGGCCATACTAAGTAAGGCCGACCTACCCTTGAGTTTGAAACCTTGTAGTACATTGGGCCTACTCATGCGCCGAGGACCCGAGGACCAATCCGAGGTTGATTTTACTCTCAGATGGGCATAGAAGAATCAGCAACGTTATCATAAAGGCTCATAAACGACACGACGGAGACCAACGGTTAAGAGGGGTGAACCCCTGGATGTCCTAGAAGCTCCGGTGTTTGAAAAGTACTAAAGGCTGCTGCCTCCACATTAAAGACCCTTCACCTACTACCTTAGCCGCATTAATGGGGAAGTGACACCTGAACAGTGGAAGGGAAACTTCTGGTTATTATTCCAGGGCACTGAGAGAAGAAATATCTAGGCTAAGGGGTTAATGAGGTAACACGTGTATAAAGTATCAAGGGGCTTAGTATATAAGAAAAGACCCAGGACAGAAAAAGGGATCCTTTCTCTCTCTCTTTTTTGTAAGAAGAAAAAAAAAGAAAAAAAGGAAACTCATATATAAGAACAGTCCTCGGCTCATATCCGAGGGGGTGGAATTATAGCATTTCTCTTGGTTCTTAAGTGTTTGTAGCCCTTCAGCCTGTACTATATTCCTTAAGCGCTTCTAACCTGGGTTTTACAGCCCACACTCTACAAATTCATATTGTTTAAGGCTCATTGGGCCTGAGCCCATCACTATTTTAGGGCCAGGTGCAATTGTGCACTTACAATTGGCGCCGTCTGTGGGAAATCTAGTCTAGAAGAGGTAGGGATATCATGGCAGGCTTAGGCGTTCACCATGCAGAGTCGCAGGGATCGCAACCTGAAGATCATTTCGAGCGTCTCGAACGTCGAAGGGATCGTGAAGGAAGCGTCCATTCAGAATACCCAAGGGCTAGCCATACTCCTGGTGGGGCTAGCAACACTCATGATGATGGTTCTAGAGCCATGCAGGACGAGATTAACCGTTTGAAGAGGAAGTTACGTCGCGCCAGACGTAGGTCTTCACCGTCCTTGTCCAGTCCTTCTTCTGATGAAGATGGGGAAGGTGGCTACGACACAGGGACGCGCTCACCCCCCAGCTCAGCGTCCTCCAGTGGGGAGGACGATCAGCCAGCCCGCAAGCGCAAAAGGGTTCCTTCTAGGGGCCTAGGCAACGATGCCATGAGCAGGGCGCTGCACCAGCTCTCCAAATCTCCGTTTTCGCGGAGGATTGAGAAGGGGAGACTTCCTAGGAGATTTACTCAGCCCACCTTTACCATCTACAATGGCCGGACTGATCCGATGGAGCACGTGAGCCACTTCAACCAGAGAATGGCCATACACTCTCACAACGAGACGCTGATGTGCAAAGTCTTCCCCTCTAGCTTGGGACCTGTGGCCATGAGGTGGTTCAACGGCCTTAAGTCACGGTCCATAGGTTCATTTGGGGAGTTGACTAGGTCATTCGCCTCGCGATTTATTACTTGTAGCAGAGTCCCTCGGCCATTGGACTCGCTGTTATCCATGACCATGAAAGAAGGAGAGACACTGAAAACATACTCCGATCGTTACTGGGAGATGTTTAACGAGATAGATGGCGACTTCGATGAGGTGGCGTTGAATACATTTAAGGTAGGTCTTCCTACAGACCACGACTTGAGAAAGTCTTTGACGAAAAAACCTGTCTGCAGCGTACGTCGCCTTATGGATCGCATTGACGAGTATAAGAGGGTAGAGGAGGACCAACAGCAAGGAAAGGGGAAGGAGAAGGTTATCCCGCAGGAGAGAAGGGATTTCAGGTCGGACCGATACAATAATAGTAGGCCGAGGAGAGATTATTTCGGACAGTCCAACTCAGCAGCACCTCAAGCTGTAAATACAGTATTCCGAGAGCCAGTACATCAATTACTGGAGAAAGTTCGTAAAGAGCCTTCTTTAAATGGCCTGGGAAGATGGCAGGCGACCCTGCGAAGAGGAATCAAAACCTCTTTTGTCAATACCATCAGGATGTGGGCCATACCACCGAGAACTGTAGGACCCTTTGGAACCACTTGGAGCAGCTCGTCAGTGAAGGAAAGTTAAAGCAGCATTTGTGTCAGTCTGCCGGGCAGGGCAATCAAGTTGCCTCAAACAATCAGAGGAACAACTCCTCTCGGCCAGCATTGGGAACCATCAATGTCATCTTCGCTGCACCTGGCAGGACAGGTCAGGCCCGACCAGGGTGATGGCAGTCTCTCATTCTCAGGCCGAGGGGGGAGGTAGTAGGCCGAAGAGGCCGAAGGTCATTTTGCCGGTTTTGGAATTTACCGAGGAGGATAAGGCTGGTACTATTCAGCCCCATGACGATGCCCTCGTGGTCACCCTTAGGATAGGAAATTATGACGTGAGGAGGGTGATGATAGACCAGGGCAGCGGTGCAGATATCATGTACCCTGATCTATATAAGGGGCTAAGATTGAGGGCGGAAGACCTGACTCCTTATGATTCGCCCCTTATAAGCTTTGAAGGCAAATCCGTGATGCCGAGAGGACAAATTTGTTTGCCCGTCCAATCCGGCTCAGAAACGGTAGAGGTGGATTTCATCGTTGTAGACGCATACTCTCCATATACGGCCATCCTCGCCAGGCCTTGGTTGCATGCGTTGGGGGCTGTCTCCTCTACCTTACACGTCAAGGTCAAGTTCCCCTCGGGGGAATGTGTTGAGGAAATCCTCAGCAGTCAGTCGGTGGCCAGGCAGTGCATATCAGCTGCAGTATTGCACCAAACGGAGATTGAGCCTTCGGTTTCGTTCACCAGAGGCTTATAGCAGTTAACGTCTCCTGACGCATCAGGAGTGCCGCCAGGAGAGGAAACACGTTGTGAGGAATTAGAGAAGTTCCCAGTGGCCAACGACCCGGAGAGGTTCTTCCAAGTCGGTACACTTTTGCCATACCAGGAGAAGATGGAATTGATAGAATTTTTGAGGAAAAATGTTGACGTCTTTGCGTGGGATCCCTACGAGGCTCCAGGTGTTGATCCGAGTTTCATTTGTCATCACTTGAATGTCAACTCGGCCATTGTCCCAAGAAGGCAGCCACCTCGGCGCCACTCCAAAGAACATTCCGAGGCCGTGAAGGAAGAGGTGGCCAAGCTTAAGAAGGCTGGGGCTATCAAAGAAGTCTTCTACCCTGAGTGGTTGGCTCATACTGTTGTAGTCAAGAAGAAGAATGGAACGTGGAGGGTATGTGTGGACTTCACAGACCTGAACAAGGCCTGTCCCAAAGATTCGTTCCCCATGCCGCGTATTGATCAATTGGTGGATGCCACTGTCGGACATCCTCGGATGAGCTTTTTGGACGCTTTCCAGGTTTACCATCAGATTCCCCTGGCATTGGAGGATCAAGAGAAGACTGCTTTCATCACTCCAATAGGAAATTACCACTACACGGTCATGCCATTCGGGTTGAAGAATTGGGGCTACCTATCAAAGGATGATGACCAGAATGTTTGAACAGCAGATGGGGAAAACCATCGAGGTGTACGTAGACGACATGGTGGTGAAAAGCAAATCAATACTCTCACATATAAAGGATTTGTCTGACACTTTTCAAATTCTAAGAAAGTACAAGTTGCGCCTCAACGCCTCAAAGTGCTCCTTCGGTGTGGGGTCAGGAAAGTTCTTGGGGTATATGATTACACATAGAGGAATAGAGGTAAATCCATCTCAGGTCAAGGCTATCCAGGACTTGCAGTCTCCTCGGAACCCAAAGGAAATTCAAAAGCTAACAGGAATGATAGCCGCTTTGAATCGATTCATATCTCGGTCAGCCGATCGCTGTCGTCCTTTCTTCCAGCTGTTGAACAAATGGAAAGGGTTTAAGTGGTCCGAGGACTGCGAATTAGCTTTTCAACAACTGAAGCATTATCTTTCTCGGCCGCCTATTCTCTCTCGTCCGGAGGCGCATGAGATTTTATTTGCTTACCTGGCAGTGGCCGTCCACGCAGTCAGCCTAGTCCTGATAAGGGAAGATAACGGAGTGCAAAGACCGGTTTATTACGTTAGCAAATCGCTGGGTGACGCCGAGGTGCGTTATCTACCCTTGGAAAAAGCACTCCTGGGCATTGTTCATGCTACCCGAAAGCTTCCCCATTATTTTCAGTCCCATACAGTGGTCGTGCTGACTCAACTGCCTCTCAAGGCAGTGCTTCGCAGCGCCGACTACTCAGGAAGAATAGCGAAGTGGGGGACCATCCTGGGGGCTTTTGATGTTAAATACAAGCCTCGCACCTCGGTGAAGGGTCAGGTCCTCGCCGATTTGGTGGCGGAGTTTTCTGAGCCATTGCTGGAAGAAGCTCTAGGGGATTTCCCCGTGGGTGAAAAATCAGTTGGTGTGGTCACAGCGACAATACTCCGACCTGGAAAGTGTATGTGGATGGAGCGGCCAATCAAAGAGGATCTGGTGTTGGACTTGTTCTGATCTCCCCCGAGGAAATTATCTTCGAAAAATCTATGAGATTGGCGTTCTCGGCCACCAATAACGAGGCTGAGTACGAAGCGGTCTTGGTGGGAATGAGAATGGTGCACAGGATGGGTGGGAAAGAATCTGCGTCTTCTCGGACTCTCAGCTGGTGGTCGGCCAAGTTATGGGAACCATGGAAGCTAGAGACCACGAATGCAGGAGTATTGGCCCAGGTCAAACGTCAGCAAGCTGAGTTTGACTCCTTTGTCTTGGTTCACATCTCTCGGACTGGAAACACTCATGCAGACTCCTTGGCTACGCTGGCAACGACCTCGGCTCAAATTTTACCCAGGGTTATCCTTACGAGGATTTACTAGAACCCATCTTGTCGCCACCAATGCGCCTCGCATTCATCTCATACGACCTGGGCATAGTTGGATGGACCCGCTCATATCCTTTCTTAGGAGTGATGTTCTCCCTGAGGACAAATCGGAAGCAGATAAGGTGCGCCGTAAAGCACCACGTTTCTGGTTGTCCGAGGATCAGAAGCTATATAAACGATCCTTTTCAGGACCGTACTTGTTGTGTGTACACCCAGACTCAACCGAAGGGCTTCTGGAAGAACTGCACGAAGGGATTTGTGGCAGCCACACTGGGGGAAGACTTGGCCCACAAAGCTTTGACTCAGGGCTACTGGTGGCCCAATATGCAAAGGGAGGCTCAAGATTACGCCAGGAAGTGTGATCAATGTCAGAGGTTCGCCCCCAATATCCATCAACCTGGAGGAGTTCTTAACCCCTTTCCAGCCCTTGGCCCTTCGCGCAGTGGGGACTAGATATAGTTGGGCCATTTCCGAGGGCCATAGGCAACAAAAGATGGCTTTTAGTAGGAACAGACTATTTCACTAAATGGGTTGAGGCCGAGCCCTTGGCAAATATTAGGGATGTTGATTCCAAAAAGTTCATCTGGAAAAAATTTGTTACTAGATTCGGCATACCACACACGCTTGTGTCTGACAATGGTGTTCAATTTGATAGCAACGCATTTAGGCAATATTGTGGTGACATGGGTATCATAAACAGGTACTCCACCCCATCCTATCCTCAAGGAAATGGCCAGGCCGAGGCAGTTAACAAGGTCATAGTCAATGGGTTGAAGAAAAGGTTGGATGATGCGAAAGGAAGATGGGTAGAAGAACTCCCTCACGTTTTGTGGACATATCGAACCACACCGCGCAGGTCCACCGGGAGAAACGCCATTTTCTATGACTTATGGGGCGAGGCGGTAATACCTCTGAATCTGGTTTCCCACCCTGAAGACGAGTGCTTTTAATACTAAGAGCAACGATGGGCTCTTGGAGACAAGTCTTGATTTACTTGAAGAACGACGTGAGGCAGCTATGGTCCAGATGGCTTACTACCAACAAAAACTTAAACGGGGATATGATGCCCATGTGAAGCTGAGGCCACTGGCACCTGGTGATCTTTTTTAAGAAAGGTTGTGGGCACAGCTAAGAACCCAGCCTGGGGCAAGCTAGGACCAACGGGAAGGCCCCTATCGTATTATTTCAGTAGCAGGCATAGGGTCTTATCGGCTAGTTGATTTAGATGAAAATATCATACCACGGCCGTGGAATGTAAATAACCTTCGAAGGTATTACTATTAATAAAGTTCACAGTTGTTTGTACTTATTCAAGAGGTGTGAATGTTTCATGAATTCCCAAGTAACAATCTTAAGAATCAAACAGAAACTTGGTTAAGTGTAGTCTCGGACCACCACCTTGTGAAAATGATGTCTTGTCATTGTGTTAAACAGAACCTTAGTTATGACGGGTCCTCGACCTCCTACTTTGGGAAAATTAACATTTTGAAATTACAATCTTAAGAATCAAACAGAAACTTGTTAAGTGTAGTCCTCGGACCACCAACCTTGTGAAAATTGATGTCTTGTCATTTGTTAAACAGAACCTTAGTTATGACGGGTCCTCGGAGCTCCTACTTTGGGAAAATTAACATTTTGAAATTACAATCTTAAGAATCAAACAGAAACTTGGTTAAGTGTAGTCCTCGGACCACCAACCTTGTGGAAATTGATGTCTTGTCATTTGTTAAACAGAACCTTAGTTATGACGGGTCCTCGGACCTCCTACTTTGGAAAATTAACATTTGAAATACAATCTTAAGAATCAAACAGAAACTTGGTTAAGTGTAGTCCTCGGACCACCAACCTTGTGGAAATTGATGTCTTGTCATTTGTCAAACAGAACCTTAGTTATGACGGGTCCTCGGACCTCCTACTTGGGAAAATTAAGATTTTGAAATTACAATCTTAGAATCAAACAGAAACTTGGTTAAGTGTAGTCCTCGGACCACCAACCTTGTGGAAATTGATGTCTTGTCATTTGTTAAACAGAACCTTAGTTATGACGGGTCCTCGGACCTCCTACTTGGGAAAATTAACATTTTGAAATTACAATCTTAAGAATCAAACAGAAACTTGGTTAAGTGTAGTCCTCGGACCACCACCTTGTGGAAATTGATGTCTTGTCATTTGTTAAACAGAACCTTAGTTATGGGGGGTCCTCGGACCTCCTACTTTGGGAAAATTAACATTTTGAAATTACACTTAAGAATCAAACAGAAACTTGGTTAAGTGTAGTCCTCGGACCACCAACCTTGTGAAAATTGATGTCTTGTCATTTGTTAAACAGAACCTTAGTTATGACGGGTCCTCGAACCTCTTACTTTGGGAAAATTGACATTTTTAAGTTACCACTGAATAAATGATCTAAAGGATCAAAGGAAAGTTGGTTTGATCTTGTCCTCGGGGCCTAAAACTTGGTTGAAGTTAATTCCTTATCGAGCCAGAAATTGGTACCTCTTGTTTGCATCTTTGAGTGTTAATCAAAGTGAGGTAAGGAACGATGTTCGGACTTATATTTAATTAAGAACAGAATCATGCAAGTGATGAGTCTACTACTTGGATCATAGACTTGGTCAAAACTAATGTCTTATTGCTCTTAGGACGCAGTGCTTTACGTCCATTAATTCAGATCTAAAATTTGTCCCTTCAATTGTAAAGTAAATTATGTAAAGAACGGTCTTCGGACCATGAGACCTTTTTGTTATGTCTTTATATATGCGCATGGCTATGTGGAGGTCATAATAGATAATCCTTGTGTGGGATTTGTTTAACAAACTTTGATAAAACAGTACAAAATGGATGAAGTAAAAACAAACGCAATGCGATTAAAATGTATATAAAATTGTTCTTTGATTAATTACATAACAACTATTACATTTAAGGGTTAGAATAAAGGTTGAGACTGAGAAGCTTAATCTCGGCCTAAGCTTCGGAGGGAGGGTCTATATGAGAAGTGCTGGGTCCTTCGGTCTTTTTCAGCTCCACTTCAAAAGGAGAAAGAATCTGTTTCCCTTTATCCGCTTCCTTTGCTGGCATGACACTGTGTTCTAGGACTTGGTAAGATCCTTCTCGGCGTCCCCATCTCCTTCCTTTTCTTTATTGGAACCCAAGGTTCTGTAGGATCTGGAATTGGCTGTAGGACCGTCTGGGGCAGTTCTGGTAGAGTTGAGTCAGGGGTGGGGGTGCAGCAGGAGCCTCCTCAATTTCTTGGATTTCCAGGGGAATCCAGACATTTTCGGACTTCCTCAACTCCGAGGAGGGGGGAATTCCAGCTGCGTTTAGGGCTTCCCCCCAAACCTTCTGGCAATATTCGCGACACAAGGCCGCGAAGGCCTCGGTCAGCTGCTCCTCGGCGTTGGCCACCCCTTCCTTATAGCTTGCCTGTTTGGCGGCTTGTAAGGAGCGTTGAAATGTGCTGGCTTCTCTCTTCAGCAGCGCAATTTCCCTCTCCAAATCCGAGCGTTCCCTTTGAGCTCGGGAAATCTCATCATCTTTTTCATGGAGGAGCTTGCGCTGCCCTTCTATTTGGGTCTCCATGGTCTTGAGACTTGACCTAGCACCATCTCTCTCCCTCTTTACGTTAGCCACCTCCAGGACAAGCTTCTCGTTTTCGGTAAGGGCTGTCCCCAGAGACTTCTCAGTCTCCAACCTGACCTCCTGCTCGGCCCTGGCCTTCTTCCGGTGTCTTCAATAAACTTTTCAGCTACGAAGACCTCCTGAACAGCCTGCAATGAAATATGATGGGGTCAACCAACAAAAACTTGTAAATATGTTTAAAACAAATCCTCATGAGAAGGGGAAAACTTACGAGCGCCAGTCTCTCTTCGGAGCAAGGAAAAGCTGTGGCTGACTCATTTTTTCCAAGGACTCCATGTCCTTGGGCAGCAAAAAGGGGCGCTCCAACACCTTGGCCAAGTGATGGGCATGGCCATGTTGACCGCCCTTATACTGGACTGGCAGGAGATAGGAGCGCCATCCAGCTTCAGGTTAGGGGACCAGGTGGCCGTGCCCTGCGCACATCGGCTACTACCCCAATCTCCCCGCTCTCTACTGAACGGGCTCTTCCCTTGCCTTTGTCCTGCTTTTGCTGCTGAGCCGGTGGAGGCTGGTTGCGTGGTTTCTTGGGGCCCTTATTGTTCCCCTTCATCTTCCCCCTTCCTTTTCTTCTTGGGGTCCTCGGCGGGAACCTTTGGCTCGGCTGGAGGAGGGGGAAGTGGCAAAGTTTGAAGGGCTGGTGTTGTCCCTTTTTCTTTGCTGTGACTCTCGCAGCCCTGTCGGTGAGAAGGTCCTTCATTCTGTCCATGGTGTCCTCAGATTCGACCTCTGGGAGTGCAACTACAAGACCAGCAATTCCAGAAGCCTCGGCAGTATCTTCCTCCTCGTCAAAAAGCACGACAAACTGGTTCCCTCGAGGTTCGTTGTATTCTTCGAGTTGGAACTGGTCTATCTCGTCGTCTAACGTATGGGAGGAAGAGACCTGCACTTCTGGGATAGCACTACCTCGGAGTGGACGGCGAGGGGAATGGCTGCTACGGGTTGTAGGTAGAGAATGTTTGAGGGGTGTCTGGGAGGTCGTGGTCGTCCAGAAGTTTGCCGGGCAACGTTGATCCTCCTTCGTCGTCGGTCACCTGCTATTATGGCGTTGTCTATCTCCTGGAAGTCCGAGGAGATGGGCTCGTATCCAAGGATCAGGTGAGCAGCTCGGAGCTGTCTGTCTGCGCTAACAAACACCTCGGATCGAAGTATCCGGTTCAGGTCGGCAACGTTGCAATGGCTCAAACGAGGGCGTACGTTTCGCTTATCTACAAACAAAAAGAAAAGAGAAATGAGAAATTAAACAACTCGGTCAGATTCCATAGCAAAATAAGGATAAACAAGTAGAAATATATCTAAAATGTTGGTTAATGTTGAGGAAGGTTTTGTTTAGGGAGGTTAGTCCTCAGGTTCGTACTTGGATCCCCCCACTGTACTGGCAGTGGAGACCGTCGTGCCAGTTTCCAGAGACGATCAGGTAGTCGTCCTTCATGCCTTTGTTGGACTTGGGCAAACAGGAGATTAACCTAACGATACTGGACCGGGACTTATATAATAGCCTACGTTTGATAGTTTGTGGGATTCGTACAGAAAAACGACATCGTGCCATGTGAGTTTAACCCCATCTGTCATTTAAGATCGACGCTGCCTAAAACTCTAAAAACGTTAGGGAGGCATTGGTCGGGACACAACCTATGGTTGCGAAGGTATTCCCTCATCACAGGTTTCATCGGGAGGGTCATCCCGCCTTCTATAAAGGCTATCATTGGGATTATGACCTCTCCCTCCTTCCTAGAATCAGCCACGGCCTCCGCCGGGCAATACTTTAGGCCTACGTCACCGGGAATGTGGTATTTGGCTCTGAAGCCTTCCATTCCGGCGGCCGTATCGACAAGACACTAAATCTACCCATAGAAAATAACGAAAGGCTAGACTCTAAAGAATAAAGCGTTTACTAGGACAGCCGAGGACAAAGTCCGAGGATAAAAGGTTGAGAAAGAAATGAGTGGTGAGTAAGAACTTACGGAGTTTAAGGATATGCAAATTTCCACGGTTTTCTGAAGGCGAAATATGATTGTTGATGTTTTGATGGGATCAGTCCCTGGCAAAATAAATGAAGGCGCAGATTCCCGAAGCGTCACGACGTGCGGAATGGCGGCCTCGAATTTAGTTTTACCCCGCCCAAATTTTCGTGGAGCAATGAGGGCCGTTGGATGCCCATCTCACCGTTGAACGTGGGGACAGAGTGTAACTTACAGTAATAAATGCACGCGTTTTGAAAATAAAACCGCCAATTGGCATCCTCTGGTATGCGAAACGGTTTCCACACGTGCAATCACTCGTGAAGCGTGCAGAATAAGTTCTCTTCGGATCAAAACTCTATTTTTCTCCTCGGACTTCGAAAATTAGAATTTTGAGGGGCTATTGTGGGGAGTAAAAAGGTCCTGACAGGTATATGGGCCTTTGGGCCATACTAAGTAAGGCCGACCTACCCTTGAGTTTGAAACCTTGTAGTACATTGGGCCTACTCATGCGCCGAGGACCCGAGGACCAATCCGAGGTTGATTTTACTCTCAGATGGGCATAGAAGAATCAGCAACGTTATCATAAAGGCTCATAAACGACACGACGGAGACCAACGGTTAAGAGGGGTGAACCCCTGGATGTCCTAGAAGCTCCGGTGTTTGAAAAGTACTAAAGGCTGCTGCCTCCACATTAAAGACCCTTCACCTACTACCTTAGCCGCATTAATGGGGAAGTGACACCTGAACAGTGGAAGGGAAACTTCTGGTTATTATTCCAGGGCACTGAGAGAAGAAATATCTAGGCTAAGGGGTTAATGGAGTAACACGTGTATAAAGTATCAAGGGGCTTAGTATATAAGAAAAGACCCAGGACAGAAAAAGGGATCCTTTCTCTCTCTCTTTTTTATAAGAAGAAAAAAAAAGAAAAAAAGGAAACTCATATATAAGAACAGTCCTCGGCTCATATCCGAGGAGGTGGAATTATAGCATTTCTCTTGGTTCTTGAGTGTTTGTAGCCCTTCAGCCTGTACTATATTCCTTAAGCGCTTCTAACCTGGGTTTTACAGCCCACACTCTACAAATTCATATTGTTTAAGGCTCATTGGGCCTGAGCCCATCACTGTTTTAGGGCCAGGTGCAATTGTGCACTTACAGGTATGACAACTTCTACTATACACAATACACTCGTAAATAAGAACAAAGTTTAGCTACAAAACTGGTTATAACTTTAGGCTACAACTTTACACAATAAAATAAACATTACTATATATTTTGAAAATCTAACCGTTGAATTGTATGTTCTTTATACTCTTAATACATATGTTAAATTTTGTGTAAATCAGATATTATTTACTATATGATCTATAAGCTTATATTTTATGCATAATTTTAAATTACAAAAATTTGCAATTTAAATAAACTATTGATGACATGGCTATTGATATTTAATTTTTTAGAAAAATTGTAAACATGAAGGATATAAGAAGAAGATGTATTCTGATGATAGATTTGTCGAAATTCACCTCTAATAAAAAGGCATTGAGCAAGGTTGTTGATGGGGAACTAAAAATCGAACCATCTCCAATTCGTCCATAAGAGTCGTCCAAAGCCAAATGCTAGTCCAAAGTAAGATGGTCGTTTATGGACATAAGGAGGTCGTCCATGGATGTAAGGGTCGCTCATAGAGAAAGTGTCTGGACGACCTCCCAACACTTAGGAAATTTCCAAGAATAGATTTATCTACAAAACCTTGTAATTCGGATCACGTGCTACTATCTAGAAACATGAACAGGACACTTGTTTATCGCTACTAAGTGTTTAACTTCCAATGGCAGTTGTAGAAGATAAGATTGAATATTCTAACTTCTATAACAGTTGTGAAAGTTAAGTCTGAATCTTATAACTTCCACAAATATTGGGGAAGTTACCAAGACAAGTAACTACTCCAAAGAAGTTACCAAGAAAAGTAACTACTCCAAAGCCCACTATATAAGGACTCATCCACATCAAATGAAATTAAGATTTCACTACTCCTAAAAAGTTGGAATTCTTGAGTCCTAGAGAAAACTAACTTAAGCATCGGAGGGTTTTTTGCCGATTCACCCCAGTCTCCTCTGATCTTGTGTCTTTTCATTTTCAAGCATTCCAAGCAATCACTAGTCCATTGAAATCCGGAGCATTCAATCTACTAATTTTTTGTACATCATCAGTTGACGTTGTCTGTGGGGAGTTCAATTTGTACTCTACAAATTATATTTCTTAGACAAGAGGTTGTATGGTCCAGACAAGGTCAATGGCCACTAGTCCAGGCCATCAGGAGAGTGGAAACGCTTCTAATCATCCTAATTGTGATCGTCAGTCAACACCTGTCATGCAATCACCTTCCATCCAACAAATGCAGTCCATGGCAGCCGCCATGGCAGAGTTAACCCGTCAGAATCAAGAGTTGACTAGGGAGATCAATTTGAGACAACGTCATGAAAGATGTGTGAAAGAACAAGCCCAAAGCCAATGAGTAGGGAAAGAGAAAATGTTGAACATGAAAGCCACTCAAGGAGTACTGCTTCACGAAGGGTGCCACACTTGGAGAGGGAGATGGTTCAAATGAGGAAGGCCATGGACGAGATGAGGGAGAATATGAGAAGAGCAAATACTGTAGAAGACTTAGTTCATCGAACTGATTCCCCCTTCATAGCTTCCATCAACATCCCTTTCCTTCCAAATTCAAGATGCCCTTCTTGGACTCTTATGATGGAACGCGCGATCCGTGTAACCATATTGCAACTTTCATGACCATAATGCACCTTCAAGGAGTTCCCGATAAGATAATATGTAGGGTCTTCCCAACCACCCTTAAGGGGCTAGCACGAGTGTGGTTCAGCAAAATACCTCCGAATACTGTTGGTTCTTTTAAGGAGTTGAGTAAATTGTTTGTCAACAACTTTACCAGAGGACAAAGGTATAAACGCTCCTCATCTAGTCTGTTGACCATAAAGCAAGGGGACAATGAAAGTTTGCAGTTCTTCATTACTTGTTTCAATAGGGAAACCTTGACAGTAGACGAGATGGATGGCAAGCTATTGTTAGCAGCCTTTTACAATGGATTTAGTGCAGATTTATTCATACACAAGCTTTCTGAACAAGAACCACTGACCATGATTGAACTCGTCTACTCCACCCAAAACTTCATGAATGCAGAAGACGGGATTATCGCCAAAAAGAGGAAGAAGGCAGAACGAATGGAAGCAGAGTTCCAATGTCATTTGGAACAAGACCCTCGCTCAAAGAAGGCTAGAACAGGAGAGAGGAAGGACAGAGATAGAAAGAAGGCAAGTTCATCCTTAGGACGAAGTCAGCATTATATGCCTTTGAATGTTCCGCTTGACCAAGTACTTATGCAAATTAAGGATGACCCATCCTTGAAGTGGCCAGAAAAAATGAATGGAGATCCCAACAAGCGTAATAGGAACAAGTATTGCCGTTTTCATAGAGATCACGGGCATGACACAGACGAGTGTCTTGACTTAAAGCAGCAGATAAAGAATCTCATCAAGCAAGGAAAATTAAGAAGCTTTCTTGGACAAGATCACAAGGACAAGAAGTTGAAGGGAAAGGTAGAAGAGTTGTCGCGGCCCCTACTTGGAGAAATAAGAGTTATTATAGAAGGAACCTCAGTAGCGTAATCATCTAAGTTAAGGAAGACGTACCTAAAGGTGGTACGAAACATCCAACTCTCTAAATAACCCCTAAAGATGAGAGGGAAAGATGAGAGAGCCATTACATTCATGAATGAGGACGCTGAAAGGGTTCACCACCCACATGATGATGCAATCGTCATCACTTTACTCATCGCAGATTATACAACTAGAAGGGTGTTGGTAGACAATGGGAGTACAGCGGACATCTTATACTATCTTGCCTTCCAACAAATAAGGCTTGGACGAGATCAACTTCGTCTAGTAAATTCGCCCTTGATAGGATTTGGAAGGATAAAAGTGCAACCCGTGGGCACTATTACATTACCTATGGTGGTAGGAGCATATCCACAACAAATTACTAAGGAAGTAAATTTCCTCATTATAGACCGTTCATCTTCATACAATGCTATCATTGGAAGACTAACCATAAACAGCTAGAAAGCGGTGAAATTCACTTACCACTTATCTATCAAATTCCCAACGAATTATGGAGTAGGGCAAGTGCAAGGAGATTAGTTAGCTGCTAGAGAATGTTACCCAGCCATGTTGGCTATGGACGAGCATGTGCAAACAATGAATATAGAGGAGAGAAGGGTTACCACGGAGCTGACTGAAGTACTGGAAGACATTCCTCTAGACGAGAATAATCCTAAAAAGTAGATGATATGTTGGTAAAGAGCTTGGACGAGGAAAAACATTTGGATGACCTTCAAGAGACCTTCGATACGCTCAGTCGATATAACATGAAGTTAAATCTAAGCAAGTGTACTTTTGGATTTTTGTCAGGGAAATTTATTGGGTTCATGATTTCACATAGGAGAATTGAAGCAAATCCTGATAAAATTCAAGTGATACTGAATATGGAGCCACCAAGAAATATCAAAGAAGTTCAATCTCTCGCTAGACAAGTTGCTGCTCTCAATAGATTCGTCTCTAAAGCTATTGATAAGTGTTTACCATTTTTTAAGGTCCTCAAGAATGCCTTCGAATGGATGGACGAGTGTCAAAAGGCCTTCCAAGACCTTAAGGCCTACCTTACAACTACCCCTCTGCTAAGCCAGTCTATACCAGGTGAAGAATTATATTTGTATTTGGCAGTGTCTCCACATGCGGTGAGCTCAACATTAATTAGAGAAGAAGGAAAGATACAGAAGCCGGTTTATTATATGAGCCGAGCGCTAAGAGGAGTAGAAGGACGATATCCTATGATGGAAAAGCTAGCCTTTGCTTTGGTCATAGCCTCTAGGAAGTTACAACATTATTTTCAAGCTCATGTCATCAATGTATTGACAGATCATTCACTCAAGAAGGCGATGAACAAGTTGGAAACCACAAGACGACTAATACAATGGGCCATAGACCTTACTGAGTTTAATGTCAGGTACCAACCAAGAAGCACTATAAAGGCTCAAGTATTAGCAGATTTCAGTGCAGAGTTCACTCCTAACCAAGGTGGGTTAGACGAGATTGATGAAGCTCAGAGGTGGGTCATCTATGTAGATGGTTCATCTACATTATATGCCAAAGGAATTGGAGTTGTACTAAAGGTTCTTCATTATTTTCTACATTATATGAAGGGAACAAGTTGAAATATGTAGCTTGTTTACAATATTAGACAACCAATAATGAAGATGAATATGAAGCTCTCCTTAAAGGATTGGAATCAGCTAAGTCCCTAGGGGCAGAGTCAGTAATCGTCCACGGAGATTCTTAGTTAATCATAAATCAAGTGAATGGAATGTGTGAAGCTAAGGAAGACTGAATGAAGAAGTATCTTAGTAAGGTGAAGCGGCTTGTCAAAAAATATAAGGAAGCCAGTTTTGTTCAAGTCCCAAGGGAGGAAAATATGGAAGCGGGTGTTTTGGCAAAGGCAACTTTGACAAGGGGGGCTATGGACGAGTATGACAAAGTCCAGTACATGCCAAGCATAGACCTTCCAAAGGTACAACAAATTGAAGGAGAAGAAAATTGGATGACTCCAATAGTAGTTTACCTCAAAGTTGGAAGGCTTCTGAAGGACAAGGATGAGGCTAGAAAGTTAAGGATCAAAGCTACTAAGTATATCCTCATAGACGAGGTATTATATAAAAGAGGCTTCTCTCAGCTCTACTTAAGGTGCTTAGCTCTAGACGAGTCAAACTACGTGTTGAGAGAGGTTTATGAAGGAGCATGTGGAAACCACTCAAGAGTAAGAGTGCTAGTCCAAAAAGCCGTCCATGCAGGTTACTACTGGCCTACTATTCAAGCATATGTTAAGGCTTATGTAAAGGTGTATGACCAATGTCAACACTTTAGAAACGTCCCTAGACAGTCGTCGGAGTATCTCACCCTGATGATGGCCCCATAGCCCTTTGCACAATAGGGACTAGATATCTTAGGTCCCTTCCAACTTGGAACCAGTCAGATGAAGTTTTTGGTAGTAAGGATCGATTACTTTACTAAATGGGTGGAAGTCGAACCCTTAGCCAAGATCACACAGCAGAATGTCAAAAACTTCTTTTAGAAGAGTATTGTATGCAGGTTCGAGGTACCTAGGATACTAGTGTCTGACAATGGACAGCAGTTTGACAACACACCTTTCAAAAACTTTTGCGAGCAATTTGAAATCAAGAATCATTATTCCTCACCTTCCCACCCGCAAGAAAATGGACAAGTAGAAGTTGCAAACAGATCCTTGTTGAAAATCATTAAGACTCGGCTTGAGAGGGCAAAGCGAGTATAGCCAAACAAGCTACTAGGTATTCTATGGGCTTACAGGACGATTATGAGGACCCCCACGGGGGAAAATCCTTTCAAACTAGCTTATGAGAGTGAAGCAGTGATACCTGCAGAAGTGCACATGGCAAACCATAAGGTGATGAAGTATCAAGATGAGGATAACGAAGCGTAACTTCGTCTCAACCTTGATCTGATACATGAGATAAGGATGGATGCGGAGCAAAGGACAACAAGGTATAAAAACCTCATGGCCAGACAATATGATGTAATGGTGAAACCCATGCATTTTAATATTTGGAACCTCATCCTAAAAAAGGTCTCTTTAGCAACCAGAAACCTAGCCCATGGAAAACTGGGACCTAATTGGGAAGGACCCTATAGGATTATTAATTGCAAGAGACAAGGATCTTATTACTTAGAAGCACTGGACGGGAGAAAGCTGGAGCACCCTTGGAATGTTGAGCATTTAAGAAGATATTACTAGTAGGATATCAATCTAGACGAGCATCACTCTGGACAAAATCATCCTAGACATTGTGGTTATCCTAGACGAGTTGACGTTATGTGTTGCTTTTCATTACTTGTGTTTGTTATTAGTATTTTATGTTGTGTTTCAATTCCCTAAAAGTGCATGTTTCTAAACTATGCACTGTCTATGTCTACAGACGAAGTCATGGACTTGTTTTGTTTGTTTGCATGTATCTTTAATTCCCTAAAGGCACCAGCTTCTAAGAATGTGCCAAGACTTGTGGATGATGTTTTGTAAGTAGTGTTTGGGTTCCCAATGTATAAGGTTGTGTGAATTTCCAATTTTCATGATGATGATTTTCTCATCAAAACTAATCCACAAGAAGGCTAAAAGCCCTGGACGAGTAAAATCTTTGGACGCGGGGATGTAATGTCTATATGCTTTCCTTAAAATAAGGATAAAGCAGAGAAATAAACTCAAGGTATATTCGTCTGACCAATGGACGAGGAAAAACCTGAAGCATATATGTCCAACTAATGGACGAGACAATACGTGCACGCAAGGATGTTAAAAAATCTATGGATAAATGTAACCAGCCAAAACAGTCTAAAATCTTTGGACGAGTAAAATTTGAAAACGTCTTGCTTAAAGATGATTTTAAACTGTCCAGCCTATGGACAAGCATTAGAACTAGCTGTCAAATCTCCAGACAAATAAAGCTGGTAAAGACAACTCCATTTATCAGACGAGTTACACTTGTGAAATTTAAAGAATGGTAAAAACGTCGAACATAAGGAAACTTAACATGGACGAGCTCAATGCCTTCATGAGTGTACGGACCACACTTAAAATAGTGTAATATGGGTGATGTAATTAAAGAAAATTCGTTCATACAATAATATGTTCAATAGTAATTAAAAAGTGATAAAAATAAACATTCATTCATAAAAATTTTAGAAAATGGTAGACAATCACCATCCAAAAAACCTTAATAGAGTAAAACCTTAAAGGCAAATGTTTGGAAGCTCGTCCTAAAAATCTTAGAAGAGAAAAATGTACGTAGATGAATTCAAATGATCCAAAACAATGAACCTTATACTTAAAAACAAAAGGCTAAAATGATAAAGTTTTACACTTTTACTGAAGAGTGTTCTCTCTAGTTTTAGACTCATTCTAAGCAGGCTGGATGGTAGCATTGTCCTCAATATTAAAATCTTCAGAACTTGTCTAAAAGAAAGAGCTTGCAACATCAAGGTGGAGTTTGATGGAGCTAAATTCAACTTCAACAAAGCGTTCTATAGTGTCCATATGGAAATATTTAAAGCCACCAATGTAGTTCATGTCCGGGAGGGTTAGTGAACTGTCTGGAAGCTCTAAACTCCTTAACACTGTCTTTTTTAGCATTTTGTAGAAGGGTGCCCAACTCGTCATTCCTTTTCTGAAGATAGTCAAGATGGGTATCCTTCTCGACGATGTCAACCTTAAGCTCCTCGAAAAGGTTTTTCAGTTCTTTGACCTCATCTTTAGCCTTGCCTGCCACTTCAGCCCAGCCCCTACAGTCGTCCTTAACCTTCTATATCCTTGTCTCAAGTTTGATTCTCTCCTGGTCCATCTCTATGGCTTGCCTGAATGCTACAATGAACTTTGACATTGCCTACACAAGTGGTTAAAATTTATGTTAGACGAGAAAAAGTGTAAACTGACAAGACGAGGTAAAAGTGAAATTACATACTTTGAAAAGGTCATGAACAACAGAATGTTCAAACTCTTTCAAGGACATGTCATAGCACACAACCATGACTTCATCAATCACAACCTTTTGAAATCTTTCCCAAGCCAAATCCTCATTTTCAACAAGGTTCATGGGAACTCTTGGAGGAGGCTGAGATGAAGCAGGAGTAGTAGCTGTGGATGGAGTAACTCCAACAGGTTCAGACGAGTCTACATCATGAATTTGAATGGACAGTTATTGGGAGGTAGAAGGGACAGTGAGACTTGGCTTGACGACCCCAGGTTTGGACGACCTATGCTTCGCCTTCTTTTCCTTTCGACGACTTGGAAGATTTTCCAAGTCAACTATCTTAGATAAATTCTTCCTTATATCCCCAACAGAAGGACAAGGCTGGGACTTTGTCTCTAGTAAGGCTTCCTCATTCACTACCACCCCTTTTCCTTTATTTTCTTTCATGGTTGTCATCACTAAAAAGAAAAATGTTAGAATTGATTAAAAGATAATATTCAAATAATTTCCTTTAAAAAAAAACTTACGTCTACAAACAGTAAGTTAGTGGGCTATAATTTTAGGAGAGGGTTCAGAACCAAGTCCCCAAGTCGCAAGACGATTAAGGGTGACTAATGAATGAAAACTCCTATCAGCATATAGACAAGCTCTCTGGACTCGCTTAAGATAGAATATGTTCAAGGACAACGTCTGACAACTTAAAAAAAAAAAAGAAAAAAAAAAAGGAAAGGGGTTAGATGATTATAAAAAAGATATAATATTGAATAGGGAAAAAAAATACCTTCTGGACAAAGGTTCTCTATCTCTTCAGTATAAGGGACAAATGGATCCCTGCCAACCTCAACAAGGTGTCCAGCCTAAAAACCATAGACGAAGAAAAACTCTGCCTTCTAGTTTATATCAGACGTTAAAAGGGACTTTATCAATCTACAGCCTTTGCCCCTATCTGTGAACTGGTAAAAACCAAGGGATTGACTAATCTCTGAGGGCTTGTAGCAATAAAGGAACTTATCCACAGTGAGAGGACGATCCCCTTCAAACACTTCCTTTCACAAAACTTGCATAGAGACAACCAACCTCTATGCATTAGGATTAAACTAACATACTCCTAAACCTAACTTAGTAAGTAACTCCCTAGTGAATGCATTGATTTGAGAGGTAACCTAAGTCCCCCTAGAAGGTAAGCTTCATAAACACCTATTCCAAGACAAGGGTTACAACACTATTCCCCTTGGACGGCTAACCTAGGGTTAAGGTTGTCTGGAATTTGATACCAACTCCTACGGGAAGAAAATCTTTTTTCATCCGTCTTGGAATGGACGCCTATAGCACAACTGTACACAGTCTCTACCTTGTCTAAATCAGTGGATGGAGGAACACTTGTCGATGTGCCAGCTTGTAACCCAGAAGCTGCCTTCGTCCTAAGTTGTTCCTAAAAAACCTCTAAAGGGACCCCAGGAATGTCAGACGTGTATTGCTCGTCCGTGGTTTCCCTCCACTACTATTGTTGCTACTCCTACTACTATCATCACTACTAGAACCACTATAACTAGTACTGTCATGATATTCGTCTATCTCATTATCAACACTATTGCTAGATGAGGACATCTCAAAGAAACTAGTGAAGGAAAGCCTAAGACAAGGAAGAAGAGAATACTTGGATCTAGACGAAGGAGGCCTAAAGACGCGAGAAGACTCCTAAATGAAGGCGTTGGATGACAAATGTCAAAAGGAGAAAATTTTGAAAATGTGAAGGGTAGGAGAGGAATTCTACTATTTATAGGCAGTGAGATTTGGCATCTAGAATAGTGCAACCAATCAGAAGACGCCATGTGGCCTTTTCCTCGAAAAATTAAATTGACGAGACAAGCTAACCAACAAGATTATGACATGTGGCGTGATCTGGAACAGTCAAATTCGACCAAGGCAATGATGACACGTGGCACAACATTTAACCACTGAAATAATGACACGCGTCTAAAGTCAACTGTACATTCAATAGTAGTCTAGACAACCATTGGACAAGGGGGCAACTGATGGGGAACTAAAAATTGAACCATCTCCAGTTCGTCCATAAGAGTCATCTAGAGCCAAAGGCTAGTCCAAAGTAAAATGGTCACCTATGGACATAAGGAGGTTGTCTATGGATGTAAGGGTTGTCCATAGAAAAAGTGTCTGGACGACCCCCCAACACATAGGAAATTTCCAAAAATGAATTTATCTACAAAAGCTTGTAATTCGGATCACGTGCTACTATCTTGAAACATGAACAAAACCCTTGTTTATCGCTACTAATACATAACTTCCAATGGCAGTTATAGGAGATAAGATTGAACATTCTAACTTATATAGTAGTTGTGGAAGTTAAGTTTGAAATTAAGTCTGAATCTTATAACTTCCATAAATATTGGGGAAGTTACCAAGACAAGTAACTACTCCAAAACCCACTATATAAGGACTCATCCACATCAAATAAAAGTAAGATTTCACTACTCCTAAATGGTTAGAATTCCTGAATCCTAGAGAAAAAACTAACTTAAGCATTGGAGGGTTCTTGGCCAGTTTATCCCGGTCTCCTCTGATCTTATGTCTTTTCCTTTTCAGGCCTTCCAAATAATCACAAGTCCACTGAAGCCCGGAGCATTCAGCTCATTGATTTTCAGTGCATCATCAGTTGTATTTTAAGGTTATAATTAATTTTGTAACTAAATTTTGTCACAAAATAATGTAGGATAATTATCTCTATTTTTTTAGAAGCAAACCACACACACAATTTTCCCTCGATTATCAAAAACAAAAATTAATGGTAAATAAAGTGGTATTCTTTGCTTTCCTTTGTAAAAGAGAAGTAGCCAACGGAGAAGTGATAGAAAAGCCCTTGCAAGTTGTAACCAAAACTCATTAACCCGTCCCTGCTTCCAACCCGTTTAAGACTACATGTTTTGACCCGACCTGTCGTTTGCCATGTGTAACGTAACGGGCTAACGGCCCCCCTTCTTATGAAGCGGCCAGTGCTTCTCACTTCCAAGTAGTAAACAACAAAAGAACTTGTCCATGAGCCTAAAATGGTCAAGCCCGGAGTTCGGAGCTCACCAGCACTCGAGGTATAACAAAATTCAAAACTTGCTCTTATTTCCTGTACTAGCTTCTATTTGCGAAATTTAGACAAACCCACTTGAGATTTGAACTGGGCTTTACTTTAATTCATCTGGGTATTCCTTCAATTTTTATGTTTGCTATCAAATTCAAGCTCTGTAAAACTATAAACTTGATTGGTACTTTTCCTTCATTTTTATTCCTTGCTATAATTTTGTAAAGGGCTCTCTGTTGTTTTGCTTCTTGAATATTTGCTTGATGTGTAGTCATGCATGTAAAAATGGTTTTTGGCATTGTTCTCCTATCTGGTTTCTGAAATCTTGAAAGATTATAGGATTTGTTGATTGTGTAATATGGTTGATAACTGCAATTTAGCAGGTTTTGTTGTCCCATGTATAAGCTGTCACTTTGAAGTGGCTTTTTTTTTTGGTGTGTGTGGAGGAATACCCTTATGCTTTCGTCAATACAGATGGCCTTAGCCTACTTGTATTAGATGCTGTAATTGAGATTCTTTTTAAGGCCTAAAACCATAGGCCTTATGATGCCAATAAAGACTTCTTAGATGTCAAGCTAAGCCCTTGAAGTTGTAGACTAAGAACCCTTATGCCATATACCAAACACATTATGTATTGGTTTTAAGGCCATAAGCTTTGTAAGTTGAAGATTCACAATGTCAGCTGTTTTAGAGGCTTACCTTGATACTATACATGGTATGTAGTCAAACATCTGAAATAGTATGTTGGATCATATGGTAAAAAGTGATCATGATGAGCCCAAAATGTGATTATGTAACAGCAGACATAACCACCAGAAGATGCATCATTTTTTTCAATATGCTTGTTTTTTTCTCACCGTGGTACAAATTTGCTAATTGACAACCCTATGTTACACCACTTTTCTTCAAGTTTGTATGAGATGTAAGTTTAATAAAGTAAGAAGCTCTATCTGAAAGGGGGGTGGGGGTTGGAGAAAGAGATGCAGATTGTAGACCATGTTGACTTCTAAATTAACTTTTCTCTTCAGGCTTCAAACCATACCGGAAATATCAATAAGAACTCTTGCACATTACAAGTGTTTTTGTGGGGCTACATTATGAGGATATGCAGGTTACAAGTTTAACTAATCATGCTATCTGAAGATTTCTAGGACAAACTCCCATGGTTTAAGGATATCAGTCATGGGATTTTATTCTCTACCTAGTTGGATCAATGAGAATGTTAGTTTTCCATGAAATCTTCTTAACAGTTCTGGCTTATGTCAGGCAGCAGCACCTGCTTTCGCCTTTTGTTCTTACATTTTGAGCATCCATAAAGGTATAATGAGATGACCCTTCATTTCTCAACTAGGAAAAAGACAAAGTTGATAGATAGGGATCACTCATGGTTTCAAAAATGGGAAAATTCATACATGAACATGTACACACTATTCAATCCCCGCTATTTATTTCTGAAAAAATTCTCCTGTATATATTTATCTAGGGAGCATGGACACAAAAAAAAAAAAAAGAAAAAAAAAAGCTTGTCCATGTTTGAACATGGACGCCTCAGACACGGCTGCCTGTGTGTCCAGTGAAAATAATAATAATAATTTTTTAAATTTTGGACACGGTCAAGACATGATGGCCAAAAAAAAAGGATCCGCTCCTGAGACCTATACTGGTTTGGTGATCCCTGACAAACTCGGATGCTTTAGCGGAATCTCTTCATCCATGGGCTTGGCTGAAACACCACCACTGAGGGCCTCTGCAATCTCTTCTCCTACTTTTTTCAGCTCTAGGAGGCCACGGTGATCCTCGACAAGCACATCAACAGTCGCATTACTGTAAGCTGCAGCATCTCACTGCTAGCTCCCCATTAGATCCATTCTCTTCCTTTTACTTCATTACTCAACTATTTTTTCTGAGTCCTAAACAAGGTTCTTTGGTACCCATTATGCAATTAGCCAAGTTAACCCAACTAACCCATTAGTCACATTTTTTTTTTTTTTTTTTTGCTGTCAAGCTGTGAATAATTTTTTAAGAGTAAGCATTTTCTTTTTAACTGAAAATTTATTAAAAAATTAAATTAAAAAAAAAAGCTTTTCAGTGAGGCCATTTAAATAGTAAATATGAAAATGTAAAAAATTTGTTAGTTTAATAATTTAATAGCTTAATAGTTTAATTATAATTTTTTAAATTATTATCACTATGTAATTGTAGCGTTAGTGGCCTAATAGTTGCATTTATTATTACTATTTTTAGTTGAATTGTTTGTAGGTTATTTGTACTCTTGGTTTATACTTTAAACATCATTAATGGTTATCGATGCACTTTGTTATCTATTATTCTTTAAATTAATTTTAGATATGTTTTTTAAAAATGTTGATGGTTATTACTCATTTCTAGAAACTGAAATAAACATAAAATATGCGTTGAAAATATACCTAAAAGTATATATTTATTAATTAATTGATATGTCCCCGCTGTATTGTCCTAATTTTTAAAGAATTTCTGTGTCCCGTGTTATGTCCGTGGTCATGGTTCTTAGATATTGGTAGACCATAACCATTATTTGTGCATCCCACCATTTTGGGGATGGTGATTGGTGACACAGATTTCTTAGCAGTGTTTGAAATAGTTGTAGCCTTTTCATTTAGATTATATATATACCTGATCAGTTGAGCTCTCTGTGGATGGTGTAGCAATGACTGAGAATGAAATTTCTTGGTGTTTTGAAGGCTTTTGAATGATATAGGTTAAATTCACTGTCATACAATATTTTTGAAATTACATTTTGGACATATATCACACAACTGCAGACTATTGAGTTTTAATGTTACAAAAAAGGAGCAATTTGTTTACTATTTCAGAAAAGAAAAAGGGTTGGTGACATGCAAAATGTTCTACAGTATCCATTAGTAAAGTAAGAGCAGCTATATATATATATATATATATATATTTGATGTCCTGTAATATTCAACACATAATGGGAAACTTAGATACAAGCAATGGATTCTGTTGATAATAGAACAGCTGCAACAACCTACTGAAGCTGCTTATTTACTTCTATTTTGCAACATGCTTTTGTTCATATTTTGCTTTATTCCAATTGAATGGCTATCTGTTTTGTTGCAGTGTGGTCATGATGGGTCAAGTTACCTGAAATATCCTATGACTATTGACCTCCTGTTCTTCTCTTCTGGCTTCTGTACTCCTCACTCAAAGGTCAAGTGACCTCAAATATCCAATGACGGAGGGTGATCCCCATCCTGGAGCAATTATAGGTTGCGTGCCATTTCAAAGTTTTAATCCTTCTATTGATGTGAGTAGAAAGGTCAAGATACCTGAAATAGCCTATGACTATTCACCTCCTGTTCTTCTCCTTTGGCCTCTGTTCTCCTCACGCAAAGGTCAAGTAACCTCAAATATCCAATGACTATTCACCTCCCGTGCTTCTCCTTTAGCTTTTGTTCTCATCATGCAATGTCATGTGGTGGTAGAACCTGAATGAAGCAGCAGCAAAGCCAGCGTCTGCCACTTCTTCTGGTAGTCAAAGTGGAATATCTTTGAGGTGGGTTGACTTCTCAAATTATTTAATGATATTGACTTTTGTTATTCGTACAAATATGTCACTAAAGTTTAGAAACTTTGCATAAAAGATGATATTTTTCTCCAATTGGGTTGAGCAAATTGTTACAACACTCTGTTATTGCATGCTGCGTTTCTGCTGCTATCAATGTTGCTGATTCAGTCCAATAATTTGAATATTGAAACTGTAGTGCCACTAAAAATGGAAAAACAAGAATCCTTAGATGGGATGGAAGGCATAATGCTTTGTTGAGTGAAGTTCAGATTGTTTGGTCATTTCATAAAATAAGTGAGTGAATCAATGGATCAAATTAGCAGACATCCTTTAGTTCTGAAAAAATTGAATTAATATAGATTACTTGCTCTTGTTTTCATTGGAGTGAAAATTGTGCCAATTTACTGTACCCAGTTTGCATCATTTATATAATTTTCTCCCCCTCAGAAGGGTTGGATGGTTATACTTTTGGAATGTATTTAGTCTGCGTACTTTTTCTGAGTTCAGTAAAATTTCATATGAAGTTCATTTCACAGGTCTGAAGATATTTGAGGGTGTACATCTTGTATTACCCATTTTAATTGGTTTACAGAAAGTAGTTTCTTACAAAGTTTATTCTAGTTTTGAAGCTTTCTAGGGAGATCTTGGTGCTGACTATCTTCCATATTGACTTATTATATAGATATATTTGTCAATAGTACATAAAATTTGAATAAATCCATGCAGTCAAATAGATCATGAGAGATCTGAAATAAGATTTAGACTATGCGCTTGCACACATGCCTAGTGAAAAATGTATTCCAAAATATTCTTATTTGCAATGTTGATACATCTGATATTTTTTCCTTCTATTTGAATTTTACAGAGAAAATGGATCATTAATGGATGAAGCAGGGTGCTCGAACACTGATAAATTGAGTTTTGATGCTAATGGGGCCTTAAAAGAAAAGAAAAAAAGTATGAAGTGATATCTGAAACATAATACCCAAATATATCACCAAAAAATGTTCTAAGGCAATCAACAATCATCATCAAGTAAATGAGTAATGGTAAAGGATCTTTCAAGAATCGAAGAGGTGAAAAGCTGGAATGGAATGTTCTTAGACTGCCAAGTCAAAGCAATAGATGATGAATATATTAGTTATTCAAGTTCACCATTGTTTGAGTTTCTTTTTTATTTGCTTCCCAAAATTGAATTTATCTCTTTTATTAATGATATTTTCTTAACTAGTCATTAATTCTAGAAGGTGGAATTCAGCTCTTGCTTCTTTCAAGCCTTTCAGAATTTAGTGTGTAGGCTTTAGGGCAATATAACATCTCCACTAATGACTACAGTTGAATATTCAGATATAGATAAACTATAAAACTGTACTAGTTTTTTTTCGTTACAAATGTAGTATTGAATAGCACCTTAACCACCTCCAACATATTTGATGGGCATTCTATCTGGTTTTGCGTTATTCATAATTTTCTATTAACCACGCAAATAGCCTGCTGTTTTGTTGCTATGAATGAGGTCATTTTAAAGCTTCTGCACCTTTTTTGTTTTTCTTTTACCTTAAAGAAATCCTGAGGTAAATGCTCATAGTTTACAGAAGATTTGCCACTCCTCTCCTCCTGCATCAATGAATAAATCAATACTGTTTTCAGTCTACCTTTTGCATAGTATCTTGCCGCTTTAATTTTGTTCACGTTGTTTAGAACAAGTGAGGGAAAGAGATTCGAACTCAAGTTTTCTTCATCAGACAGTGCTACTTAATAATAAGACTCTTTGCATTAGAAGAATCAGACAGTGCTACTTAATAATAAGACTTTTTGCATTATTTATTGTGTTCTGGTATTATTAGTACATGGCATAGCTTGCATTGAGAAATAATTTACTTGAAGCATTTTGTGTCGTATTAGAATGAAAGAATGAAAAGTCTAGATGACAATAGTACAATACTATAGATTAACATGGGTTGCTCATTTATCATCGTCCCCCACCCCTACCTAATAGGTAAAAAGGACTTTAAGATTCCTGATGCCATTTTGATGTAGCTTGCTGCTCAGATTATCACACCCGTTGTCTCAAGTCTTAAACAGTGGAACATGTGCTACCCGGAAAAGAAAAAAAGGACAAATTGTTGAGTATGCCTTGGAGGCTTGAATCCATGAAGGGGGTTACCTTATGGCTATGAACAATATTGCAATTGAATTCATGAACTCAACAAAAAGGAAATATTGATTGCAATACAATAATTCGTTGTTATATTGTCTGGGATAGCAACAAACCAAGCATCAGTACTTGAACATCCAGAGCAATTAGTGACCATGCCAAAAGACAACAAAAAAAAAAACATAGGAATAGCAATACTATACAAAACTTCTAAGCATGTTTTTTTTTTAATTGATGGGAACTTCTAGGCAGGTTCCCAACAAGAAAGAGCATAGATAATACGCCCCTTCCATCCTTGTAGCAACCACTGACCATCCACGTCCACAACAAAATCCTTATGAAATTCTGACTTCACTGCTTTCTTCACTTTCTGCACGAGTTCCTGGTCTAATGGGACCTGCCTGAACCCAGCCCTCAAGTTCCGGACCTGCCACTGCTTGTAGGTCTCTGGCCTTTCAATCCTTTCCAAACCTTCACACGCTACGACATTCATGGCTTCCTTTCCAACTACCTCTTTCTCATACCGCAACCTCTCAGGATCTTCAAGAGGCAAGTTGACATCAAACATGTCAAACAAAGAAGAGAAGTGGTACAATGCCTCCCTGAATCGCGTGACAAAGAAGGGTGCATTGTATGTTCCATTAACGACCCCATGCATGAATAAATCTGGATTGATTTTCTTGATCAGCTTTAGGACAGTGTCCCTTGGATTATTCATTGCTACTGTTTCATCAGGAATGTTCTTTAACCGGAATAAACAGTTAACAACTGTTAGTTCATCCCTATCAATTTTGAGATCCTCCAATTTAATAGTTTCCCATTTCTGTGCTATCACATTGTACTCAAATGGGACATTGAATCTCTTGCAATAATTTTCCAAGCGACGCCCTGTCTCCTCAACTCTTTCTGTAGGCCGAAAGCCTGATTGGGGAAGCTCAATTCCCGTTATCCGAAGCTTAGGAGCTCCGCCAGGCCTTTCAGAGAGACGTTGGATGAGGCAAGGCCATTGAAAACCATAGAGAATGCCAAAATCAATAATATGAAGCCTTGGTGCTTTCTGTGCTAGTTTCATAGTTGTTCTATTAGCAAAGAAATTTGACATCCTTTTGAAAGGGCATGCGGTAATGTATACCTTATAAGCTTTCAAGATATCAATAGCAGATGTCCCATTACTCACAATGGGATGCATTGACACCCTGGTGCCAGCCAAGCGTGCTTCAAGGGCCTCAGCAAAGTAATGGGCTAATCTCTGGTTTCCATCTCCGAACTGAGAACAGTGCTGCCTTATTTGCTTGAGTAATTCATTTGCGGTTCTTTGGTCACTGCTTGACACAGCTTGTGCACATTGAGTTAGCAGACCCCAAAAGTCTACTATTTCTCCACCTTTGTTACCTTGCTTTTTCGAACGTGTTGGTTTTCCATTAGATCCTCCTGAATCCCCGTTCTGCTGCAACTTTTTGCTTGCTCCGTTTCCTGAAGAGTCACGAAGAGCACATGATTTCGAATCGCGGATTCCACCGGGACAAAGCAATACTTCATCATACATCTCTAGTGACTCAGAATCTCCTGCATAATTCACTGAGTGTTTGTTGCTCCTTCCTTCTTCTAGATCGTCAGAATCCTCACGCTGATGATTTTTCCTTCTACTTGACCCATTTGGTGAGGTGTGCCTCCTATTCATGTCTGCGTTTTCCGCAGCATCTGTGGTTTGCTTTGGAGACACTGATGGGCTGCTCTCCAAATCAATGATTTCATGATTTCCGTGTGGATGGGACTCAACTGGCTGTCTTTCACTGAATGAATCCGGTAGCAGAAAGGCGTATCCTGAAGAGTCAATAGCAGAAGATTGCATAGAAAAGGATTTGGATTCACCCTGATCATAAATCCAATTGGATTCAACCAGATTGTCAGCACTAGTAATAGTATAGCTGTTGCCGCTATCAACACTGCTGCTCCCATCAAAATAACCATCTGGGCTCTCAATGCTTTGATCAAAACAAGGATATAATTGATCAGTGGATGAAGGATATTTCTGACCAAGGACTTCATAGAATGACTTTTCAGCAGCCTGGAGGGCCAGACAATCCTGCAACATGCAGGGTTTAGCCTCCAAGTTTTCTTCCATAAGAATCTCGTTTATGTACTTGAGAATAATGGTATTGGGAATTTCACCACTATCTGCTGGATCTCCCTCCAGGCTGGTGCCAGTTGAAGATGGACTTGAATCGTCACCAGGATCCTGAAGTGGATTAGTTGGAAGGAAAGGCTCTTGGAAGAATTCATGGTTGACTTTAAATCTGTTTGCAAGATCTTGTTTTGAACGTAGTGTAGCTGAGCCATGGTTGAATGAATTCATATTCATGAATTCAGGACCTTGAAGTTCTTCAAGAAGGGTATCCATAAAAGAATTTGACTTCAAAGAAATCAAGTGAAATATCAAATAAAAGAATTTGACTTCAAAGAAATCTAAGTGAAATATCAAAGTCCCTGAAACCTGTGGCTAATAAAGAAGCTTGAAAGATAAGAGAAACTATACAAGTCTGTGGCAGTAGCAGAATTGCAAGACAAATTGAGATGGACTTTCAGAGGGGGGAAAAGAAAAAACAAAACAAAGAAGAATATCTTGAAGTTGACGATACAAGTTAAAAAAGAAGTAGAGGAGTCCCTAGGAGATATCAGATATCAGTGTAGTGAAACAAAGAGTATCTGAAAAGAGGTGGAAGATGATGAGGCGCTATATAGAGCTATGATCATGATAGTAGTGGTACTGAACCTTCTGGGAAGCACACATAAAGTGAGACAAAGCAAGCCGCCAGCCCTTTTTAGCAGAAATCTTTTTAGTGTGTTGGAGCAAAGAGGAACAATGTTGGATTGAGATGAGGTGCAATGTTGCACATGCAATTAGTACGGATGGCTGAGAATTAAAGTAGTAAAAAACAATTTTAAATTTTAATCATTAAATATAAAAAATTATAAAATTATAAAAAAATTATAATAGTAAATAATAATTATGAGGGACTTGGGTGAATTGCACGGTGTAATTGCATTTAGCAATTGGACCGGAACCCAATCCAACAATGTTAATGTACTCTGAACGTATCAGATGAAGATTGTGTGTTTTGATTCTTGATCAACAATTCATTTGACCAAAGTCCAATGTGAACGCAGGGTTTATTAGATATTTTTATTTGAATGAGTGATGTATGTGTTTGGCCCATTCACGGGCCACTGATTAAAGTCAAAATAAATAAATAAAAGAAAAAAAGATTGTAATGAAGTAGATAAATAAAGCTAAAAACCTTGATTATCTGGTATAGTTACAATTAAGAGCATCCTTAGTAGCTTATTTAAATTTTTATAATATTTGAAAAGTAAACAGTGATATTTATTTTTTATTCACTTACTTTTTTAAATATACTTTGTAATAGATTTTTTATCATTTTCTCAATCTCATTTAAATATTATTTTTTTATATTTATTCTTTATTCTTTTTTTAATAACTACACATTTTCTAATATTTTTTATTCAATAACTGATTATTATAATAGCTAAAAACATTTAAAGTGTGAACAATAAACGCTACAGTATTCTCTACTTGTAGAGAAGCATTGTAGCAATTCTAATGTAAAAAATAGAGATGAAAAAGCTGTTGGAGTGAGTTTTTAAGGTATTTTTTCTCTAAAATTGGCTTTAAAAAACCCATTGAAGATGCTCTAATGTCTTTATCTAATCAATTCTATCTAAAATCTTTGAAATTTTTTTTAATATATATGTATATATATATATATATATATATATATATATATATATATATTTCCTATTGTACTTCTTCGAGTAATAGGATTACATGTAATAAAATATTGTTTACTTCAAATGTAATAATAAGTTTTGTTAGTTTTTTTTTTAATTTTTCTAATTTTTAATGATTATGACTCACTTTTATGTAATATATATATATATATATATATATATATATATATCATTTTAAATTATGATATGATGATTAATAAAATATTGTTTAGGCCAGATCTAATAGTAAGTTTTGTTAGTTACATGACAACATCAGTTTTTTTTTTTTTTTAATTTCTCTAATTTTTAATGATTATGACTCACTTTTATGTAATAGGGATATATATATATATATATATATATATATATATATATAATTTTAAATTACAATACTACGATTAAATTAAAATATTATTTATGTTAGACCTAATAATAAGTTTTGTTAGTTACACGCTAACATCAGCTTTTTTTAAAAAAAAAAAAAATTTCCCTAATTTTTAGTTCCCATCATTGTGAAAGAAACTAATAAAATTTACCCATAATAATACAAATTGTTTCTCATTTACTTGTAACTCATCATATGGAACAAGCTCATTTGGTATTATTTTTCTAATAATATTGTTTGTATTTTTTGAATGAAAAAATATATAAAAAATATATATAATATTATTTAAAATTATTGTTTACACAATTATAACATACATTCCAACTCTTCCAAAAAGAAGATCCTTTAATATTTTAATGCTTTACTATTTATTATTTCACATTCTTTTAAGATTTAGTGTTCCAATACTGCCACTAGCTAGGGTGGGACTTATCTCCCATCACACACACACACACACAACACAAAAAAGAAAAAGAAAAAAGAGAGGGGTGGGATTTATCTGAGCTCCGCATCTGGTGGTAATAACGGCAAATTTGTGTTCCTCGGCTTTTTAAATAAGCCTCCATCATTCTTCACCTAGTATCATTTGACTAATCTCCAAATGACATCAACTTTGACTACAAACTTTAAATACCTTTGCCTTTGATTTCTTGGAGCGCCCTCTCAATCTATTTAGCTTATCGCCCAAGTCTTTATGTCTCTCTCCCACTCTCTCTATTTTGTTTTGGGCTTTGACTAACTAGACCATGAAATTCATTGGTTGAGACAAACAAGGATTATCCACATCCTAACTATATTTTTAAATCAAAGGAAAATTTCAACAAGAACAAGAAAGAAAAGAAAAACTTTGTGCTGAACCACTTTAGACCAAAGTTATGCACACATGATTGATGTCCAAATTCATGTATAACTTAAATTTTGAATCAATCCCAAATTATTTTAAGGTCTCAATTGAAGTCTCTCTTTATTTCTTGGTATAGACTCTAGAACCTGCACCTTGGAGCTTTAAAAAAATTTTAAAAAAAAAAGAGATAATTATGATGTATTCATTTGCTAAAAGCCTCTAAATCAAAGAGAAAAAAGCTTAAAAACTGTTGTCTTCTTGTGTGTAGTGGGTGGCTGCTGGACTAGTCTAATTAATATTGGATTTTTATGTCTCCTATAATTCAGATGCATCCCCTCTAGCATGGCTCTTTAAGCTGGACTAAATTTTTTATTCTTATTTTCTATAATATATACCTTGGACTAACTTGACTTTTAAGACCCTCTGGAATTTTATATAAGCAGCTAGCCCTGCCAGTAAAAATCATTATGTCAATTACTTTTATGTAGGCCCTTATCATCACTATCTATCTCAAAGGCAAACTTTAATTTCATGTCATAATTCATTAAAATATTCTGACAGTAGTACAGTTTCGTTTCAGGTTTCATGTTCTCTGTGCATGCGGAGACTCGGTCGAATGCTACTCCTGCTCTCCATGTACGTTGAAAGGGCACTACCATTTTTAATAATTTATTAAAATGGTAAAGTAATTATTCCAATAACATCATTTTTATATTAGTAGTTAAAACTTAAAAGACAAAAATTGTAAAAAAAAATATATATATATTCTCCAATAAGATTTGAGGTTGAGGGCTGCGATAGCTACTCATTTCTATGACTCAAACTTTTGGTATCTGGCTTTTCAAGCGTTTGTTTGCAGGTGAAATAAGGTTGGTAGTAAACTTTGAAGTGAAAATGAGGGGAAATTTATTTTTTGTAGTGTGTTTGGTTGGTTGAAAATGAAGGGAAATAAATTATGACTCAAGTTTTTTTTTTTTTTTTTCTAAACCCATAAAAAGGTTTTCTCTTTAAAATAGAGAAAAAACTAAAAGAAGAAATTGCATACTATTTTTGAACAAAAATGTCTATGTGCAGTTTCACATGGCTTGTTCACTTTGCTATTATGTACTCTCTTTTTTTTCTTTTCTTTTTTATTGGGCAGGCATGTCCAATGCTTATATTCTTTTCTTTTTTTTCTTTTGCTTTCTTTTGTGTGTTTTTTTTTATATGTAATTTTTTACATGATTTTTATTTTTAAATAAATTTAGGTGATTGATTTTTTTTTTTTTTTTGGTTGTTTATCACTTTTTTGGTTTTAATTGAGTATCATTTTTTAACAAGGGTATATACGTAAATTTATATAAACTCGCTTTTTTTTACCACTTCACTTTTCCACTTCCAATCAAACTAAAAGAAAAGAAATTAAAAATTATTCTATCCTTCCCTTTTTCTATCCTCTTACTATTTTTTATCCTCCTAACTTTTCACATCTCCAATCAAAATGGATCATAAGGCCAATGTATAACCATGCCAGCCATTACACTAGAAAAGAAAAAAGAAAAAAGAAAAAAGAAAAAGAGATGACTTGAATCCAGTTAAACAGTGTGTGCAATTGAGGCCACAAGGTTTTCCCTGAAACAAGCAATAGATTTGAAATAAGATTAAGCTTAGCTTGTTTATCAAAACTAAGGAATTCAAAAATGATATTCCCTTAGATTTTTTTTAAATAAAAAAATACATAAAATGAGTAATATAATTATTGAATTGTATGTGCACCGATACATTCATAGTCATTATAATTAACTTGAAAAATTTTGAGCCAACTCCAATTTGCGTTCACGTACATATCATCACATTTGTATAATTGTATCGAGAGCTTTGTTTTTCTTGATGATGTTATATGAGAAGTATCACAATTATCTGTATTACATACGTCAGAATTGAATGCATGAATTTCGACATTGACTGCAACTCTTCAAGACGCTGAATTTTTTTGTTACATCAGCTAAGCAAGCAAAAAAGGCATCAGCAATGATTATGCCAACATGAATGTGATACAAATAAGAAACTGGAAAAAGAAGGGGCCTATAGGACCTCATGAAATCCACCATTTCTAACTACTCATAACTCATAAGCAGCTTCAACTTTTAATCCTGAGTAGGTTTCCAACAGGAGAGAGCATGGATAATTCTCCCCTTCCATCCCTGAAGCATCCACTGACCATCCTTGTCAATCACAAAATTTTTATTGAAATCTAACTTTACCCTTCTCTTCGCTTCATTGAAGAGCTCTAGATTTAGTGGAAGCTGCCTGAACCCGGCCCTCAGATTTCGAGCTTGCCACTGCTTGTATGTCTCTGGCCTTTCAGCCCTCTCTAAGCCCTCACATGCTATGACATTCATAGCATCCCTTCCAAGTACCGCTTTCTCAAAAGACATCCTATATTGGTCCTCGCGAGGTACAGTGGCGTCAAACATATCAAACAATGAAGAGAAGTGGTAGAGTGCCTCTTTGAATCTTGAAAGAAAGAAGGGAGTATTATATGACCCATTAACAACCCCATGAATGAAAATCTCTGGATTGATTCTCTTGATTAATTTCAAAACAATATCTCTAGGACTGTTCATTGCCACCATTTCATCAGGTATGTTCTTTAACCGGAACATACAGTTTACAACAATTAATCCATCCCTGTCAATTTTAAGATCCTCCAATCGAATAGTTTCCCATTTCTTTGCAACGACATTGTACTCAAATGGGACATTAAATCTCTTGCAGTAATTTTCTAAACGACGGCCTGTCTCTTCAACCCTTTCTGCAGGCCTAAAGCCTGGTTGAGGAAACTCAATTCCCGTTATATGAAGCTTAGGAGGTCCACCAGGTCTAACAGAGAGGCGTTGGATAAGGCAGGGCCATTGGAAACCATAGAGAATGCCAAAATCAATAATGTGAAGCCTTTTTGCTTTCTCTGCTACTTTCAGTATTGTTCTGTTAGCATAGAAATTTGACATTCCCTTAAATGGGGATGCTGAAATATATACCTGGTAACCTTTCAAGATTTCAGCAGTTGAATACTCATTACTTGCAACAGGCATATACAATGGAGTCTGGTTAGCCAAGCGTGCCTCAAGGGCATTAGCAAAGTAATAAGCCATCCTTTCGGTTCCATCACCGTAGGGAGAAGAGTGCTGCCGAATCTGCTTAAGTAGCTCAGTTGTAGTCATTTGGTCATTACCTGCTACGGATTGAGCACATTGAGTTAGCAGAGTAGATAAATCTACTATTTCCTTGTTAACATGTTTCCTCGAACGTGTTGTTTTACCAGTAGATCCTTTTGATCGCCCATTTTTCTCTGTCTTCTCATTTCCTCCATTTTGTGATGCTGCTGCTTCATGAGGAGCACGTGATACAGCATTAACAGTAGGCTGACAAAGCAATACCTTATCAAACATCTCTGTTGGCTCAGGCTCTTCAACATAAACTGCTGGATGCTTGTTTCTCCTCCCTTCTTCTGTATAATCATTATCCCTGTCTTGATGATTCTTTTGTCCCCTTGACCCATTGAGTGTGTCCCCATTCTTTGGTACCTTAGGTACTACCTCCCCAATTGTCTCCTTTGGCTCTGGAGGCACTGGTTGGTTGCTCTCCCAATCAAAAAACGCATTGCTACCACTTGGAAGTCCTTGCTTGATCTGCTTAACCGACTTTATGTCACTAAACAAACGTGGTACTAGAGGGGAGTTTTCACTAGTGTCAAATGGAGAAGGTATATGATCAGAAGATTTTAATTTACTTTGATCATGGTTAAAATTGAACTCAAACGAGTGTTTGACAGCAGTATAGCTACCAGTGCTTACAATACTGTTACTCTGTTCAAAATTATCATCTGGGCTCTCAGCATTTTGATTGAAACAAGGATGGGGCTGCATGGGTGAGGAGGGATAGTTTTGACCAAGGGCATCATAGAAGGATTTTTCAGCAGCCTGAAGGGCTAAACAATCCTGCAACATGCAAGGCTTACCCTCCAGGTCTTCTTCCAGAAGTATCTCAGTTATGTACTTGAGAACAACAGAATTGGAAAAGCTACTGTTCTCAGATGAATCTCCATCCAAGCTTGAGCCTGAACTAGATGGGCTCGATACACTTGGAGGGTGTAGATTGGTTGGAAGATTGAAAGGTGGATTAGCAAATTCATGATTGTCTTTAAACCCTTTTACAAGATTCTGATTAGACATTACTGAAGTTGAAGCATGGTGAAACTTAAATTCATTTATTGAACGAGAAAGACCTTGAAGAAGTGCATCCATGTATAAGGACCACTTATCAACAGGAACCAATGAAGAAATCTAACAGCAATTGAAACCTATGGCTAGGAAGCAAAATGATAGTATTAGGCTCAAATGAACAATTAAAACAAACCCAGAAACAGGAGTTCAAGACTTCAAAGATAAAGGTACAATAACATTAAAGTAGACATCACCATGAGAACAAAAGAACAAATCAAATAATAAATAATGAAGCTAGAAAGAGATGGACTTGGTGGTTACCTTAAAGAAATGGACATATCATATAAACTTAATATAATATAAATATGCATTCCTGTTTCAGAAAAGATGTTGTAGGGTCAAAGGGTCATCTTGATAGTACTGAACCGTCTGGGAATTAGTCTTTTATAGTTTTATTACATGTGGTATAAACTCAGCCGCCAGCTTGTTCTAATCTTCAGCTAATGCCAATCACTCTCAAACTCCCGTGTCTAAAATTAACTCTGTTGCAGCCGAAAAATGAAGCTAAATGCGTGGGGTAATTTACAAGTGGCGAAAGTAAAAGCTACTTCATCCACATGTCGTTGACCAAACGGTACTCCCCGAAATGTGAATGCAATGAAATATTACATGCGTGTCCAATCATGTTTCTATCATCGGGCACCAATAAAGACTATAAAGTTGACGAAAAATCTTAACCCAAAAAAAAAAAAAAAAAAAAAAAAAAAAAAAAGAAGAAGAAGAAGAAGGAAGAAGAAGAAAGAGTGAAATATTACTCTCAAGAGAGTATGATTGTAAAAACATTATTAGTGATTAGTTACAACTTAAAAGTAATTTTTTTTGCATTAACGAACTTTAGCTACAAGCCTACAACCATGTGTTTGCATAATTCTTAGTTTATATTGTACTAGTAATATAAACTTATTTAATTATAAGTGTGTATTTAGTTTCAACTTAAAAAGTCAGTTTATTTTACTATTTAATATTTTTTTTTTTTTTAAAAAAAAACTTATTTTTACTTTTATATATGAACCCGCGGTACTTTTTGGCACTATTCATAGGTTTCGTGATACTATTTCAACTAATTTTTTCTTTTATTTAAAGTATTTTTAGCAAAACTTTTTTAGGCGAAAAACTCATTTTAGTCCCTACATTTTCACGCGATTCCCACTTTGGTCCCTAATTTTTTTTTTCTATCAATTTTAGTCCCTATTTTGGAAAATGCCTCTCGTTTTCGTCCCTGACGTTATATTAGAAACGGAAATTGCACAGCTGGCAAACGGCACAGTGCTAAAAGTTGACGTGGCCATTAAAATAATAATAAAAAATGCCACATCAGCATTTAAATTAAAAAAATTAATTTATTAATTTTAACTAAATAAAAAAAATTAAAAACAGAAATTTTAAAAAAAGAAACCAAACCTTGAGATCAAACTGTGTCTTGAACAAGAAAAAATAAGAACCCAGTTCCAAATCTAAGAAAAAAGAAAGAAAAAAACACCCACAAAAAACACAAACTCAAAAAGCAAAAAACATAATCATTTATGAACAATCGGAGCAAGAGAGATCGAAAATCGCTGATGAACAATTAGAGCAAGAGGAAGAGAACCAATTCTAAACAAGAAGAAGGAGAGGAAAGCACGGAAGAGAGTGTTGGAGATGAAGAATACTCCACCGTCGTTGTCGATGACAACAACTTTTTTTAATTTCTTGGTTTGTGTTCTGGGTTTGCTTTTGTTTCCTAGAAAATAAAACTTGGAAATCCCAATTCAAATGAGCCAAACAGAATCACATCAACCTTAACAAACAATTGGGTTTTGTTCTCTTAAGCCTTAAAAGAAAACCAAAAAAAAAAAAAAAAAATCAATAAAGCTTCAATTTTTAATGCATACCCACAATTTATCATCACCCAAAGATAGCAAAAAACACATAGAATTCAAATTCCAAACACGAATCAATGAAATGAAACCAAAACAAAAAAAAGAGATTGAAGAATTGGAAGCGACCCAAGATTAACGGCCTGTGAGAGGACCTGTCGAATCTGAAGGGATTTGATGGAGTCCATTGTCTCACCAATCCAACCCATTCTCCCAGTCTTTCTACAAAAATCTAAGCAAACCCACGTTTTTAATTTCTGGGTTTATGAGTGAGTCAATGAGAGAGAGAGAGAGAATGAAGAAGACAGGGAAGAGCTACGACAAGCCCAATGGTATATTAAACGAGAGAAAAGATAGGAAATCAGGGACGGGCATGAGTGGATCGCCGAAGAAGAGGGGTCACGGAGGCAAGTTCACCTGGGTTGGTGATGGCTACTCTCAACCTGAGATTGGGTTCGAATCTGGAGGAGTTTTTTATGCCAAGGACCCCAACTTTGAAGACCCAGATGAGTCCTTCACTGTCTGATTATGATAATCAAGTGTTTGTCTGTCTTTTTTTTTTTTTTTTTAACTAGATCATGAGACTTATGAGATGTAAATATTTCGTTTGAATAAAAATATTTCCAGCTATTTTGTACCAAAAAAAAAAATTCTGGGTTTGTGTTGTTTGATCTAAGATGGTATTCTTGTTGTTCTTATTCAAGACACATTTAGATCTCAATTTATGTGATTTTTTATTTTTATTTCTGTTTTTAATTTTTTTTTATTTAGTTAAAATTAAGAAATTTTTTTTTTTTTTAATTTAAATGCTGACGTGGTATTTTTTATTATTATTTTAATAGTCACGTCAGCTTTTAGCACTGTGCCGTTTGTCAGTTGTGTAATTTTCGTCTCTAATGTAACGTAGAGATGAAAATGAGAGGCATTTTCTAGAATAGGACTAAAATCAGTGAAAAAAAAAAGTTAGAGACAAAAATAAAGATCACATAAAAATATAAAACCTAAAATGTGTTTTTCGCCACTTTTTATTTTTAACAAAATACACTAATCTTAAATAAGCCTTAAATATAATATTGTACACGTGTTTATAATGTAAACTTGTAAAAGTCATATATCTAATCATGTTAGACGGTTGAAAGTTTGGGCTGTACAACCTTAAATTTAGCAGCTGGTATTTGTATTTCTTTGTGACGGTCAGGACTGCTTTTTCTCTTGAAGCTCCTGGATCAAGACTTTGTTTTTATTTTTGGTTTCCTAATAAAATTCTCTGTCGGCATGGTTTATCTTTACAGAGAGAATTAGCGATATCTTTGCTTTTCTAAGAGCATTCCTGTCGGGGTTACAAAATTATGCTACACCTCACAAAATTTACTTTATTATTTTATCATATCATTTTATAATATATCATTCATCATATATTCTATTTTTTATTTTAAACATTAAAATAATATATACAACACATTAAATAATATATTAACTCAAAGTCTAGTCATTATACAAACATAACACAGTGGCACTTGCCACTAACCAAGAACCAAGAACTACCGCTACAACCATTGCCACAACCAAAAGCTTCGTCCACCACCCAAAATACAACTCAAAACAAACACAACCAAATACACAACAAACCGATTACTAAACCACCACCAATGGCAAATCAACCGCCACAAATTACAACCACAATCACCAGATTCTCCAACAAATTCCAAATCCAAAAACCTCAACAAAAAAGAAAGAAAAAAAAAAAACTCAAAATCTTCAACAAAACAGAGAATAAAACTCAACCCACTACAGTCACAAACACGACCGGCCCAAAACTCAACCAACCACCACCATAACCACAACACCACCACCGACCCAAAACCCTAACCCAACTGATCAATCAATGACCAAACTCAACCAACAATTGACCCAAAACCCCAGCCCAACCGACCTAAAACCTTGGCCCACAACCTACATAACGCTGATCCAAAACGCCGACTTAAAACCCACACATCGGAACCCATCCCAAATCTCACACTCACAACCCGATTAAGAGAGATCTGAAGGTCAGCGATGAGGGCTGTGGAGGTCGGCAACAAGTTGTGGGAAATTCGGCGGCAAGTTGTGGAAAATTCGGCGACGAGATCGACCGCAAGAGTTGTGGAGGACAATGCAGCTTCAAACAAATATGGCTCTAGTCTGGGTTTGGTCGAAGTAGGAAGCAAAGATCTTGAGAGAGAGAGAGAGAGATATCCCAGAGTGAATAAACAAATGATAAAAAAAATTGCAACATGCTATAGTGAGGTTTCATTTATGGAACCGCACTGTAACGTGTTGCAAAAAATTTTGAGATTTGGAACATCTCATGAAGTATGAATATTGGTGTTTGGTGTGCCAAATGCCAAATTTGGCATTTGACACACCTGATGAGATGCTCTAATAAATAATGCCATGAATATTTTAAAATATTATTAAAAATATATCACTGACATATTTGAAAAGGATCATTCAAATATTGAATGTACATAATATATATATATATATATATATATATATATATATATATATAAAATGTAAAAATTTATGAAAAATCCAAACAAAAGAAAGATTTTGGAATATATTGAGTGAACATATGTCATTTAGAATTGGCTTATTCTTTGACAAAACGCACTTTACTTGTAATTGAATAGATCTAAGATGGTTTAAGTCTTCAAGAAACATGTTGTTCAAATCAAGAGTTAAAGCCATGCAATTTTTTCCAAGAAACAAGTGAAGAAGTGCTGTATCTTAAAGCTCGACAGTTAGCTCGACAGTTAGCTCGACAAATTACATCTATCAAGGTTTAAAAATTAGTTTTAGCCTAATACTCAAAAGTTGCTCGACAGATAACCTTTCTATCGAGATTTACAAAAATTCGTTTTTCATGCATATCCATATGTATGTGTTTAGACTTTCTTTTCTCACAACCATAGACATATATAAGGATTATTTTAAGGGCCGTTATAAGGTTATTGCACTTGTTGTTGCAAGCATATTGTGATCGGAGACAATTTGCCCTAGCTCATCTTTCTCTTGAAGAAGTTTCTGCGTTTGTACGTCGTAAGGTTGTGTAACCAAGGAGCTTCTTGATCTTTATCGTGTTGATGAACTGAAAAATTTTGCAGCCAACATCCTTCTTAAGTTGGTGGTTAGTCACGTACTTGGATCCGTGCATCAATTGATTACTGTTTAGTCACGCACTAGGAGCTGTGCATTGAAAATGTGAAATTGTCACTACAGAACAAGTCCAATTGGGTATTGGGATAAGGGTTCAACTGTAGGTTGGTATAAGGTACTGGGATTCCTTTACTTGTAACCGTTTGTTGTGATAATAGTGGATTCTCGAGAGTGGTGACTTTAAAATCACTTGGTAGGGTTTTTGCCTTTGAGGTTTTTTCCATTCGTAAACAAATCGCCGTGTTAACTTTATTTTCTATTACATTTAACTTAGTTAGTGATTTTTTTGTGCTACCACGCGTATTGCTTGTTAATTGAATTACTTAATTAACTTGGCTAATTAATTGGTTAATTTATCACAAGGGGTTAATACATTTTTGGCCTATCAAGTGGTATCAAAATAGGCACACTCTAAGTAGGGTTAATCTTTGTTGTGTGATATATTGACCCCTGTTGTCAAGGATAGAGGACAATTCTTAATTATATATTCTTTATTTAATGACACTAACTGTGCATACTGGAAAGTACGCATGAGAGATTTCTTGCAGTCATTAGATGAAAAAGTGTGGCAAGCTGTGGAGATAGGCTGAACTAAGCCTAAAGAAGCTCCGGCTGATTGGGATGATGCAAAGATCAAAGTGGCTAATTTCAACAGAAGGGCATTGAATCCTTTGTTCAGTGCGGTCATGAATGAGGAGTTCAAAAAAATGTCTTCTACTGAAACTGCAAAGGAAGTATGGACTATCCTCTAAACAACCTATGAAGGAACTAAGACTGTCAAGGATTCAAAGTTTTAGAGGCTTACCACAAGCTTTAAAGAGATTAAGATGGAGGAGGATGAGTCGTTCGATGAGTTCTATGCCAAACTCAAGGACATAGTGAATTCAACCTTTAATCTTAGGAAAATCATTCTCGAATCCAAGATTGTTAGAAAGGTGCTCAAATCTCTACTTGAGAGATTTCATGCCAAGATCACTACCATTAAGGAATCAAAGGACATAGACAAAATTCCTTTGACAGAGTTGCTTGGCAATTTGCAGACCTATGAGTTAGGTTTGACAAGGATTGGGAAATCGAGTAAGGGAAAGAGCATGGCACTAATGGCCAAGAGCAGCGACACAGATGAGTCTTCTGACGATGAAGATTCTAAAATGAAATCCTACACCACAAGGCAGTTCAAAAAGTTTATGAAGAATGCCAATGCTAAAAGATTTGAGAAGGACCGAAAGCAATCCAGTTCTTCATAATTCAAGAGCCAAGATAAAGAGAAGAAGGATGCTAGGGATGGCAGTCGGTACATTGTTCCCTTAGGACTAAAGTGCTTTGGGTGTCAAGGCTTTGGACACATGAAACAAGAGTGCCTAACATATCTCAAGACCATTGGGAAAAGTAAGGCCCTTGCTGCTACCTTGAGTGACACCGAGCCTGAGGATAATTTGAATAATGAGGATGATAGAATCCTGAATGCCTTCACTACCACTATAAATCCTATTGAAGGGATTTTTGAAGAAGTGGATGAATAAGAGGACTTGGTGGAGTCTAAATTTGAGAAGATGGATGAACAAGATGACATCCATACAACCTATTGTTTAGAAATTTAGACTCCGGTTGATATAATTAACAAGTTTTAAACTCAAGTTGTTAATTAGATTTATTATGCATAAAACTTATTAAAACAAACAAACATCAATACCATGTCACAAATAATGTAGTGGAAAAATAAATAAGACAAGATGTGATGACCTAAGAAAACCAATGAAACCAACCAGTTTCACAGTAAAAAACCTAGGGGAAACCTTCCCGAAAAGCAATCCACTATAATAAAAAGAAGTTTCAGATCTAATATAAAACCTTTGTCCCTAGACTCTACAATCCCCGTAGATGAACTTACAGCAGAAACCTTCTACCGCTTCAGAACCTCTGAACTCTTCAATATATGAACACCACCCTTTGATGTACGGATCCCAGTACGTGACTAACTCCTTTGCACGAATCTCAATATGTGACTCACTCACCTACTTGAGGAAGAAAAATGTTGGCTGCGAAGTTCTTCTCTTCATCAAAAATAAAGATCAAGAAGCACTTGGTTACAAAATCCTAAGGCGTAAAGACGCGGTAGCTTCTTTTAGAGAGAATAAGGTTTCAGTCACCTTTTGCATATATTCTCCTTGTATTCTCTTGTGTGACGGCCTCTAAAATAAGCATTATATATGTCTAGGGTTGTGAGAAAAGAAACCCTATATAAATACATAAACATGGGCCGAAAATCATATTTGGAAATTCTAATTTCCATAACCTCGATAGGTAGTATCTGTCGAGCCTCATTACACCTCGATAGATAGCTGTCTGTTGAGCAACTGTCAAACTTTAATGAATCAGCACTTCTTTACTTGTTTCTTGGACAAATTTGCATGGCTTCAATACTAGACTTGAACTCTTGTTCTTTGAAGTACTAAACTCATCCTAAATCTACCCAAATACAAGTAAAGTGCATTTTGTCAAAGGATTAGCCAACTACATAAAATATGTCCTTAAAAATCTCCCCCTTTAGCAATCCGTGATAAAACCACAGCAAACAAATGAACATATGAGAAGAATCATAAATCACTCAACTTATACTCACTTGTTGAATACAATAAGATCTATTCTAACGTAAACTCTTGAAAAACTTTGCAAAAAGAGAATTCATGACAAGTAGACTTTGACAACCTGTATTTCTGAAACACTTTATACAAAACACATTAAGGCATCTTTGTGTGAAACAGAAATAATAGATTGCATACAATAAAGAAACATGTGTACAAGGATAGAAAAGAAACAACATATTTAGAGATAGGTGAAGAAAACATACATCATATATATATATATATATATATATATATATATATCAAGGATAATCACAATGTATGTAAATATAGTCACAAGACCGGTGTTCAAGAAAAAGAAGCTAAAAGTAGCTCCTACAACAACAAGGAGGTAAACACTCCCCCTAACAAGATGAAACACATCTCCCCTTTACAAGGGCATGTATTTCTCCCCCTAACTTGTAGAATTTTTTTTTTTAAAAAAAAAAAAACCACAATTTCTCCACATTTTCTCCCCCATTTTGTCACGATGGACAAAGGGTACAAGAAGCTAGAAAGCTTCACCTGAAGAACATAAAGATGATTAAGGATGATCAAGGGGGCACAAAGAATCCATAAAAATACGTGAATGTAATGAAACAAGATGCTATAGATGACAAGGACAAAGAAATATGCAAAACATGTGGAAAAAAATGCATGCAAGAGAATCTCGATGGATTGAGAGGTGTCGAGAAGCTATCAAGCATACCTTGATGGATCGAATAGTTATTAGGAAGCTATCGAGAGGACAGAAACTTTCTTGATCGATTCACCTAGCTATCGAGAGGTGTCGAGATTGCGATAAAAAATTAACTGAAGATCTTGACAGATAAACTAGGTATCGAGAGGTGTCGAGAAGGTGTTAAGATTGCTTAAAAATAGTTTTTCAAGAAGGGAAAAACACAGACATGAATGCAATCAAACAAGCAACTCAATCAACGATCCAAACAATATTTTAAGCTCTCAAAATCATCTCTTAACGAAAATGTTGAACACATAGATCCCAAAAACACACACACCACACACACACACACACACACAAGTCTAACCAATCTTATATTTCAAAAACAAGCTAAGACAGCTTAGTTAGCATACATTAACACATGTAAACCTTGTAGTGGCCAAATCACATTGTACCTGCACATGTATCAAGAATAGCAAAGAATATTGTGTGTTATGTGTGAAAAATATCGCAAGATTGCACAATTGTCTATATGTTATGACGATCTGAGATATGAGAAAATCACTTTAATTCACCCACAATCATAACTGTTTGATGGGAACTATCACCTTCAAGGTACATCCTATAACTCTCACATCTCCTTGAAAATACGCTTGCAATCATATGTAAAGCATTTTCTTCTTTTTGCTTTTATTTTCTTTGCATATTTTATTTTATTAAGAAAACCTTGCATGGGTATATAAAAAGAGAGAAAAGAAATAACCAATTATGTTAAGTTTTTTGACATTGCACTTTTGCTATGCCGAAGCATACAGATGTCATTAACATTGCACTTTTGCTATGTCAAAGCATATAGATGTCATGTTATGATTGGCAGGTAACAGTGGTGAGATGGTTATTTATGCATTTCTCTAGGATTTTCTAGTTCTTCTCGTCAAAAATAGTGATTCGAGTGTTAAGTACAAGAGATCACTTAACCTTACTCATCACAAATAAAGAGCCACAAAGCTCACTTGCTTAGTTGTACATAAAGATGCTCATCTAAACTACAAATGATACAAAATTTAGAGAACTCTGTTTCAAAGGACATTTTAAATTTCACAAGAACCAATGTACACAAACACACACTGTTTTTGTATTTTTTTTATTTTTCCATTTTTTTTTTAATTTTGAAAACAAAACAAAATAAAAACTAAAAAACCAAAAAAAAATAGACAAACAACATGAAAGCATGAAAGAAAGATGCAAATTCATGAAGACATGACCGAAAGGTGCAAACGCATGTAAGTATGATTCCAAAAACAGATAAGAAATCAAGCAAAGAGAGTCCTACTTTAGATAGAAAAAATTAAAGTAGAGGACAAACAGAAAAGACAATTAAGTCTTAGACTCCTTTCTTACTCACACAACACAAGTCTTTGGCCGTGAAGATAAAAAGGTATATGTCCTAGTATGTCTACTAAAGGACATGGAAGAATTGAAATTCTCTTGAAATTGAGTAAAAAAGCTCAAAACTTTTAATAGCTTTCCAAACAAAGGTGTAGGTCCTTGAAAGGAAACCTGTGACCGTCTGAACACTTGCTTTTGAGGATACAACTTAAAGCAATTAGGACCAATGTGTTCAGAAACACCACAATGATGACAAACATAAGGTCTAACAAAGGATTTAGAATTAGCCAAAATGGTTTTGGATTTCATACCTTTATTACCTTTCTTAAATTGGGGTACAATGACAGTCCTTGATCAAGAACCCGTGGAAAAGGAGTGACTAGAGGAGACAACATATCCTAAGCCAGTCTTATCAGAACTAGGCTTTTGAGTACTCAATACCTCATCAAACTTTGCACTAGACATTGTCTCTATTTGAGTTCTAGCTTGACTAAGCTCAACCTCAAGATTCTTGACATTTTCTTCTAATGAGGTGTTCTCAATCTCTTCCTATATACCTTTAAGAGCCAAATTTTTACTCTTTCCACCTTTTCCCTTTGAGCCTAATCCCATCTCATAGATTTGAAGGTTCCTTACAAGCTCAGTCAAAGGAATTTGATCAATGTCATTTGCTTCTTCAATGACAGTAATCTTGGCATGGAATCTTTCAGGTAGGGACCTAAGGATCTTTCTAACAATTTTGGATTCAGTAATAGATTCTCCAAGATTGAGAGCAGAATTCACAATATCCTTGAATTTAGCATAGAACTGATCGAAGCTCTCATCCTCCTCCATCCTTATTTCTTCAAAATTACAAGTGAGTCTTTGAAGCTTCACAGTCTTCACTGCCTTGGAACCTTCATAGGTGGTCTCAAGAATGGTCCATGCTTCCTTGGCAACTTCTGTGGATGATATATTCTTGAATTCCTCATTGGTCACCCTACAAAATAAAGCATTCAAAGCCCTACTATTGAAATTGGCCACTATGATTGTTGCATCATCCCAATCCACCGGCACTTCATTTGGCTTAATCCAGCCAACTTCAACAGCTTGCCATACCTGTTCATCTAAAACTTGCAAAAAAACTTTCATACGAACTTTTTCAGTATGCATAATTAGTGTCATCAAATAAAGGAGGAATCAAAAGAGATTGTCCATGATCCATGACAACGGGGGTCAAGGATCACACTCAGGAAATTAATCCAATTAGAGTGTTCTGCTCTGATACCACTTGTTGGGAAATTTAGACCCCGGTTGATAGAATTAACAAGTTTTAAACCTAACCTTCCCGAAAAGTAATCCATTATAATAAAGAGAAGTTTCAGATCTAATACAAAACCTTTGTCCCTAGACTCTACAATTCTCGTAGATGAACTTACAGCAGAAACCTTCTACCGCTTCAGAATCTCTAAACTCTTCAATATATGAACGCCACCCTTTAATGCACGGATCTCAGTACGTGACTAACTCCTTTGCATAAATCCTAGTACTTGACTCACTCACTCACCAACTTGAGGAAGAAGAATGTTAGCTACAAAGTTCTTCACTTCATCAACAATGAAGATCAAGAAGCACTTGGTTACAAAACCCTAAGGCGAAAAGATGCAGTAGCTTCTTTTAAAGAGAATAAAGCTTCAGTCACCTTTTGCATATATTCTCCTTGTATTCTCTTGTGTGATGGCCTCTAAAATAAGCCGTATATATGTCTAGGGTTGTGAGAAAAGAAACCCTACACAAATACACAAACATGGGCCGAAAATCAAATCTAGAAATTCTAATTTCCGTAACCTCAATAGATAGTATCTATCAAGCTTTATTAAACCTCGATAGATAGCTATCTGTTGAGCAGCTATCGAGCTTTAATGAATCAACACTTCTTCACTTGTTTCTTGGACAGATTTGCATGGCTTCAATACTAGACTTGAACTCTTGTTCTTTAAAGTACTAAATCCATCCTAGATCTACTCAAATACAAGTAAAGTGTATTTTGTCAAAAAGATTAGCCAACTACATAAAATATGTCCTTAACACCTATGCTAAATTGTACAAGGTCTCCTAAAAGCATGAGAAATTGTATAGGTTGACCACTAAGAAACTCAGTGATATGGAGCTTGAACGAGAAGAAATCTCTACGAAGTTTGATGAAGCAAATCAGACCATTGGAGCACTGAGATTTAAGAACAATTTCTTGACTGAGAAGATCAAGAAGCTTGAAACGGAGCTATTTCAAGTCAAAGCACAGTTGAGGAGGAATTTAAGTACAAAGCTTAATGAGATGCTTAGCCTTCAGAAATCTGCTTCTGATCGAACTGGTTTGGGGTATGATTTCTCTTCTCTTAATATTGCTTCTTCCAGTACTACAATGTTTTTTTCTCCTGTTAATAATATTGAATTTGAGAATAATGATGTAAAAACTGCTATAGCTAGTGAGAATATAGACAAGGGTAAATCTATCTTAGGAACACCCCCTAAACTTGATAAGAAAGAAACTAAAAACCCTAGGGCTAAGAAGGGTAATATCCAAAAGTCTAAACAGAAGAAACAACATCTCTATCATCACTTTGGAGCGATTGGACATACTCGACCAAATTGCTATAAGTGGCTAGCCACTCAACAAAGCAACAATATGATCTTATCTAGAAACCATAATAAGTTTCCATCCTCTTTTGCTCCTCTTGGAGATTTACTTAAAGCCATCATGTTCCTTTCGAACTTGAACAGTTTTAATTCTTCGTCCTCACCGCCGAATCAAGGTTTTTCTAAATAGAAAGGTTCTTTCAAGGTGTGGAAGGAAAAAGAGTCTAAGTGATTTAATCACTTTTCTCTCTCCCTCTCTTTTTGATTATGCATTACTTGTGTGTTTTGCTTTCTTGTTTTGATTCATTCTAGTTTTATGCTTTGCTTTGTTTAACATGTTTTTGTTTGTTTATTTTCAGTTTTGCTTTATTTTTTTATATATATAAAATAAAAAAAATTGAAAAATCAGAAAAATACAAAAATAATGTGTGTTTTGTGTACATTGGTACTTGTGTACCTTGGACGGCCATTGAAACAAAGTTTTCTAAACTTTATATCTTTTGTAGCTTAGATGGACATCTCTATGCACAACTAAGCAAGTGATGAGTAAGATTAAGTAATTTTTTGTAGTTAACACTCGTATCACTCTTTTTTACGGGAATGCCTGGAAAATCCTAAGTGAAAGACATAAATAACCATCTTATTACTGTTGTTTGCCAATCATGAAATGACATATGTATGCTTCGGTATAGCAAAAGTGCAATGTCAATGACATCAGTGTGCTTCAGCGTAGCAGTTATGATTATGTGTGAGTTAAATTGATTTTCTCATATCTCAAATCGTCATAACATGTAGACACTTATGCAATCTTGTGATGTTTTTCACACACAACACGCAATATTCTTTACTACTTTTGATACATGTACAATATGATTTAGCCGTTACAAGGAATACATGTGTTAATGTATACTCACTAAACTGTCTTGACTTGTTTTTGAAATATAAAATTGGTTAGGCTTGTTTAGTGTGTGTGTGTGTGTGTGTGTGTTTAAGATCTTAATGCTTTTCATTTTTCTTGTTGAAAGATGTTTTTGAGAGCTTAGAATGTTGATTGGATCCTTGGTTGAGTAGCACGCTTGATTGCATTCATTTTTGTGTTTTTCTCTTCTTTGAAAAGCTTTTTTTGCTCATCTCAATTGCTTCTCGATACCTTTGGACAGCTAAGCTATCTATCAAGCCTCTTGATCTTTCTTTCTCAACAGAAGTTAACGCAATCTCAATCCATCAAAGTTTTTGAGAATTTGTCTCAATAGCTTCTAAATAGATTCTCCATCTATCGAGAAAGTTTCTGTCTTCTTAATAGATACTTGATAGCTTATTGATCCATCAAGGTCACTTTACTGTGGACAGCTCTCGATAGCACCTCGAGAGCTTCATCTGTTGAGATTTAGTGCTTGATAGCTTCTCGACACATCTCGATCCATCGAGCTTCGTGTTTTCTATATATACCTTAGCATGAATTTTTCTCTCATTTTCTCCGATCTCTCTTGATAGAATTTGACCCTTCACCTCCCTAAACACTTTTTGATAGGCCAAAAATGTATTGACTCTTGTGATGGATTAAGTTGATTAATTAGCCAAGTTTATTAATTAATCAAATTAACATGCAAATGCGTGGTAGCACAAAGAAATCACTAATAAACTAAAGTGCAGTGAAAAAATAAATTGACACAGTGATTTGTTTACGAATGGGAAAAACCTTCAAGGCAAAAACTCCACCGGGTGATTTTAAGGTCACCACTCCCAAAAATTCACTATTATCACAATAAGCAATTACAAGTAAAAGAATCTCAGTACCTTATACCAACCTACAGTTAAACCCTTACTCCAATACCCACTTGGACTTGTTCTGTAGTGACAATCTCTCATTTTCAATGCACGGCTCCCAATACGTGACTAACCAATTGTGCGGATCCTAGTACGCGACTTCAATCATCAACTTGAGAAAGATGTTGGCTGCAAAGTTTTTCAATTCATCCTCACAATGAAGATCGAGAAGATGTTTGGTTACAAAACCTTATGGTGCAAAGACATAATAGCTTCTTCAAAAAGAGATAAACTAGGGCAAACTTTGTCTTCGGTCACAAATTGCTTGAACATATTTTCCTCAATGCTCGTGCAATTTGTGCTTACTTTGACTGCCCTTAAAATAATCTTTTTACGTGTCTAGGGTTTTGAGAAAAGAAGGCCCAAAGACATGTCCATGGATTAGAATTAAAACAGTACTGAAAAACTGTTTTTCTTAAACCTTGACAACTAGAGGTGTCAAGGGCTGTCGAGCAGCTGTCCAGCCACGGGGCCAGAACAACTTCTTAAAGCTCGATAGATACAGCTGTCAAGCTTTGATGAAGAGCACTTCTTAACTTGTTTCTTGAACAGTCTTGCATAACTTTAACACTTAATCTTGAAACCTTATTTTTTGAAGTATCAAAAACATCCTAGATCTACCCAATTACAAGTACAGTGCGTTTTATCAAAAGATTAGTCAATTACATAACAAAATGACATATGTTCTTAACAAGTGAACCACATATGTCCTAACACTTTGCTTGTCAAAACACCTTATGCTCAACCTTTGCGGTACCTGAATATGGTGATGACATTTATTTTACATCTCTTATCTCTCTATAATTCTATTATTGAGTCTCATGCTTGATTTTTGCTGTCCCTCCTTGAGAGGCTTACCATAAACTTTCACTCTCACTTCATACTCTCCCTTATAGATGTTTATAAGGATACGACGACCTGTGATAAGCTTATTTTTCCCTTCTGCTATCACGCGGATTCTTCACCATGCGTTTGTCTCTTATCTCGAGTTTGATCACTTTCCCGTCATGTGTGCCATTGATGCGGCGACCGTTAGACGAAGTGAGGCCTAGCTTCGACTGAAGTAGCCATGGACGGAGATGGCGACTCCTCCAGCTTCTTTTGCTCCATCTTCATTCACCCCTTCTTTTTCTGCGGGTGGTGTGACCCTTAAGGCGGTCATGGCGTAGCTTTTGCACATGGATGCTCACCTTGATACACTCACTACTAAGATGTATCAAGTGAAAACCTATGTTGGTCGTATTGCATGATGACAGGCTCACCTTGGTGGCTTCGTCGAGTATCCCTTTCCTTTTCTAGAGGCTTTTGAGGATGAGGACAATGGTGGTGACCCTAATGGTTATGTTAATGAAGATGAGGCTTCTAGCTCTTCCAGTGACGATGAGATTACTGCTTCTCAGTGACTTACCCTTTGTCATTCGTGACAAAAACGGGAAGTAGTTTTGGGTATGAGAGTAGTCATATACTTAGGGGGGGAGTTAGTATAGGAGATTTTTTTATTAGGAGGAGTGTTTTTGTTTATGAGAGATGTAGTGAGGAACTTTTGCATCTTTTCTTTTCTTTCTATTTTAGATACATTGTTCTTACATTGTGATAAAAAAACCTTGTACTCTTATTGTTATATATATAGAGGTTGTTATTACATTCTTTCACCTATCTATTCATGTGTTGTTTCTTTTCTCCTTTTATGCACATGTTTCTTATTGCTTATATGCAATCTTTTAATTTCATTTCACACTAAGATGCTGTGATGAGTTTTGTTTAAAGTATTTCAAAAATACAATTTGTCAAAGTTTTTCATGCCATGAACTCTCTTCTTGCTAAATTTTTCAAGAATTTGTGTTAGGATAGATTTTATTGTATTCAACAAGTGAGTATGAGTTGAGTGGTTTATACCTTCTCTCATATTTCATTTGTTTATTGTGGTTTTGTCACAGATTGCCAAAGGGGGAGATTTTTAGGATATATGTGAATCATGTTAAGAACATATGTCATTTAGAATTGGCGTATCCTTTGACAAAACGCACTTTACTTGTAATTGGATAGATCTAGAATGATTTAAGTTTTCAAGAAACATATTGTTCAAGTCAAGAGTTAAAATCATGCAATTCTATTAAAAAAAAAAAAGTAAAGAAGTGTTGTATTTTAAATCTCGATAGATGCAATCTGTCGAGTTTTAAAATGTAATTTTAGCCCGATACTTGACAACTACTTGACAGATAACCTATCCATCGAGATTTATGAAAATCAGTTTTCCAAATTTGATTTCACGCATATCCATGTGTATGTGTTTAGGCTTTCTTTTCTCACAACCCAAGACATATATAAGGATTATTTTAGGGCATTCATAAGGTTGTTACACTTGTTGTTGCAAGCATATTGTGATTGGAGACAATTTGCCCTAATTCATATTTCTCTTGAAGTAGCTGCTGCATTTGTACGCTGTAGGATTTTGTAACCAAGGAGTTTCTTGATCTTCATCATGTTGATGAACTGAAGAACTTTGCAGCCAACATCCTTCTCAAGTTGGTGGTTAGTCATGTACTTGGATCCGTGCATTGAAAATGAGACATTGTCACTACAGAACAAGTTCAATTAGGTACTGGGGGTAAGGGTTCAATTGTAGGTTGGTATAAGATACTGAGATTCTTTTACTTGTAACCGCTTGTAGTGATAATAGTGGATTTTCGGGAATGGTGACCTTATAATCACCCTATTGAGTTTTTGCCTTGGATGTTTTCCCCATTTGTAAACAAACTTTATTTTCTGCTACATTTAACTTAGTTGGTAATTTGTTTGTGCTACCACGCGTATTGCATCTTAATTGAATTAATTAATTAACTTGGCTAATTAATTGGTTAATATATCACAAGGGGTCAATACATTCTTGGCCTCATCATATTTGAATCACCTAGCTATATATAAAAAATGACAATTTGATAAAAAATCTATCAAAAAATTGGAATATATTGAGTGATATATATATATATATATATATAATATATATATATATATATATATATATTGAATTTACTTTTATCTATAAAAGAAATGACAAAAATCAAAATATGAAAATAATGCAAATAATTTTCAGTCATCACATAAAAAGAAATTAGTGATAAAAAATAAAACTTTTCCATTGACATGATATATACTAAGTTTTTGGCATTTATATGATTCATATCTTTTCACATGGAGATGTGGGTCTCAAATTTGCGAGGTATACCCTTATATAAGAGGATATTACTAATGTGGGATGCGAAAGCGTCAAGAAGCAGAACACGTCTACCTCTAGGAAACAAGAAACAAAGCATGTTTGCTTCTAAAAATAATCTTGAATCCACGTGGGTTCCTTGAATCCACTAGGAGAAAGGGTCTAGAATCCACTAGAAAATAGAAAGACAAAATTTGGATTTTATTGATTAAATAATTGTTAAAAAAAACGTGTACATGCTTAGGGTCCTATTTAAGGGTTTCGTAAAACTTAACAGACAAGAAAATATGTTCTAAAATAACTCCCAATTGATACCTAACCATAACAAGAACCAAATTTGACCTAAAAAGCATTAAAACAACTAAAAATGAGGAAATTAATTTCCTAAACCTAAAAAAACGAAAATTACATAAAAATACCAAAACTAAAAAATTACATAAATTAATTTGAAGATTTTGTCCTACATCAGATCCCTCCTTGAAACAGACTCATCCTCGAGTTGATGGTTGAAATATGAAATCCTCCATGCCAAGAGAACAATACTTTGAATACTTCATCTTCTTCATATTCTTACCAAACTTGAAAGTCATCAATTGGGCAACTAGAACTTCTTGTCCCTTGATCTTCATGCAATTGAAAATATTCACCAAATAAGAGTCAATGATCAAATCAAATCTTTCCATCCCAGTAAAATCAATATACTTTGTTTTAGTGCCTCCCACCAAAATAATAGGAGCTTGAACATTGCAATCATCTAACTTGACTTCATTGAGATCATTGTCAAATTCTTCTATAATTTCTTTTTTAATGGTCTCTACTATCTCAATCTCAAGATCTTTCTCTATAATAGGGTCTTCATTAATCTCCTCCACAATCTTGATTTTAGGTTCTTCTTCTATAATAAGGCCTTCATTAATTTTCTTTAAAATCTCTATATTTTCTTCTTTGACTTCTACATATTCTTTAAGAAAATTATTTTCTTCAACATGTATTCCTTTAATGGTGGAATATATGGCTCTTCAAAATAATTTAAATATGAACTTCTTGTCCAATAATAATCTTGTATTGTATACAACAAGATTTCTTCACAATCCAAAAGATAAAATTTGATAGCAAGCATCTTTTTCATCCTTGGCCATGAACAAATCTTATTTTTACTTTGTTGGATTCTATCAGATTGTAGTTGTTTCCACCAATGTAAGGCATACTCACTAAGTTTATACAAAGCAAGTCCAAATTTTCTCTCATAATGAATATTCTCAAAGTCAAATAAATCCTCTAGATCAAGTAACCAATCAAGAAAATCTTCTTTATAAAATTAACCATTAAAACTTGCAATTGTTTTATAAGAATATATGAAATTTGCTTACCAATAGGTTAATCATGAGATATGTCTCCACAACAATTATCCCTATTGTTTCCATGCTCCAACAATGGTATCCTAGCAAAGATATTTGTGAATGCTAGTTGTATGTCACGTAATACTTGCAAAGTTTTCTGTCACCAAAATTGCTACCATCTCATACGTTAGTTACCATACCAGGATAAGTCAAGGCTCTAATTCCAACTGATGCGGATGCGCAAGCGTCAAGAGGCAGAACATGTCTATCTCTTGTAAACAAGAAACAAAACAAATTTGCTTCTAAAAATAATCTCGAATCCATGAGGGTTTCTTGAATCCACAAGGAGAAAGGTCTGGAACTCACCAGAAAATAAAAAGACAAAAGTTTGAATTTTAATGTTTGAATAATTGTTAAACAATGTATATAGACTTGGGGACCTATTTAAGGGCTTTGTAAAATTTGATAGACAATAAATATATTCTTAAATCCTAATTGATACCTTATTGGAACCAAGTTTGACCTAAAAAGTATTAAAAGCACCTAAAAATAAGGAAATAAATGCCCTAAACCTAAAATAACGAAAATTACATAAAAATACCAAAAATAAAAATTACATAAATTAATTTGAAGATTCTATCCTACATCAATTACACTAATCATAAATAGATCCATCCCAGGAAAGAAAGAGACAAAATACTAGTGATAAAAAAAAAATTCTGGTAAATCCTATATATATATATATATATATATATATATATATATTATATATATATATATATATATAAACCTTTTATGGCAATTATGATTTTTTCTTTTATACGGTAATATTCACATCATTTTAAGGAAAATTATTGTGTACTATCAGAGTACCATAAATGCGTACTCCTTCCTCTCACATGAATGGTGGGTCTCACTTATTAAATTTATGGTAGAACCCACCATTCATGTGAGAGGAGGGAGTATGCATTTATAGTACTCCAGGAATACCTAATAATTTTTCTCATTTTAATTTGTTTATCTTCATTATTGTTTTTATCGGTTTCCTTTCATTAGTTTCATGAATATATTCCCTATTAGTCTTCATCATTCATAATCACTAAAGTGACAAATTACGAGTTCCCCTAATTGAAAGGGAAGATTTGCTGTCCCATTATCTATTTCCACTACAATTTTTTTTTTTTTTTTTGGTGGCTGAATATGCATTTGCACTACAGTTCTAAGATATTATGATATTTCCTATACTATATAAACCTTCTTGTTGATAAAATGGTGCCAAGTTCAAAGTTTGACTAGTAAGAAATTTGTACTACATAATAATTTTTTTTAAGTGATGAAGTTTAAGCTACAAAATGAAAAAATAGGAATGATTCCAACTAATAACTTTGGCTTCATAAAACATGATCTTAAACCGATTCTCTTAACCTTTTTTTATTTAATTTTTATGGATTATCTTAACCTTAGTTATATACTACATTATTTCGCCCATTTCTGTTTAGTACAAAATTGAATGGAGTAGCATACCAACATTTTTTAAAAATTAAATAAAATTAATCAACAAATGACAAAAACTTCAAAGTAAAAATAAAAAGAGCACCCCATACAACTAGTATATCCACTTTTGGATCCGGATTTAGAATAAAATGTATAGTAATATTTGTTTACAGCCTCCAAAACCGGAAAATAGCCTCCAATGATAATATGTTATTGACAAAATGGATGGCTGCTGGCCAGCATTAGCGATCAAAAAGCACAACACTAAAGTGTATAAAACGATACTAATCAATCGACTTTATTTTGATGTCAACTAAAAGTTATCCTTTGTGTTGGAGGTGGATTATGATGGACAAGATTCATCCCATCTAGGTTGAATCTTTTCCTTCTTATCTCTTTCTTGAGCCTTAAATCATATATGATAATATATCAAAGTCAAATCACCATCGCAATATAAACTGAATTTAAATTAGTTTAAATTAGCTTTTAATTATAGTATAGTTTACGTCAAATGTTCATTTTAATTTTCTTAGGTGACAAGTGAGTAAAGTGACTCATTCATAATACTTAACCTAAAAGCTAAGGTGATCATTTTAATAGAAATAAAGTTAATGAGAATCTTAATGTTCAATGTCATTACTGTCACAAGTATTACTTGGGTGATCCTAAGCAAGGCACAAGCCATTTGCATGGTCATCTAGTGAGATGTTCACGGCTGAAGTTTAACGATATAGGGGATACGCGACAGTAAGTGTTACTTAAATAACAAAAAAAGATGGATGGAAAGATGAGTTTAAATCCATACCATTTTGATCAAGTTAAAGTGAGGAGTGCAATCTTGCTCGCATTGTCATCCTACATGAATACCCACTTTCAATGGTTGAGCACATTGGGTTTAGAGAATTTGTGATTTCTCTTCAACCCATGTTTAAAGTTGTTTCAAGAAATACTTTAAAGAGTAACATTCTTAACCTTTATGATAATGAGAGAGAGAAGACTTTGAAGATGATGGACAAGAATGAAAGTAGAATATCAATCACAACTGATATGTGAACTTTAAGTAACAAAAAGAGAGGTTTATGGTTATTATTGCTCATTTTATTGATCAAACTTAGACCTGGCAAAGCCAGGTTTTAAGGTAATTCTTTGTTACTATTTGTTTTGTAGTATGAATATATGATTTATTAAGCCATATGAATTGTACCATATGTCATTGATTATAGTGTTTTTTGAGTTATGTTAGAATTAATCCTATTAATTTTATAGGTTTGTCTACGTTCCTTTTCCACACAAAAGATGTTCTTGCTGATGTCTTAATAGATTTTTTTTTTTAATGGAAGATTGATAGGAAGTTCTTCACAGTAACCGCTGATAATTGTAGTACTAATGATATAATGATAAAACTTTTCTTGAACAAGCATGACATTAGTTCTCTTATGTTGTGTGGGCCTATGTTGTAGGGCTGTCTAGTGACTTGGTATATCTGACCTGCCTGACCATACACACCCGACCCGAAGGTCCATGAGCGAATTCGAATGCATGTCTGGGTCGATCATGGGTCTTGTTTTAAAAAAAATCTGTTTATGTGGTTTGGGTTTTGGATTACACAATAAAAAATCCAAATAACCCGACCCGACCGAATATTTGGTAAAATAATATCATAAAGCATACAAGTCTGGCAGTCTTCCACTCACATGATATTAGTCACAATGTCACACCATGTACTTTGCTTTGGTTATTGAGTTGAGTAACATATAGTGGAGGAGAACCAATTTGATGAGTATTTTTGGGCACAACTTTCCAATGTCAAATCCAGCCATTAAAACCAATTCAAGATTTTAAATTCAATGGTGAGGATTAAAGTCTACAATCCAGCCATCTAATTACTCTAGCCATTTGATACTTTGAGTCTTTGACAGTTTGAATACTTTAGAGTCTTAGACAGCCCTAGCACAGAGACATCTTATCAATTATTTAAAGCAATTACAAATCAACGGTCAAAATTAAATCTAATATTACAATCCAACAATCACTCTACATACTATTTTTTTTTTTGAGAAATAATAAAATTTATTAGATTTCTCACTGACCAAATCTCTGAAGCCTGAATTGACTATCAGAAAATAAAATAAAAAAATAAGCCTGATTAGTGATCACCAAAAAGTCTCACACGCTATCTCTCTCTCTCTCTCTAAACCAACAGCTTCAAAGTATGAAGTTCACTGTTCACCGAATCAATTTAATGATCAACGGTCTGAATCTCAAATCAAGTTCAGTCTTCACCGAATCACTAGTTCACCTAATCACCAAATCAAGTTCAATTCTCACTCTTTCAGTCTCAGCCTCATAGTCTCATACGCTCTCTCTCTCTCTCTCTCTCTCTCTCTCTCTCAGTCTCTCTAATCTTTATCTCTAGTCTGAGTCTCAACCTTAAATCTCTCAGAGCTCAAACACAGACGCCCTCTCCCTCTTTGTCTCTGTAATCTCTTCATCAATTCCATACGAAATCTTCATCAATCTTCACTCTTTAAAGGCTTTGATCTTTTGTCTTCTCACCAATGAACAAACCACACTCTCAAACTCTCAGTTCTCACTTCGCCTTTCTCTACTCCAAGGTCTAAACCCTAGTTTCTCACTACAAGTTCTTCATACCTAGCCCCCGCCGCCACCGTCACCACCAGCACTCACGCCTCTCCTTGCCACCGATCATATGGGTCGAACCTAGGGTATGTGTTCTCCTTTTCTCATATCTCTTTTTTTCAGTCTCCCATTGATTATATATGTTATGAAAATCTACTGTTAAAATCAAATAACCCCAAAGTTTAATAATTTGAAACCCTAAATAGAAATAGTTGAAACCTTAACCATTTACTTTTGTTTTTTGTTTTTTGTTCATTTATTTAATTAATTTTGTTCCTATTTCAATTTTTTTTAGGAATTGAAAGTTGTACAAGTGGGGTTTTTAGTCTTCAAACTTGAAGTTATCACCCACGGTTTTTTAAGGTATGCTTTTTGTTTCTCTTTGTTTTTTGTGTTCAGAGTTGGGATTTTGTTCTTTTTTTGTTAGACTTAGAGTTGATGCATGTAACTTAAGTTTCTTTGGATGTGTTCAATGTTTCTACTTTTATTATTTATTAAAATTTATATTGTTAAAAATCAAATAAACTCCCAAGTTTTATAATTTGAAACACTAACTAAAAAAAATTGAAACCCTAACCAGTTTACTTTTTTTGTTCTTTGTTTATTTGTTTGATTAATTCTATTCCTATTTTAATTTTACTCAGGAATTGAAAGTTGTCCAAGAGGGGTTTTCAGTCTTCAAATTCAAAACTCCAACACCCCTGGTTTCTTTAACGTATGATTTTTGTTTCCCTTTATGTTTTGTGTTAAAAGTTGGGATTTTGTTCTTTTTTTGTTAGAGTTGATGAATAACTTATGTTGTTGTGGTGGTGGTCGTTGTTGTTTTGCTGTCTTTGTTTATTAAATTTGAGCACCAATGTTTCTGCTTTTATTATTTAGTTTTATGTAGGATACTATTTTATGTTTTATGTTTTATGTAGAATACTATTATCTGGATTCAAGCATCAAATATTTTCCTTTTTGGTTTGTTTGATTATTATTATTAATTTTTGTTGTTCTAGTTTGCTAATTTCTATATTTGATTTTTTTTAGGTCATGGATTCCTCCACTACACAAGCTGATGGTTCTACCGCTACACAAGCTAATGGTTCTACTGCCACCCAAGCTGATGGTGCTACTGCCACTACCATCGAAGAGGTTGTTGTTGCAACCCAAGTTGAAGCTACTGATGGTGAGTTGCCCCCAATTCCACCAAGCGTAGTGAGTAAGACTGGTACTGGTAATGGTAGGAAAAAGTCTTTAGCTTGGAATCATTTTGAAAAAGTAAAGGTAGATAAGGGTGTCATTATGACTGTATGTAATTATTGTAAAAAATCATATCATGCTAATAGTAAGAGTTGTGGTACTAGTAATTTGTTAGCTCATGTGACAATCTGTCCCAAGAACCCTAATAGAAAAGATAAAGGGCAGAAAACCTTAGCTTTTGAACCCAAAAATGATGGAGATGAAGGGTTCAAATTTGTGTCAACAACTTATTCTATTGAGACTTCTAGAAAGGCACTAGCTAAAATGATTGTAATTAATGAGTTGCCTTATAGGTGTGTTGAGGGGTATGCGTTTAAGAAAAATGTAACTACCTTACTACCTAAGCTCCGTCTAAAGGATCTTCCATCTCATCAAACTGTGGCTAGAGATGTGATTGGAATTTATAATAGTGAGAGAAAGAAGCTAAGGAAATCCTTGAAGGGTTGTAGGGTGTGTCTCATTACGAACACATGGAATTTAGTGCAAAATTTGAATTATATGTGTCTCACATGTCATTTTATTGATGATGCTTGAAAATTGCATAAGAGAATTTTAAATTTTTGTCAAGTTGAAAATCATAAGGGGGAGACTATAGGTAGAAAGATTGAGATGTCTTTGCGTGAGTGGGGTATTGATGGCATATTCACTTTGACAGTGGATAATGCTAGCTCCAATTTAACCACAATTAAATTTTTGCAAAGGGTAACAAAAGATTGGAATGGGACAGTTTTAGAAAATGAGTTCAAGCACATGAGGTGTTATGCTCATATCCTAAATCTCATTGTTGGGGAGGGTTTGAAAGAAAATTATGCATCTGTTGCTAGGGTGAGTGAAGCTATGAGGTATGTGAAGTCCTAGCCCAATAGAAATCAAACTTTTAGGAATTTTATGGAAAGGTTAGGTATGGAGTCCAAGAGTCTTCTTTGTCTAGATGTACCTACTAGGTGGAACTCAACTTACCTTATGTTAGAAACTGCTAAAAAATTTGAGAAAGTATTCCTTAGGATGGACTTTGAAGATGGTGGTTACTCATCATACTTTAGGAGCAAGAAAGATAGTGGTGGTTTGGGATCTCCTTGTATGATTGATTTCCAAAATTGTAGGGCATTTGTGACTTTCTTGAGGCTTTTTTACAATGCAACAAAGAAGTTCTCCGGCTCTTTGTATGTTACCTCAAATGCTTTTTTTTTTATGAGATTTTTGTTATTCAGGAGAGTATTTCTCATTTAGTTAAATCCCAAAACACCATCTTGAAAAACACAGCCACAAACATGCAAACTAAATTTAAGTATTGGGGGGAAGGTGATGAAATTAATCCTCTTTTGTATGTGGCTGTTGTTCTTGATCCATGAAAAAAATTGTAGTTTTTGAAGTTTTCTTTTTCTGAAATTTATGGGAATGAAGTGGGGAAAGTGAAAGTTGATAAGGTGAAAGAGCTTTTGATGAAGTTGTATACTTTTTACTATTCTGTTAATTCCCCAAATGTGCAAGAACCAAGTGGGAGTGAGAGGACACAAATGGTAGGTGATGTTAGTGATCCATATGTGATGGTTCACTCTCGATATGAGCTTTTCTTAGAAGCTAAGCAATCTGTAGGTTGTAGTAATGAGGTTGAAAAGTATTTTGCTAAAAATTGTGATGTTAGAAGGGATGTGAATTTTGAGGTATTGAGGTGGTGGAAGGACAATTCTAGTAGGTACCCAATGTTGTCCAAAGTGGCTAAGGATGTGCTAGCTGTACCAATTTCGATCGTTGCATCTAAGTCAACATTTAACACCGGAGGCCGCATTGTTGATCCATTTCGAAGTTCTCTCTCTCCTCTCATATTTCAGAACATTATATGTGCACAAAATTGGCTTCAAGCCACAGTACCAATTTCTCATCGCCAATCAAGGGATGAGGTTGAGGCATTGGAGGAGGAATTTCATTATTTAGGTTATATGTTTAAATTTTGGACCTTATAGTCTTTTAATTATTACTGAATGTCTCATGTTCAAACAAAATTTAATATGTTGTATTTATTTCCTTTTCTTTTCTAGTTTTAAATCAACAATCATCATCAAGTGCATTAGCAAGTACCAGCTTCAAATTGGGTTCTAGCTTAGGCAAACGACCCTTAATTAGTGTTGAAGATTGATAACTGACTTGGTATGTTACTGTCTTTGGCCTCTTACTGTTATAAACCTGCTACCCTTTATATTTGGTCTTGTATTTGGTAGTAATATATTATTTGTTAAATATTTTTTTGTCTTTTGTAGGCAGAATCATTTATTCTGTAAAAGAGGCATCCTTTTGGGAACATCTTGGAAGCTTTTTTGTAAATTACTTTTCTAGCAATACTAGTCTTAATGCTTATAAAAAAGAAATCCTAGGAATCATATAGGTTTTCTTTTCTATTAGTTATAAGCTTGAGTATTTGACATTTAATGCTTGGGAAAAACTATTTTTTTTTAAATACCTGTGGTATTTATAATTGTAATTAATTATATTGCTGGGAACATTCTATAACTAGCAAGGTTACTGCCTTCTTATGATTTACTGACTTATAAAATTGCAGTAATTTAATTTCCTTTTCTGCCAATATGACTTACGTATTATATATCCATATATATATATATATAGATGGAAGTATTTCAATATAAATCTGTAGCTTATGCTTGCTGTGGTTGGCTTATTTGTTGTTGTTGTTGTGTGGTTGTTGGAAAAACACATGTTTTGTGTATTGTTTTGCTATTTTGTCCAGGTTATTTGTTGTGCTAATTTTTGAGTGTGGCTGTTTAACAAGTCATTGGTGGTGAAAATAGGAAGTTTTCCAGGTAGTCAATGTGGCTTTTTGAGGTTTTTTTTCCAGGAAGTTTTTGTTCTGAAGGCCTAATATATTTATAAGTGAAGTAGCTTAATTTAAGTTTACTTGAAGGCCCATTTAAAAAAAAAAAAAAAGAAGGAAAACAAAGGCCCAATCTATTTTATATGGAAAGTTAAAAAAATATGACACCCAAATAATTTTTAAAACTGCCAAACTCCTTAATTTAGGCTAAAAAGGTTGGAAAAATTGAACAAAAAAAACTAGGCCCATTAATGGCCCAAACCCGCCTAACTGACAATTTCGACCTGTCCATCCGGTGGCCTGAACACCAGATCTGACCCGACTATTCCGTCGAATACGAGTCTATATTCAACTACTCGATTCAAATGAGTCGAGTTCAGTTCAGGCCCTAACCCAAACTGGCCCGACTCGTGGACATGCCTACTGTGATGTATGTGAGGTGCGTTGCACATATCTTGAATTTGGTTATTCAAGATGGATTGTCTCTTATTGGTGATGGCATTGAAAAGATTCGTGATAATGTGATTTATTGGACTTGATCGCCAAAAATAAGGTAGAAATTTGATAAAAATGCATGTTAAATATTATGTGTTCAATGCGCCAAAGAATTCGTCTTGAATTGTAGGACACATTATAATTCAACTTACTTTATGTTTTTTACTGCTTTGCATTGTAAAGATGTTTTCTCTTGTTTGGTTAAACGTGAAGCATCTTATACTTGTTTGCCACTTGATAAGGATTGGGATGTAGCCAACGACATTCGTGGGAGGTTGGAGTTGTTCTATAGTGCGACTTAGTTATTCTCTAGTCATAAATACCTATAGCTAATATGTATTTTACTTTGGTGTGTGAGTTGAAAATAACATTGAATGAATGGAGCTTTTTCTCAAATGAGATGATAAGTAGAATGTCGTTCTTATTGGGTTGATGTTAATGTTGTTATGGGTATTGCTGCCATTTTTGATCCAACATATAAGATGAAGTTGTTGGAGTTTTACTATCCTAATATTTATGAAATAAATTTTGATTTGAAAATAGAAAATATTAAGAATTTTTGTTATTAATTGCTTGATGAGTATGAAGATGCAGATGTGGCCCCTATGGATATTAAAGGAAGTTTTCATATGCCTACTATTGAGGAGTTGTGAAAAACAACCAACTCCAGAACATCCACGGTCGTCCATGCTAGGGGTAGTTTGTTAGAAAATACATGGACAACCCACAGGTGTTCAACATGACGCAGGACGATTCGTCCATACCAGGGGTCGTCCACAAGAAAGCACATGGATGACCCACGATACTTAGAAAATTCCAAGTGTCATTCCCTTATTCAGATAACCATGGAGTATGACTCCAAGGCGTGAGCAATAACTGGTTTCACCACTGTAACTTCCACTCAAAAAATTAACTATCAACAGTAGTTACAAAAGAATGAAATATAACTCTCATGGTAGTTGTGGAAGTTACCCTTGACCCTCTGATCTCTTAAAAATATGGGAGAAGTTACGAATCTAAATAACTGTTTTCGGGGCACAATATATAAATGCCCATACAGGCCCGGCAAAGGGGCGTTTTTTGGACACTTCTTGAAAAGTTAGAACTCCAGAATTTAATAGAGAAACTAACTTTGGCATCGGAGGGTTTTTGGTCGGCGACCCCGGTCACCTTTGATTATTGTTCTTTCTTTTTCAGGCCATCAAGACAACCAGTAGTCCTTTCAAATCCGGAGTATCCAGCCTACTGATTTTCTTCGCATCATCAGTTGGCACCGTCTGTGGTAAAGAGTGTTCTTTTCGTTCAACTTTTTTTTAACGATTCGCCTTTCCTAGATAAAAGGCTGAATGGTTTGGACAAGATTGAGGGCTACCAACCCAGGCCACCAGGAGAGTAGAGATGCATCAAGTAATCCCCACCGCGATCGTCAGTCAACGCCTGTCATGCAACCTTCTTCCATTCAACATATACAATCCATGGTTGCTGCTACGGTGGAATTAACCCGTCAAAACCAAGAGTTGAATAGGAAAATCAATTTAAGGAGGCAGCACCATGAAAGGCATGCGGAAGGGCAAGCCCAAGTCAAGAAGGTAGAAGAGAGAACGTTGAGTTTGAGAATCAGTCAAGGGGTACTACTTTAAGAAGAATGCCACACTTGGAGAGGGAGATGAACTAGATGAGAAAAGCTATGGATGAAATGAAGGAGAATATGAGACAGGCGAACCCTGTGGATGACTTAGTTCACTGAACAGACTTCCCTTTCACAACTTCCATCAATAGTAATCCTCTACCCCCGAAGTTCAAAATGCCTTCCTTGGATTCATATGATGGAACTCGTGACTCGTGTGATCACATCGCTACCTTTAAGATTACCATGCACCTTCAAGGGGTTCCAGACAAGATTATGTGCAGAATATTCCTAACACACTTAAGGGACCAGCGCGGGTGTGGTTCAGCAAAATATCCCTAAACTCTTGGAAGCTAAGGCATTATTTTCAAGCTCATGTTATCAACGTCCTGATAGATCATCCCCTAAAGAAGGTGATGAACAAGTTGGATGCCGTAAGATGACTAATCCAATGGGCAGTTGAGCTTAGTGAGTTTGATGTTAAGTACCAACCAAGGAGCGGGATAAAAGCACAAGCATTGGCCGACTTCATTGCGGAGTTCACTCCTAGCCAGGACGATGTGGATAAGAGCCTCAAAGGTGTGTTATCAATGTAGATGGCTCATCCACATTATATGCAGGAGGGATTGGAGTATTACAAAAATCCCTGAAGGGAGAGAAGTTAGAATATGCGGCCCGTCTGTAGTACCAAACCACCAACAACGAAGCTGAATATGAGACTCTCTTCAAAGGGCTAGAATTGGCTAAGTTTTTAGGGACAGAGTCAGTAGTGGTTAAAGGAGACTCTCAATTAGTTATTAATCAAGTAAATGGAATATGTGAAGCTAAGGAAAATAGAATGAAGAAATAACTCAACAAAGTGAAGCGGCTCGTCCAGATGTTTAAAGAAGTGAGATTTGTTCAACCCCCAAGGGAGAAAAATATGGAAGCAGATGCCTTGGCAAGGGTAGCTTCGGCACGAGGAGTTATGGACGAGTGCAACAAGGTCCAATACATACCAAGTATAGACCTTCCAGAAATACAACAAATAGGAGGAGGAGAAGATTGGATGAGTCTAATAATAGTCTATCTCAAGGAGGGAAGGCTTCTAGAAGACAAGGACAAGGCTAGGAAACTGAGGGTCAGAGCTGCCAAGTACGTCCTTATAGATAAGGTACTATACAAGCGAGGCTTTTGCTAGCCTTACCTAAGGTGCCTGACTCTAAACGAGTCAAACTATGTATTGAGGGAGGTCCACGAAGGGGCATGCGGAAATCACTCGGGAGCGAGATCACTAATCCATAAAGTCGTCCATGCAGACTACTACTGGCCTACTATTCAAGCAGATGCTAAGGCTTATGTCAAGGTGTGTGACTAGTGTCAGCACTATAGTAACATCCCTAAACAACCATCAGAGTACCAGACCCCAATGATGGCCCCATGGCCCTTTACACAATGGGGACTAGATATTCTAGGTACTTTACCCCTAGGAACCAGACAAATGAAATTTTTGGTAATAAGGAATGACTACTTTACCAAATGGGTGGAGGCCGAACCTCTTGCAAAAATCACTCAACAAAATGTTAAGAATTTTTTTTGGAAGAATATTTTATGTAGGTTTGGAGTACCTAGGGTACAAGTATCTGATAACGAACAAAAGTTTGACAACGCACCTTTCAGGGACTTTTGTGAATAGTTTGGAATCAAGAATCATTATTCCTCACTCTTTCACCCACAGGCGAATGAACAAGCAGAAGTAGCAAAACGATCCCTGCTAAAAATCATTAAGACTCTGTTCGAGGGGGCAAAAGGGATATGACCAGATGAGTTGCCAGGTGTTCTTTGAGCCTACAAGACGACTGTGACGACCCTAGCAAGAGAAACCCCCTTCAAGCTAGCCTACGGAAGTGAAGCGGTCATATCTGCAAAAGTTCATATGGCTAACCATCAAGTAATGAAGTATCAGGAGAAAGAAAATGAAGAACAACTTTGTCTTGACCTCGATCTCATTGATGAGGTAAGGATGGATGCGGAGCAAAAGACAGCAAGATACAAGAATCTTATGGCTGGGTAGCATGATGCCATGGTAAAACCTATGCGCTTCAACGTTGGGGACCTCGTTCTTAAAAGGGTCTCTTTGGCAACCAGGAACCCAGCTCATGGAAAATTAGGACCCTATAGGGTAATCAACTGCAAGAGGCAGGGGCGTACTATTTGGAAGCTCTGGACAGACAGAAATTAGAGCATCCATGGAATGTGGAGCACCTAAGGAGGTACTATCAACGATGCACTTGGGCAAGAATTACCAGGAACGAAAGTTATGGACGAGGTTGTAGCCGTGGTCTATGTATTTACTCATGTATATTATCATGTGTTTTTACTACTACTATTGTATGTTTTAAGAATAAAAGTGCACTAGTTTTTAAACTTTTGCACTGTCTATAAACAACTTTATGAAAGACAAGGTTGTATACAAAAGTATTTTCCTAAGGCACTAGCTTTTAAGCAGGGCATTATTTGTGGACGACGTTTATGTAATAATATGGTTTGGATTTTCAATGTATTTAATGCATAAATCTAATTTCCATAATGATACCCACAAGAAGGCAAAAGCTTAAGACGAATAAAAATCTCTGAACACAGAAATGTAACGTTCATAAGCTTTCCTCGAAATGAGGATAAAGCAACAAAAATGAGCTAAGGCACACTCGTCTGAAAAGACAGATGAGAAAGTCTATACTCTTCTAAAGAAAAGGATGGTAAGAAAATGTAATTATAAGAATAACGCCTAAGTAGTGGACGAGAAAAAGCACATGATTGGTATTTGGGCCATGGACGAGCAACCAGCCAAGACATTCCCATAGTAAAAATCTCCATCACCACTATTAGGACGAGCTACACTTGTACAATTTCTATGGCAAGTGAGTCACCCACACACAAATGGGTTGTCCACACACCAACACACACACACACACACACACACACATACATATATATATATATATATATATATATAAAGATGGATGACCCTTCAAACAAGGGAAATGGGTAAACTCCTAAGAAGCTAGGAACAAAACAAAAATAATACTATTAGCACACTTGTCCTTACAATAACATGCAAATCATAGAAAATGAACATTCACCAATCAGTCTTGGGGGGTAGACGACCATCGTCCTAAAACCCTCAAAGTAAAAGCATGAGCAAACAACTGTTTGGAAACTCGTCTCAAATATCTAGGACGAGTAAAATGTACTTGGGTAAATTTCAGATGGTCTTAAACAATGGACCTCTTAAAAAACAGGAAAGAGAAAAAAAGAAAATAACTTTTTCCAATACGAAATTCTACTAAGCATCTCCGATTTTAGGGTCATCTTGAGTAGGCTAGGTGGTGGCATCATCCTTGACATTAACATCGTCTGAGCCTGTTTGGAGGAGGGAACTTGTAGCAGCATCAATGTTGAGTTTGATAGTGCTAAAGCAACCCCAGGGAAGTTTTCTATGGCATCCATTTTGAAATCCTCGAACCTCGCTGCATAATTGGTGTCTAGCAAGTTAGTAAATTCCCTAGACGCTCTAAACTCCATCACAGCATCATCTTTGGCCTTTCTGAGAAGGGAACTCAGCTCATCATTCTTCTTTTAAAGAAGGTCAAGACGTGCATCGTTCTTGGCAGCGTCAGATTTCAACTCCCCCACCGAAGTATTCAACCCTTTAACCTTGTCCTTGGCCTTGTTTGCCACCTCGGCCCAAGTTTTGCAGTCACCTTTAATTTCTTCGATCCTTTTTTCAAGAAGGATCCTCGTCTTGTCCATTTCCATGGCCTATCTAGACGCAGCTATAAACTTCGACATTGCCTGTGTAGATAATTAAAAAGGTTCAAGAGGGAAAAATGACAATAATAAGAGAAAATAATATTGCTAAAACAAGACGAGGCAAAGGTGCTTACCTTAAGAAGATCATGAACACCAGAGTGCTCGAACCTCCTTAAAGACATATCGTAGCACGCAGCTACGTCCTCATTCTCCAGTAGGTTCATAGGAATACTTTGGGGAGGTTCGGACGATGTAGGAGCATGGGTTTTGAACGAAGTAGGGTCAATAGGCATGGACGAATCAACAATTGTGATGGATGGCTGAGAGGAAGGAGGGTCAGACTTGGTAATTTTAGGCCTAGACGACCCATGCTTGGTCTTCTTCCCCCGATGACTGGGTAAGCTTCCCAAGTCGAAGTACTTGGACAAGCTTTTCCTTTTGTCTCCAATAGCAGGACGAGGTTGTGTTTGGGCCTCAGATCTGGTTGTCTCATCAATCATTTCCTTCCCTTTGTTTTCTTTCATAGTTGCCATTCCTAAATCCTATATACATATGTATAAAAAAAAAATTAAGTTAGGAAGGCACTCATGTCTACGAACAGTTAACTCGTGGGTAAGGGTTTCAGTAGATGGCTCAAGGCCAAGTCCCCACGTGTGCAAGTGTTAAAGAGTCACCAACGAGTGAAAATTCCTCTTAGTGTGTAGACAAGGTCTGTGGACGCGGTCACGGTGGAACTTGCTTAAAGAAGGATGCTTGATAGATGTAGAAAAAAAGGGAACGTAAGGTTAGTCAATTGCATAAAGGTAAAATAGAATACAACAAATAAGGAAGACAAAAAAAGAAAAACACGACATACCTTCAAGACGAAGGTTCCCTAATTCTCTAGTATTAGGGGCAAATGTATCCCTGCCAACCTAACAGGGTGCCCCGCCCAGAAACCAGAGACGATGAAAAACTCTATCTTCCAGTTTTTGTCAGACGAGGCCAAAGATTTAATCAATCTACAGTCATTGCCCTTAGCTATGAATTGATAAAAACCCAAGGATTGACTGATCTCAGAGGGTTTATAACAGTACAGAAACGCGTCCACAGTGAGAGGACGGTTTCCATTAAATACCTCCCTCCATAAGACTTGCATAGAGACAACGAGTCTCCACGCATTAAGGTTAAGCTGACAGACTCTTAAACACAGCATAGTGAGTAATTCTCTAGCGAAGGCATTTAAAGGTAACCTAAGCCCCCCTAAAAGGAAAGCTTCATAAATACCTATCCCAAAATGGGGTTGGCAACACCATTCCCCTTGGACGACTAACCTGGGATTTAGATCATCTGGGATTTGGAACCAACTCCTAAGGGCATCTAACTTCTTCTCGTCTGTCTTAGAGGAGATCCCTATAGCACAACTATATATAGTCTCTTCTTCATCCAAAGGGGAAGACGGTGGGACACTTGTCGAGATGAAAGCCCTAGAAGCTGCCCTTGTCCTAAGGTTCTCTTGGAAAGCCTCAAAAGGAATTCTAGGAACACCAGAGGTGTATTACTACATTGAATTACCGCTACTGCTATTGTCGTTGCTAGAAGTACTGTGGCTAGAAGAATCACGATACTCATCTATGGTTTTATCTACGCTATCGCTAGACGAAGAGACAACTACTTCAGACATTCTAAAACTTAAAAGGAAAGCCTAAGAATGAAAGTGAAGAGAATACCTGGCTTTAGACGAAAAATACTAAATACGTTGAGAAACTTCTAGACGAGAAGACGGACGAGAAGTGTCAAAAATGAGAATTTGAAACAATGAAGAGGGCACAAGGGGAAATCTGCTATTTATAAGCAGAAAAGTCTCGGCATTCCAAAGGATGATGCCAACCAGAAAGCGACACATGGACTATGTCTCGAGGAAATAAATTGACGCGACCAGTCACTTATTAAAGCATAACACGTGTCTCATCGTCTTAAAAAAAGGGGGGGGGGAGAAGAAGAAAATAATATATATATATAAATGTATATAATAATAATAATAATAATAATAATAATAATATTCTTGGAAAAACTCGTCTCAAAACTTGATTGGATGCCAGACGACTCACGGACAAAAGGGAAATTGATGAGGAGTTGTGAAAAACAACCAACTCCAGAACGTCCATGGTCGTCCATGCCAGGGGTCGTCCGTGAGAAAATACATGGACGACCCACAGGTGTTCAACATGATGCAGGACGATTCATCCATACTAGGGGTCATCCATAGGAAAGCGCATGGACGACCCATGATACTTAGAAAATTCCAAGTGTCGTTCCCTTATTCAAATAACCATGGGTTATGACTCTAAGGCGTGAGCAATACTTGGTTTCACCACTGCAACTTCCACTCAAAAAATTAACCGTCAACAGCAGTTGCAAAAGAATAAAATATAACTCCTGTGGCAGTTGTGGAAGTTACCCTTGACCCTCTGATCTCCTAAAAATATGAGAGAAGTTACAAATCTAAATAACTGTTTTTGGGGCACAGTATATAAATGCCCATACAGGTCTGGCAAAGGGACATTTTTTGGACACTTCTTGAAAAGTTGGAACTCCAAAATTTAAGAGAGAAACTAATTTTGGCATCGGAGGGTTTTTGGCTGGCGACCCCGATCACCTTTGATTATTGTTCTTTCTTTTTCAGGCCATCAAGACAACCAGTAGTCCTTTCAAATCCGGAGCATCTAGCCTACTGGTTTTCTTCACATTATCACCTACAACTACTTTAAATGATGTGGCACAAATTAAATATAGGTTCCAAAACTATCTTGCATCTTCTGATTTGTTTGTCAACAATACTTCAAGAAAACATGATAGTGTTAGAATAGAGTTTGATCATTACATTGATGAGGGAGTATTAAAGAGGAATGAGAACTTTGATATTTTGCCATGGTGGAAAAGTAATGGTCTCAAGTATCCTAATTTACAAAGAATTTCAAGGGATATTTTAGCCATTCCTGTCACTTTGCTTCAGATTTTGCCTTTAGCAATAGTGGGAAATTGTTAAATCCAAACCGAAGTCAGCTTCATCTTAAGACTATAGAGGCATTAATGTGTGCTCAAAATTGGTTATGGAGTGAAATAAAAGGTTAGCAATTGTATTTATAAAATGAAATCAAAATTGTATTTTTATATTTTCTGGTTAAAATTTGATGAAATTTATTCCATTTTTAAATTCATTTTTGTTGTAGGTTCATCAACTATTCCAGGAGATTGTACAATTCAAACAATTCTTGATGATGTTGATCCTAATGAAGATGATGGAAGTTGTGTCACAGCTATGGGGGATTAGTTTTATGTTGAAGATTTAAAGTTCTAGCTTTTGTATTTGATGATGTTGATGTGTAACATCTTTTTGGCTATCATAATTTCCTAAACTTGTTGGATTAATTTAGTAGTTTTTTAAACTATTATAATTTCCTGGACTTTTTGGATTAATTTAGTAGTATTTTAAACTTGTTGGATTAAGTTACTTTTTTTAGAAAAATTCAACCTATGACATCTGCTTTTGATGATAGCTCTTTATCATCAGATTAATGTGCTAATCGGTTTTTGTTGTAGACGAGGATTGAATCTCAGATCTCTTATTCAATCATTAGAAATTTTACCAGTTGAGCTAACTAGAACCCACTGGACTACTAAGTTACTAGTTTAATTTCATGTTTATCATGTGAACTTAGCTTATGTTTTGTTTTGTTTTGTTTTCATCAAAATGAATGTTTATTGAAAAATAGTGGCTAGGTTTGTTATTTATTTGCTTATTGGAAAACATTGGCCGAGAGCTGGAATCAAACATAGTATTTTATTTGTTTTATGATTAAAAAATGAATGTTTATTATTTATTGCTTAGTTTACGTTTTATTTGTTTTGTATAGGATGAATTTTAGAATTGGGCCCTAGTTTAGGGCCTTCAAGCTTTAGGAAAACAAAATTTTGATGTTTTTTTTTTTAGATTGGGCCCTAGTTCAAGACCTTTAGGGGCAGGGTGGGGCGGGGCCCGCGGTTTGGGACGGGTATGGGGGCAAAGAATCCCCTCTATTTAGTTAACGAGGTGGATTTGGGTGACAGGGTGAGGGCAAGGATAACAATACCTACCCCAAATTTGTGCCAATTGCCATTCCTATGAATAATACTTTAATAGTTTAACTTTACATTTGGCAAAGAAAAAAAAAATCCATGCTAGATATTCCAAACATGTGATACTCACTAAAAAAAAAAAAAAAAAAAAAAATCGAACCCAAAACAATAAAGAAGTTATGAAATATTTCGCGGGTTGAAAAACCCTTCTTCAAAAACTCATTTCTCAAGTTGTAGGGTTAGCAACATGTTGTAGTTATTTCTAAAAAAAAAAAGCGTCATTAAGCTATATTTAAAATTTCAAACCCAAAACTCTAATGTACATTCAGTATTTAAACCTTGCTTTCCCCAAACTACATTTACTTACTCAAAAGTCAAAAGCAATTCATCTTTCCTAAACTCGTCAATGGAATAACCAAGCTCAGTCTTTGAAGATCAAGGTACCCCACACTTCTCGATTTTTTTTTTAAAATTCTCCTATTTGGATGCCCATAAAATATATATAGCAAAATAAAAGAATTTGAGTCTAGTTTATTTATTTATTTAATTAAACCCTTCCCCTTTCTAAATTTGAACAAAGAATGAAAGTCTCATCTATTATTTAGCCAGTATATCCATTTATTTAGTTATTACGCTTAGTTAAGTATAAAGTTAACTAGTTAAGAAATTTCATGTTTTTAAAATTTTCTGTAAGTAAATAGAACAGTTATATTAATTAAATTCAAGAATTTTGCTAATGTATGCCCTAAGGGCACACAATAATTATTCATTTTTGAAAAAGATTTTTTGGGAATTAAAAAAGTATTGATAACTTTTTCAATTCTTGAAAAAATTTTACCATAAATGAATGATTTAATGTGTACCCTAAGAGTACACATTAACCAGACCCTAAATTCAAAGCTTATAAAATAAAAGAATTAAAATCTATATTATATATATATATTTATTTATTCTTTTATTAATCTATATTAAGTATTAGCATACACTCCTTCTCAAAAAAAAAAAAAAAAAATTAATTAATTAATTAAAATTAAAACACCTGGCTGGCATGCTAGGTTTACATCTCCCAAAGTACCCAATTCCCAAGTGGGGCAAAAGGGGAAATCCGTAAAATATGTAAGGGCATATTTAGAAGAAGCAGAAAAAGAAGAAGAGGGAAGTGATCGGCTGATCAGCTCTCCCACAGAAAGAAGAGGAAGAAGAAGGGCCAGAGAAGATCGGCGCGAGACTGAGAGAAAGAGAGAGATCGAGAGAGAGAGAGGGGAAACTGATTTTGGGATACTCACAAAAGGCAGCGTTTCAGGTTAGGATTTTTTTTTTTCCCTGTAAAAGAATTCCAACAAGAAGCTTTATATTTTTATATTGGTATAGATAATGATACCTTTTATTTTTTTTCTTTCTTATTATTATTAGTTGTGTAGAAAAGCAGGGAGAGCTGATGGCGTATTCTCATGCACGTGATTTTATGTTCTGCGACTTATGTGGGACAGTGCTATCTATGAGAACAACCAAGTATGTTCAATGCCCACTGTGCAAGTTTAAGCGCAGCATGAAAGGTGAGAGGTTTTACATTGTTATTAGCTTTTTGTAGATGGTATGTATCTTATCAGTCAGATTTATGATTCTGTTTTCAATAAATCACTTTAAGAGTTGTGGAAAAGAGTTTTGTATATTTGTTAATAAATATTTGCTTCAATCAAGTAGTTATTTTTTATTTTTTATTTTTTTGCATATTTATTTACTTCTATTGTCTGCTAATAGTATTTTTAGCCCTCAAATTCTTTATTACCATCCGCACCCTTGGCGTGATGGTAACTCCACGCTTATAAGCCTATACTTGTGGGGGTAAGAGGCAGGTTTCAAATTTCTAGGAAAGAACTTCACACAATAACACTTAGATTAACATTTAAATTAAGCTAGTGTAAAATTTTTATCTCGTATAAAAAAAAAAAAAAGCAATGAAGTTCCTTACTGAGAATTCCACTCCCCCCTCCCCCCCAAAAAAAAATTCAATATATTTTTACATACTGTTTATCTGATCTAACTTTACACTTTCTGGGAAATCATGGATGTGGATATAGATTTTTTTTTGTGTGCTGGTGCATATGACTCACTTGATTAATCAATAACACATATACAGCCAATTTCTTACTGAACAGAACTACCTCAGCATTCTGGAACCTCTCTGTATTTCCATAGTGGCATTCCTTTCCTGCCCCCATTTTGCTGTCATAGTTTGTGATGTTGTAGCTGTAGAATAACGGCACAGCATCCTATGCATGCGTTTGGGAAGTAATGAAAAATTAAAATTATTTTAGGCCCTGCAAAATATTTCTTAAATTAATGCAATTCTTTTATTTGATTTTGTACATTCCTAATTGGTTGCTGTTGTCTTCAGAGGTAGCTGAAAGAGAAACTTCTTACATGGTCACAGCAGAGGTATGCCTCAAACTGATCTGCTCTTGCATTTTGTTTTGTTGTCAAGTTATGATGTCTTTCATTATGGCTGAGGCTCGATTATGTGATAGGAACTAATAATAGGATATAATAATTATCTATACCACATTTACCAACAAATGGCTTGGTTCTACCCTTGGCCTCTCCAATGCTCCAAGTGCTTGAAATTCTTTCTTTTCTTTAATCCCATATATGATCTATCAGCCTGAGCTAATATTACAATTTTGGGAAAAATAAAAATAACCCCTTGTGGTTTGCCATTAGTACACAAAACCCCCTGAACATTAGACTTATAAATATGTTAGTTCTCTGTTAAAATTAAATGTTTTGTATTGCATTGCACACTACCAATGGGAAATTTCCCACATCTTTCCTTAGACAAATTTGAAGGGTTCACACCAGTTATTAGAGTTTCTCTCCTCCTTTTTAGCAATTTTCATATCAAAATACTTGTTTATTTGCATTCATTTTAAAGGATGTAAAATTCGTAATGAATTTTAAGGGATATGATTGTAAAGGATGTACTGTTAACACTTGTGCATTGTTTACAATTGAATGAAATATTAACAAAAATTATTAAACCAGTTATTTGTTACATTTTTTGTGCAATTTTACATACCCTACAATATCAAAATACTTAATACTAGAACTGGTAAATCTCACAATTTAATGCTATTCCAAAAAACCTGTACTGGTCTTCAAACAAATTCACAATTTTACAATCTGGTGCAGTTCCAACACCTGTAATTTCAAAAAATTTCACAATCTGCTTATACAAACATGCCAAATTTGATATGCTCTTTTTGTTGCACAAAAAATAGTGTTGCTGCCAATCTGTTTACATATCTCACTTTAGTTAATAATATAAAACTATTTATAAAATAAAAAGAGCGGCAAGTACAGATAGCACTTAAATGTTTTTTTTAATCACAAAAAATTCTTTTGCTTAAAGCTTTTACATGTTTCTGTTCACAAAAAATGCAACATATCACCTAATTGTTTTTCATCTTTCTGGTCATGAAAGGCCAAGAGCCTTATAGCTCAACTGGCACCTCCTGGTGTATCCAATGGAGACATCCAGGTTTAAATTCTCTCTCTCTCATTGTAACTATTGAATTATCAAGAAAGAACAACTTTATAGTCACAAGAGAAAAGCAGTTGCCAATCTACAAAATAAATGCTATTTGGACTCCTCACTTCCTTCAAAACTAGATGCTGCCAGTCATCCCCAATGACACTTCAACTTGCTGCCTTTTCCTAAGACTCCTCCTCACTGGCACCTTTGTCTGTGCATTAATGGAAGTTGATTGAGTGGCCAAACTTGATGCTTGAGTTGAAATTTGAGTAACCAACTGCAATAGTGTGAAAAGAAAGTCACCCAATCATAAAGCAATAACCATCTTTACCTTTAAGCAGTAAACAAGTTATATAACACTAGACATTGAACCTTGTCTTTGCCCTTCCCTTTCCCTTTTCATTGGCCTTTTGAGTTGCTGGTGCAGCTGCTGATTGAGCTACTTGTGGAGCTTCTGACTGGTGGAGATGACCCTTTCTAAAAATTGCAAAAAAAGCAACACATCATAACTAAACTATTGTAATAAATGTAAAAGCCACTAACATCTTAACCAAATTGTCCAGAAAAGGGCAAGACATCATCACTTTCATTTTCTTTAATAACTTTGAGTCTGGATGAGAAATGGTCTCTTGCATGACCTTTTGTTGTGCCCCACTTGTTCACATATTTATTTTCCCTTGTCACTAGGTGAGGATTGCAATGAAAATGTACTTTTAACTAGAATTTTCAGTTAAAACAAGCCATCTACACCGGCAAGAAACATGCACAGGACATAATGACAACTGTTCTGTTCTTTTCTTGTATTTTTTTTAAAAAGACAATTGGGTAAATCCCAAATGAAAGAAGAAATTATGAATGTTCAACCAATATGGATAATTTAAAAGTGAAACTATAAAACTGTACCAGATTTAAAAAAATCCAAATCTATGCCCAAAAATAAACAGGTAATCACAAAAAAATCCTTTTCAAAGCTGAGACAGTGGCTGGAACACAAATACTGAAAGTCAGTGAGGCAAAACTGGTGTTGTCAAGCGATAAGAGGACCTCACTCTGCAATTGACAACCTCCTCTGCAACTGAGGGTTGAAGGTTCTACATCTCAGATTAAAGAGAAAGAGGCAGGCTGTTTGGATGGTTTGAGTTTTGGGGAAAAATAAATCCACCATTCAACTTACTTGTTTTCACACATGTGACACATTCCGTTTAAAAATAACTGGATCTAGTGTTTCACTGTGCCCGATTCCCAGGGGCTTTGTGTCACAGTCTAAAGTTGGACTGTTATCTTAGAGGTGATGCCTGAGGGAGGATCTTCTGTACTGATAGGTGTTACCTTGTTTGCTTCTTGCCTTGTTTATATTACAGTTTATATGGTGTCCACATTTTTCTTGTTTACACTTCACACGCACTTTTTAGAATACGAGTGCCATCTTATAGATTTAAGCAATAACTTCAAAACATAAATCACATATCATTGGAAGAAATATGAAAATGTTGACTTTGGTTCAGGACCTGATAGCAGCATCTGTAATGGATTTAGGTCATATATATACACCAAACTTCTGATCTTTAGTTCAATTAAAGTATCACCAACTTTATTTCCATATGTACCCTTGTTGTGTTTCAGGATATCAGAAGGGAGCTGGGTATAACTCTGATTAATGACCAGGAAGTGCAGTTATCAAAGGTAACTGCATTTCAATATTGATCTACAGTCATGGTGCTTTCCTAGGAGTCTGCTCTCACTTGTTCTAATATTGGTTTTGTCATGACAGGTAAAAAAGAAATGTGAAAAATGTGATAATGAAGAGGCTGAGTATTGGACGATGCAGGTATTCTACTGCTCAATGCAAGTAACCTACCCCCATTTCGTTCTTCCAAACGCTCATTGATTGCATCATTTTATCTCTACAGATGAGATCAGCGGATGAAGGGCAGACTACATTTTACCGTTGCACCAAATGCAGCCATAAGTTTTCAGAGAATTAAGTATCTTTGCAGGTATTCTACCACTCAATGCAAGTAACCTACCCCACATTTCTTTCTTCCAAAAAGCTCATTGATTGCATCATTTTCTCTCTACAGAAGAGATAAGCAGATGAAGGGTAGACTACATTTTACCGTTGCACCAAATGCAGCCATAAGTTTTCAGAGAATGGAGTACCTTTGCACCAATTGCAGCCGTAGGTTTTCAGAGAATTTAAGTTTGTATCATATATGATATGCAGGATAGAAAGAGAATGAAAGAAATCATTAAGTATGGCGGTCGATAAATCTATTGATGACCATAGATTTTACTTTCACAGTTTATCTGAAATTTTTTTTTTTTCTCGGGTGAAAATGGATTACGACAGAGAATTTAAGTACCTAGACCATGCTAACAACCTATGCATCAGCTAGCAATTGGTTTACAATAAAATTAGGAGGATCCAAATACAACACGAGAATCGCTATAATTATTTCTTATCTTACCCGAAAAGTATGTGCGATGATTTCCTTCTTGGTGGGCTTGCTTTAGCTGTACTACCAAGTGTTGAAACTTACATGAGGAATTTGCAACCGAATTGAAAGCATTGCATGGGTGAGGTGTAAAATCCGAGTTAGCACATGACGTGAGGACGTCTACAAATGATTTGGCATATTATTTGTTAATGATTTTAAGAATATTGATACTAAAGAGATAACTTGAGGAGAAAATATCTAGGTCCCAACTCCATGTAGGGTTGCTCAAGCCCTGATCCAACCTGACAATCTGTCTCTCGATCGAATTGATTCAAAGGGTTGCTGACACTGAAAGGGGCAGCATTTAGTGGTTCAATTGGTTTTCCAATGTCGGTGGGTACAGAGATTGGTGAGGGATTTTGGATTTTGACAAACACCAAACCGGCCGTTGTCTCTCTCTCTCTCTCTCTCTCTCTCTCTATATATATATATTATAAAGCTCAAATCTGAATTTTTCACACGAGATCTGAGATTTCCATCCCCATCCATGCTAAAACCAACCACCATTTCACACCTAGTTTCTGATTTTCAAGCTGCCACTAGAGTCGCCTTCTTTGCCTCCTTTTCCACCCTAACCCTAAGTCAGATCTTCAAACTTTTGTCTTTGCCTCCATCGTTAGGTGGTTCATCAATGGTAGTCCCAAGTTAGATTGAAGGTTTGTAGCGGGTGAGTTTTGATATTTAGATCTCATCTTAGGTTTTGATTTTTGGGTTTGAGTCTTTGGAGATCTTATTGGTTTGATTGTAGTTCCAGATCTCTCTCTCTCTCTCTCTCTCTCTCTCTCGTGTTTGATGGATTTCGACCACCACGCTAATGAGAATTGCCATCAGTGTGGCCGAAAAATTGTTTCCATTAGCGTGATAATGATTTGTGATTTTAGGCCATTGATGGATCTGGCTTGGCTAAAAAAAAACCCTCCAAAATTCGGTTGTACAGACCAATGCACACCCTTAATCCCATGACACCTCTATAAAAACCCAAAATTCGCGTAAAATTTGGCCATCATGGTGTTCATGATTTCAATATGTCTAGAGAACCCTTTAATCTAAGTACCATTGGTTCATTATTCACAAAATCCACAACGTCCGACTTCAACATTAAAACTATAAGCTACCATCACTAAATTAAAAAAGCAAGCCCTTTTCCTTTGTCGTAGACTCATAGCCTACTCATACAAGTTAGGATCAAAGGGTACTGCAATGTTGAAGTTATGTAAATCTTGTTGAGAGGTTAAAGATAAATGACATCGTTTTTGGTTTGAGTGTATTTGAGATGAGATAACAGGAAGGGTTGTGGCCATGTATAGGAGTAGAAGTGAAAAGAATGTGTTGGGTTAAAATAAATTGACCCCTTGCAAATTAATTAATTACCCAAGTTAATTAATTAGTCAAATTTACATGCAATAGCGTGGTAGCACAAACAAATCACTAAATAACTAAATGCAGTAGAAAATAAATTTGATATAGGTGATTTGTTTACAAATGGGGAAAACCACCGAGGCAAAACCTCACCGGGTGAATTTAAGGCCACCACTCTCGAAAATCCACTGTTATCAGTCATAAGTAGCTACAAGTATAAGGAATCTTACCAAACCCTATGACCTATCCTGAAATACCAACCTACATTTGAACTCTTACCCTAATACCCAATTGGACTTATATTGTAACGGCAATCTCTTCGTTCAATGTGCAAATCTCAATACGTGACTAACCAATGATGCACGGATTCTAGTACGTGACTAACTTCTTTGCACGAATTCTAGTACATGACTCACTCACCAACCTAAGGAAGATTATTGGTTGCAAAGTTCTTCAGTTCATCAACAATGAAGATCAAGATGCTCCTTAGTCACAAAACCCTTGGCATAAAGACGTAGTAGTTTCTTCATAGAGAAAAATGAACTGGGTCACAATATGCTTGTATTCTGTTTGTATCACCTTTGCATATTCTGTGCATAATGCGTCGACTTTTAAAATAAGTCTTATATATGTCTAGGGTTGTGAGAAAAGAAACCCTACACAAATACATAAGGATATGCGTGTAATCAGATCTGAAAGTCTGATTTTGTAATTCTCGATAGATACAGCTTGTGTCAAGCTTCTGTCAAACTTCAACATTAAATCTTGATAGAAATGATTCTATTGAGACTTTCGTCGAGCTTTAAACAACACTTCCTTCACTTATTTCTTGGTCAGACTTGCATGACTTCAATACTCAACTTGAACACTTGTTTCTTGAAATACCAAATCCATCCTAGATCTATCCAATTACAAGTCAAGTGCGTTTTGTCAAAGGATTAACCAATCACATAAATATGTCATAACAATTTCCTCCTCTGGCAATCCGTGACAAAACCACAACAAAACAACTAATCATGAGAGAAGTCTTAAAAACACTTAACTCATAACCACGTGTTGAAATACAACATAAATCTAACCATAACAAAAACTATTGAAAAACTTTGTAAGAAAAGAGTTTATGGCATGGTAGACTTTTACAACTTGTCTTTTTGAAACACTTAAACAAAACTCATCAAGGTATCATATGTGAAACAGAATTGCATACATAAAGAAACATGTGTACAAAAGGGAAAAGAAACAAGACATGAAGAGATAGGTAAAGAAAAACATACATCATCATATATATGAAAGTAAAGTACAATGTATGTCATAAATGGTCACAGGACTAGTATACAAGAGGCTAATGTAAATATAAGAAAAGAAAATACATGTAAACCTCACTATATCCCTCAATATATATATATATATATATAAACACTCCCTCTATAAAAAATGTCCTACACTAACTCTCCCCCTAAGAACAAGACTACTCTTTCAAACTAAAACTACTTCCCCTTTTTGTCACGAATGACAAAGGGTAAGTCACTAAGAGGGCATCATCTTGTCATCACCGGAAAAGCTAGCATCATCCTCATCATCACCATCATCACCATTCGAGGCCTCTGGAGAAGGAGAGGGAGAAGGGGCAAAGCTAGCCATGTGAGCCTGTCGGTGGGCAATGCAACCAACTCTAGTGTTCATCTGACACATCTCATCGGTGAGATAGTCAAGATGACCACCGAAGTTAGCCTCCATCCGTTGAAATTGCATCATGATGGCCTCTAAAGTCATTCCACTAGCTGTAGAGGTAGAAGGAGCGGAAGAAGAAGGAGCAGCAAGATTGGTCGTCTCCACACGTGGCCACTTTAGAGGAAGTTAGGTCTTGCTCTGCTGAACAGAATCAGCCCTGATGGCACCCATAGTGGTGAAGTACAAAGAGGAAGGAATATCAATGGAGAAGTGCTGCAGGATCCGAGTGATAGCCGAAGGAAAGATGAGCTTATCACGGGTGGCAGTGTCCTGATAAACATCAAGAATGGATGTAATGAAGTGAGAAAGAAAATATATAGAGAGATCCTCCAAAAGAGAAATAAGGAAACTAGCACAAGGCTCAGTGATGGAATTATAGTGAGACAATGGAGTAAGAGTAAATTTCATCACCATGTTAAGGAACCTTGGGCCTTTGGCAAAGTCCAAGCATGGGGTGTTTAGCTTACCAGTCCATGTGGAAGGAGTCTTAAAGAAGTGAGGGAGAAGCTCGTCTCTAGTCGCAGTCTGAGGTGCTCACAGCCAGGGTAGTCGGGATGTGCTACCTTGGGTATATGTAGTAACTCAGATATAAGATCCAAAGTAACTATGATACATGTACCTCAAATGTAAGTAGCAAACCGAGGCACAGAGGTATCGATGTCGTGTATGTTGTAGTAAAACTCCTATATAAACATGACAGGACACCTCAAAGGACTCTCACAGAGAGAAGCCTAACCCTATGTCCGAATGACAGCAGGGAGAGGAATGTCGAAAAAGTCCAATAGGATAACTTGGCGTTTTGGATGAATGCCACGTTTCTAGAGGTTCTTTGAGAAGTCCTTCTGGGCCTTCTCATCACGGAATCGAATGTAGGTGGGAGGATTAGAAGAAAAAGAAGAAGAACTAGAACCATGAAGAGGGTTTTGAGCTGGAATGGATTTACACTACTTGGGTGCCATAGTGCAGTCTATCCAAGAGAGGGAGAGAGAGAGAGAGAGAGAGAGGAGAGAGAGGAGAGAGAGAGAGGGAAACAAAATACATCATAACCAGAAAAAGAAAGAATAGAAAGAACGTATGCATAAAGACTACATGAACATGTGACGTGCAAAAAATAAAGAGCATCCTAATCCAACCTAACAACACTCACAATTTTAATCAAGCACACAATCCTAAAATGCATGAAACATAGTTATAATGTATAGAGAATGTAATTCATGAACATATAAAACAAAATCACAAAACCCAACCCAAAAATTTCAAGAAAAACTCAAAAACCCTAAAATTTTTGAAAAACCCCAAAACCTAGGTCTAAAATGCATGAATGCATGTAGAAAGAGGGATTAAGATATTTTACTAAGTGATTCTAGCTTGGATTAGGCCAAAAACTTGATGGGTGGAGGGATTAAAGAGAGACAAAGGGTCTTGGGTCGAGAGAGAAGAGTTTTTGTCAAAGCGAAAAGTGAGAAATGAAGTTTGAATTGCACTTGACCTTTATATAGAAATCACAACTCAATGGATCGAAGATGTTATCCAGCACTAAATCTCAACAGAAATGAATCTGTTGAGGTGTTGTCGAGGATCTATCGGCGGCAAAGCACCTCGATGGATTGAGAAGTTGTCGAGAATCTATCGGTTGAATAGAATGCTCAGAAAATTTGGCTCGATGGATTGAGAAGTTGTCAAGATTTTGTCAAGAAGAAACCCAAAATTCTCGATGGATCGAAGATCTTTCAAGATTCTATCAAGGTTGAAAAAAGAAAGCTCGATAGAAGAGGAATTTGTTGAGGATCTGCAGAGAAGCTGTCGAGCTTGAGGAAAAACACATAAAGATGAATGCAACAAGCAAGCTACTCAAACAAAGATCCACACACACACACACACACACACACAACAAGTCTAACCAATTTTATATTTTAAAAACAAGTTAATATAGTTTAGTGAGCATATATTAACACATATATTTCTTGTGATGGTCAAATTATATTGTACCTACACATGTATCAAAAGTAGCAAAAAAAAGTTTGCGTGTTGTGTGTGAAAGTATAACAAGTGTGCACAAGTTTCTCATATTATGACGATTTGAAATATGAGAACATCAAAAAACACTTACACACAATCATAACTGTTTGATGGGGACTATCATCTTCGAGATACATCATATAACTTTCACATCTCCTAAAAACAAGCTTGCAATCATATTTAAAAGCATTTTGATTCTTTTTACTTTTATATTCTTTGCATATTTTCTTTTGGAACATATCATGCATGGGAATATATAGAGAGAAAAGAACTACCCAATTATGTAATCCAAAATATCACAATTTTGTTATGCCAAAGCGCACAGATGTTATACATGATTGATAGGCTTTAGTAGTGAGATGATTATTTATGCCTTTCCTTTAGGACTTTCTAGTCCTTCCCATAAAAAAGAGTGATATGAGTGTTAAGTGTAAAAGAGACAAACTTAATCATACTTATCACAAACATGAGTCGTAAAGCTCACTTGCTTAGTTGTGTATTAAAGTGCTTATGTAAGCTACAAGAGATACAAAGTTTAGAAAACTATGTTTCAATGGCCATCCAAGGTACACAAGTACCAAAATACACATACATACACAGTTTTTGTGTTTTTTTGATTTTTTTTTTTTTATGAAAAACAAATAAAACAAAACTGAAAAAAAAAAATGTTAATACAAACAAAGCATAAAACTAGGTGCAAATACAAGAGAAAGGAGGAGAAATGAGAGAGATCACTTCATGGAGATTGCACCAATGTTTTGGCGTAAGAATTCAAAATGTTTACTATCAAGAGGCTTAGTGAAAAAGTTGGCCTTTTGATCATCAGTGTGTATGAACTCAAGAGTGAGTGTGCCATCTTCGACAAGTTCCCGAATGAAGTGGTGTCGTATCTCTATATGTTTTGTTTGAGAATGTTGAACAAGATTTTTAGAGATGTTAATGGCATTGGTATTGTCACAATAAATGGTAAGATGTTCTTGAAGAATATCATAATCAATAAGGAGTTTTTGCATCCACAAGATTTGGGTGCAATAGCTACCAGTATCGATGTATTCAGCCTCAACAGTGGATAAGGAGATGAAATTCTGCTTCTTACTCATCCAAGAGACAAGATTATTACCCACATAAAAAAAAACCCCCTAATGTAGTTTTTCTATCATCAGCATTCCCAACCTAATTCACATTAGAATACCCAGCTAAGACATCGTTTGTGTCCTTGCTATACCACACTTTGAAATGGGCAGTGGTTTTGACATATTTTATGGTTCTTTTTAAAGCAATCATATGGGATTTTTTGGGGTTTGTCTGATATTTAGCACACACTCCTACACTGTAACTAGTGTCAGGTCTACTAGCAGCAAAGTAAAGGAGACTACCTATAACACTTCTATATAAGGAGGAATCAATAATTTTGCCTAACAAGTCAATAATGAGTTTAACATTAGGGCTCATAGGGGTTCTAACAAGTCTAGCAGATTTCAAACCAAAATTTTTCACAAAATTTTTGGCATATTTAGATTGAGATATGAATATACCTGACTCTTACTAACGAATTTGCAATCCAAGGAAGTGATTCAACTCTCCACATGCTTATCTTGAACTCGGCCTGCATAAGCTTTGAGAAATTATGAGCAAGTCCATCCTTTGTAGACCTGAAGATGATATCATCAATGTAGACTTGAGCTACTATCAATTTGCCATTCTCCCTTTTGATAGAGAGAGTTTGATTAGCTTGTCCTTTTGTGAAGCCATGTGTGACCAAGTATTCTGTAAGCCGGTCATACCTAGCTCTAGGTGTTTGCTTTAGTCCATATAGAGCCTTCTTAAGATACAACAAATGATCCGAAAAGTGTGTATCAATGAATCCTTTAGGCTAAGCAACTGACATCTTCTTTAAGAAACCCATTCAAGAATGTAGTCTTCATGTCCATTTGGTAAAGCTTGAACTTCAGGTGACAAGCCTGGGCTAGGAAAACTCTAATGGATTCCATGTGAGCTACAAGAGCAACTGATTCATCGAAATCCATTCCTTCCACTTGAGAGTATCCTTGGGCCACTAGACGAGCCTTGTTACAAATCGTATTTCCCTTCTCATTAGTTTTATTACAGAATATCCACTTTGTACCAATGATGTGCTCTCCTTATAGTCTAGGTATCAGGGTTTAGATATCATTCCTTTGAAATTGGAGCAGTTTATCATGCATGGACTCAACCCAGCTTTCATCTTGGAGGGCATCCTCAGCCTTGGTGGATTTAACCTGCGGCAAATAGCAAGAATAAGATACAAAGTTAGCAACACATTTATCAACTATACGCTTTCTTAGTGTAAGTTCATTCATATTTCCTACAATAACTTCAAGAGGGTGATTCAGCTTGGTACTTGAGGAAGGTCCTTTCTCTACATGAGATTCAGACTCAGGTGATGTAAGAATATCTGCTAAGACTTCTACAACACTTGGAGAACTTGGAGAAATAGGCTCTTGATCAACTTCTTCTTGAACAACCTTAGGCTTTGAAGGAAGAATTGCCTTAGGTATTTCCTCGATACTTTTCTCAGAACCAAAATTTGAAGTTTCATCAGTAACAACATTGATAGTTTCCATCACCTTCTTGGTTCTTTTGTTGTACACCCGATAGGCTTTGCTTGTGGAGGAGTATCCCAAAAATATTCCTTCATCACTTTGGCAGTCAAACTTTCCCACATTTTCTCTATCCTTAAGGATAAAACAAGTATTTCCAAAGATTCTAAAATATTTTACATTTGACTTTCTTCCTTTCCACAATTCATAGGGAGTCTTCTTGGTACTAGGTCCGAAATATACCTTGTTAACCGTATGACATATGGTTTTAACTACTTTTCCCCATAAATTTTTGGCCACATATTTATTGTGTAACATAGCTCTAGCCATTTCCTGAATGACTTTGTTTTTTCTTTCTACTACACCATTTTGCCGAGGAGTAATAGGAACAGAGAATTCTTAAGATATACCAGATCTAATGCAAAAAGATTCCATGTATGAGTTCTCGAATTCTTTACCATGATCACTGCGAATTCGAGCAATCTTGTACACAAAGTTTCAATGTGCTCTGGAGCATCTGATTTGGATTTTAGAAGAATGACCAAGTGTATCTGGCAAAATCATCAACTACAACCATGATGTATCTCTTTCCTCCAAGAGATTTGGTTCTAGTTAGACCCATGAGATCTAGATGTAGTAGCTCCAAAGGTCTGGATGTAGCTGAAGTCTGAGTGCCTGGATGTTTTGGTTTCGTCTACTTCCCAAGCTAACATGGTCTACACATAACATTGCTAACCCTACTAAGCTTTGGTATTCCCAATATTGATTCATGCTTAAATACAATTGACAAATGCTTGTAGATAGCATGTCCCATCTTTTGGTGCCATAAGTCTTCATTTGGCAAATGAATACTATTGCACATAATGTTAGCATCAGGTACAATTCCATAGCAATTATCTAGAGTGTGGACTTTGCTTATGAGTTTCTTTCCAGACTCATTCAAAATGAGACATTTCATTTTTTAGAATAGCACCATGAAGTCTTGATCACAAATCTGACTTATGCTCAACAAGTTCACCCTTAGACCTTCTACATATAATACATTTGTAATGTTTGACAGTCTAGGTAGAGAGATGGTTCCCTTCCCCTTTATTTGTGATTTGCTCCCATCATCGAAAGTGACATTTCCACATTTCTTATACTCGAAAACCTTAAAGAGAGAACAATCTCTAGTCATGTGTCTCGAGCATCCACTGTCAAGGTACCACAAACATGTGTCCATTATTTTAAATGTTGACTTCATCATAAGGCACACTTCACGCTTGCTTAATAAATCAGTAGGAATGGTTTTCTCTCTCAACTTCCATTTATGCGCAAGGCCTTTAATTTTCACTCTTCTTAAATGAACTTTGTTGCACATGTTTCTTTTGAGATAGTCTAGCCTTTTCTTTGTCACACTAAGACCTTTTTCAACAATCATCAAGATAGCTTTCAAATAGCTTTTAGACTTACATTTCCTAAAACACTCAATCAAATAGAGATTAGAAAAGCTAGATGTATTTGAAATAAAAAATCTTTTCATGCCACTTGTAGCCATGATAATAGGGTTCAATGGATCACACAGCAAGTATTAAAACTTAATCAGGGTGTGCTCACTCTGATACCACTTGTTGGTTTAAAATGAATTGACCCCTTGCAAATTAATTAATTACCTAAGTTAATTAATTAGTCAAATTTACATGCAATAGCGTGGTAGCACAAACAAATCACCAAATAACTAAATGCAACGAAAAATAAATTTGACATAGGTGATTTGTTTATGAATGGGGAAAATCCCACCGAGGTAAAACCCTACTGAGTGAATTTAAGGTCACCACTCCCAAGAATCTACTATTATCAATCACAAGCAGTTACAAGTATAAGGAATCTTACCAAACCCTATGGCCTATCCCGAAATACCAACCTACAGTTGAACCCTTACCCCAATACCTAATTGAACTTGTATTGTAGCAATAATCTCTCTGTTCAATGCACGAATCCTAGTACGTGACTAACCAATGATGCACGGATTCTAGTACGTGACTAACTCCTTTGCACGAATCTCAGTACGTGACTCACTTACCGACTTGAGGAAGATTGTTGGCTGCAAAGTTATTCTGTTCATCAACAATGAAGATCAAGAAACTCCTTGGTCACAAAACCCTTAGCATAAAGATGCAGTAGTTTCTTTAGAGAGAATGATGAACTAGGTCACAATATGCTTGTATCCTGTTTGTATCACGTTTGCATATTTTGTGCATAATGCGACGACCTTTAAAATAAGCCTTATATATGTCTAGGGTTGTGAGAAAAGAAACCTACACAAATACATAAGCATATGCATGTAATCACATCTGAAAAGTTTGATTTTGTAATTCTCAACAGATACAGCTTGTGTCAAGCTTCTGTCGAGCTTCAATATTAAATCTCGATAAAAGGATTCTGTCGAGATTTCTGTCGAGCTTTAATAAACAACGCTTCCTTCACTTGTTTCTTGGTCAGACTTGCATGACTTCAATACTCAACTTTAACACTTGTTTCTTGAAGTACTAAACCCATTCTAGATCTACCTAATTACAAGTAAAGTGCGTTTTGTCAAAGGATTAGCCAATCACATAAATATGTCCTAATAGAATGAATGGAAGTGCAAAGAGTTTTTTTTGTGTGTGTGTGAGTGTGTGTGTGTGTGTGAGAGAGAGGAAAAGTCTTGAAACATTGAACCAAATGAAACAAATAGTAGTCTTAAAACATTGAATAAAAAATGTAACAAAAAGTTGTCTTGAAACATTAAACCAAAGGAAATAAAGAGTCTTCACTTTTAAATTTGTTCTTATCTCTAAATTAAGTGACTTAAGAATATTTCAATTCTTTTTATAGAGTGCGCCATATGGTAGAACTTTATGCTTTCTCGCATGAGGTCTCCGCTTATATATATATATAGATTGTATATATGGGCTTCACTAGGGTGGTTCCCAATGGCCTATTGATGACCCTTCTCCTCAAATCTTACATTGTCTCAGTTTTTATTACATTTTTAACATGCTTTGTTGCTAGGCTTGTTTCTCCTAGTCACTTTGTGATCTTGCCTGCTTGCACAAAAATGTGTTATTGTTCTTGGTTCTTTCATTGTTTGATTTCAAAGATTTTGTGAACCAAATATCAATTAAAAACTTGAATCCAAGCTATATTCACATCAGATGAGAGATATTTTTTTGTCTCTCCCTTGTTAGGGTCATATTCTCTATGTATTAACATATCCTATGATAATATGCACTTTACTTGTAATTGGATAAGTCTAAGTATGTTTAGGATATCAAGAAATGTGCTAATAAGACAAAACAAGTGGTATTATTAAAAACATGAAGATTGAATCAAGAAACAAGTGAAGAAAAGCTGAATTAGTGAATCTCGACATTAGTCTTGGCACAAGCTCAACACTAGTATCTATCGAGACTTAATAAGTAATTCTTAACACAAGCTCGACACCTCTTGGTCTATTTAGTTATACAAATCCAGAATTCTCAGATCGGTATTTCAACCTATGATGACTTGGATTGCTAGGGTTTCATTCACTAAACTCCTTGAGCATATAAAAGCTTTATTTCAAAGTTATCAAAGATACAAAGGCTTAGATTAAAGAACTCACACACTCTGTGAGAAGTTATTGCGTACTTGTATGCCTTAGGGTTTTGTAACCAAGTGCTTTCAGATCTTCAACATGCTTTGAAATGAAGAACTTTGCATCCATCAACAAACATCATTTGCTGGGAAGTCAGACATGCACTGGCATCCATGCATATAGGAAGAAATCTCTACAAGATCAAGTCCAATTAGGTATTGAAGTAAATGTTAAGCTGTAAGTTGGTTTTTTGGAATAGTCTAGGATAGCGGTAAGATTCCTTATACTTGTAACCATTTGATTCTTGATTAGTGGATTCTTGAGAGTGGTGACCTGCAATTTACCTAGTGGGGTTTTTGTCTTGCGAGAGATTTTTCCCCTTAGTCAACAAATTATCGTGTCAATTTAATTTCGGCTGCACTTTAGTTTATTTGATGATTTTTGTGTGCTCCACAATTTGCATGTAATTTGATCTAATTAATCAACTTAGGTAATTGAATTAATCAACAAGGTCAATCTATAACCCAACATCCTGATTCTTTCTCTCCCTTGAAATGCACATCAATGATCCTAATACAAAATTACAACAATCTATAGTGATAAGAAAATACAGGTTATGAACTTAATGACAAATCAATATGAAAAAAAAAAAAATGTTAGGACATATGTGTTTCACTTGTTTAGAACACATGTCATTCATTATTTATGTAATTGGCTAATCCTTTGTCAAAACGTACTTTACTTGTAATTGGGTAGATTTAGGATGAGGTTAATGTTTCAAGAAACAAGGTTTCAAGATCAAGTGTTAAAGCCATGAAGTCCGTCCAAGAAACAAGTTGAGAAGTGCCTTTCATTAAAGCTTGACAGCTGCATCTATCAAGCCTTAAGAAGCTGTTTTAGCCCCGAGGCTCGACAGCTGCTCGACAACACCTCGACACCTGTAGCTGTCGAGATTTAAGAAAAACAGATTCCTAGTTTTGTTTAAACTCTAATCCGTGGATGTGTCTTTGGGCCTTCTTTTCTCCCAACCCTAGACATATAAAAAGATTATTTTAAGGCTCGTCAAAGTGTGGCAAGTTGCACAAGCATTGAGAATTCCTTGTTTATGCAAATTGTAACTTGAGACGAAGTTCTTGCTCTAGTTCATCTTTCTTGTGAAGAAGTTGCTGTGTCTTTATACCATAGGGTTTTGTAACCAAGCATCTTCTTGATCTTTACCGTGTGGATGAATTGAAGAACTTTGTAGCCAACAAATCTTCTTTAGTTGGTGATTGAAGTCACGTACTAGGATCCGCGTAATTGGTTAGTTACATACTTGGGAGTCGTGCATCAAAAGGAGAAATTGTCACTACAGAACAAGTCCAATTGGGTATTGGGGTAAGGGTTTAACTGTAGGTTGGTAAGGTACTTGAGATTCCTTTACTTGTAACCGCTTGTTGTGATAATAGTGGAGTTTCGGGAGTGGTGACCTTAAATTCACCTGATGGGGTTTTTCCGTGTTGGTTTTTCCCATTCGTAAACAAATCACTGTGTTATTTATTTTTCGCTACATACTTAGTTTAATTGGTGATTTATTTGTGCTACCACGCGTTTGCATGTTAATTTGATTAATAAATTGAACTTGGCTAATTAATCAACTTAATTCATCACAAGGAGTCAATACGTTTTTGGCCTATCAAAAAAAATTGTTCATAAAGTTTGGTTGATGTTTGATTTTTCATCTTTGAAATTTAAAAAAGAGTAAATTTTATTTGCATACCTTAAGGTTTGGGTTAATGCCAACTAGATTAAAGGCTTTTTAAAACTAACTAATTTGGTCCCAAAGCCAAATTTAGTCTCTAAACATTGTTAGGCCAGTTAGTCATTTTTTCCTAACTGTCTTAGGAACTAAGTTGACTTTAGGGACCAAATTGGTAAGTTTTGAAAAATCTTGAACCTAATTAGTATTAACCCAAACCTCATGGCATTATAATGAAATATATCCTTTTAAAAAAATTATTATTCATCCTTTTTTTTTAAAAAAAATTATCATTTTATCCATCTATATATTTTTACGATAAACTAAGTATTGATGTATTGTGTTAAAAAAGGTGAATTGAAATTGAACTAATAATAGAAAAGTGTTAATATAATCATTTAACTATTTCTTCCTCACATATAAGCTTAAATTCTTTATGAACTAAAGAGAGATAACACAAAAAATTTTAATTTAAGGATAACGTTTGGCTATATACTTAATTGTAACCAATGATTACAACTAACTAAAACAATTAACATGACTATATATTTTGAAAATATATCTTTTTGATTTAATTTTATTTGTATTCTTAACAAGCATATCAAATTTCGTGTTAATTAAATGTTAATATTCAATCCATAATCTTATTTTTTATACATAATTTAGGCTACAAAATTTTGAAATTTAAAAATTTAAATGCTAACATAACTATTAATCTCTAATCTTCTGAAAATTTTGTAAGTATGGAGGATGTAAGAAGAAAATGTAATTCAATAGTTAATTTGCCAAAATTCACATATAATAAAAAGATATTGCTTAAAATTGTAATAATTGGTTATAACCGAGTTTGTAACCAAACTTTGTCCTTAAAATAATGGAAGCTATTGAATTAAGATAGAGTTTAAACTTAGTTTATGTGTTTGCAATGTTTGTAGCTTAGCTGATTTGGCAACTAGATTGCCAATACACTATAGTTGGGTAAACCCAAAAACCCAACAAATATGGCCAAATACCATTTGACTGAAATAATTTGCATTCTATCATTAATTGTGAAATATTTAACAATTTACTATTGTTTTAAAATTTGAATTTATAAAAATCAAGTTTCAAAATATCTGATATAGTGACAGAAGCTAATCTGACATTTTATAATTTAAAAGTCTATGTAATATAAAACTCAAGCTCTTGAAGCTCAAGTTGTTTAAAAATTTGAACAAGTGGGAGATAAACTCAGATTCCTATCCCTTTGTACCTCTCCATTTTATATTCCTATTTCATTGTCTTTACCTAAGCCCAGTTGAAACCATACCATCCCTCAAGAGCATTTGTAGTCATTAGAGTAGACAAGTCAAAGATTCATTTAAGGAGCTTGTCTCACAAGCTTTATTTCATGTCAAACATCTCTTAATGAGATGTGGCCTTATACGTGTGGGACACGCTAAAGAGAGAGAAGAAAAACTGAAGGAAAAAGAAGAAAAGAAATAGACTAAAGAAAATGAAGGCTATTTTGCCACTCTGGTGAGGATATTTCTTTGATAAATTTACGATGTTGCCATTAAAGATGAGGATCTTAGTTTTATAAACTCGGTAACACCTTAAGAGGTGAATTTGAGTTCCACATGATATTTTTTAATTAAAATAATCTAGGTTAGTAGGTGCCATCATGACATTTTTTTATAAAACTCGAGTTTTTGAAACTTGAATTACATGTCACAAACTCAAATTAAAAAAAATGGGTATATTGTTAAAAATTTCATAAATAATAGTAGAATACAAATTATTTAGGCTAACAATGGTATTTGACCATTTCTACCTACAAAACCCAACAATTTTGCAAGACTCTTGTTTCCTATGAATGGTATCAAAAAAAAAAAAAAAAAAAAAATTACTATGGGTTTACATATCGTCATGATAAAAGTATGCAATTAAAAAACTTAAAACTAATAAAAAATTGCATAATGACTTGACCAATAGTTTCGTGGAGCATATGTTTTTTCTTTTTCTTTTTCATTCAGTCAAGGCTCAAGCAACAAAGAAGATTTGGAGCCAATCTCGTACGAGATATAAAGGACAAACGCTTGAGAAAGTTCAACAGCAAAAAAGTGAAAAAACTTAAAATCGTTTGAAATATATGCTATGTGACCGTGTTAAGACCTTCATTTTTGTCATGTGTAATTATTTCTTTAAATAATATTTTTTAATAAACGAAGCCAATTGGTATTATAATTATTATTAATTTATTTGTCTCATTCATATTCTATTTAA